>CM027574.2:24542691-24927187 GCA_015852605.2 Populus deltoides
ATTAAAAAAAATTGTAAATAATTAGAAATTTTGGTTAAGGTTGATGAAAGAACCGATATTGAAGAATAATGTTTGTATAAAAAATTAATATTTAAAAACACGTCGGTGTTTAACTATTCTACTTTCTAAATATTTTTTTAGAATTTATTTCATTTTTTTAGAATTTTTACTGAACTTTGGTGTACAGTGAAAAATCACCTCTTCCTTTTCAGGTTATTACATAAAGAGGGTTAGGCAACCATCCATTAAACTGTACGGTCTTTAATGATGTCTTGCGGGCACCGAACTCTCTCTGACAACAAAGGGAAACACTGCTGTCTTATTAATTGATCAACATGCATGTGCACAACTCTTCATTTCAGGCACTGGAGTGATAGTTGGATAGACACCGGGGAAGGAGAATATCTATTTTTCAAAAGGGAATTTATAAAAAAAGGTGATAAGTATATTTTAATGCAACATCATGACTTGGAAACTTGGAGAGAAAATGACGACCCACCTTGCCTCCTGCTCTTTTGGACCACCTGGATGGACTTTCCTTGTTCATGAACAATCCCCGTTTTCCCCAGTGCCAGCGTCCACTTTCCTAAAACGTCGCAAAATTTAAATGCCTACAATTTGTTCCCACAACTCCCCACCACAGTGGAAAAATGGATAAACATACAATAATATCGGATCCACCGCGGCTTATAATATGAATAATAGCTTCGGATATGTTAGATGTCGTAATGGACAGTATGTGAAAACTCCTCGGAAATAAATATCCACGATCTTAAGGTATAAATCTAAAAAATTTATGTTTCGAGGGGCATAGTTCAACGGATCAGATCCTAAGTTTGTTTCCTAGATGTCAACAATTCGAGTTCGTCAAATATCAGAGTTATCGAAAGTTTACATAGTCGCTAACTTCAGAATCTATAAAATTAATCGAGATAAATGTAAACTGGTTCAAATACTAATATTAATAAAAAGAAATCTAAAAAAATATAGATAGAAGAACGGACGTATGCAATGTCCTGCCTGTTCCTATAAAACCCATAGTAAATCCGGTATTGTCGACATCTAGTTTGGATCAGGTTGTCTTTTGAATTTATCTATTATTGATTTGGTTAAACCTATTAAATTAACCTACTGTCTTTTAATTTGGTTAAAATTCAAATAGGACATGACTTCGTTTTAATTTTTCTTCCCCATGATGATATTGTTTTAACTCTTAAAAAATAAATGACATGGTTTTGGATTATATTGCGTTAATTTATATTAACTTTTTTAACTCGTAATCTAGATCTTAAATCAAATAATGAATTATACTGAATTTTATAACTATGGTTATATATTATTTGAGGAAACTGACATGTAAGTTAATTTGATAAATTTCATCGTATTGATTCTTAATTTTATTTTTTTTCAAGAAAAGATAAGAAGAATATTTGGTTTAAAATATATGTTGAGTATCGAATTAGGTAATAGTTTATATTTGATTTGATTTTTTTTCCTCTAAAAAGACATGATATTTTAACTTAAAAAATTAAACAAAGTGATTTTAAATTCCTAGATTGACCTATCCAGCCTGTGATTAGAAGGATTTTATAACCACAATTCCTTCTCTCTCTTTTTTTCAAGAAAAGGTGAGAAGAATACTGGGCCTTGAAGTCCAAACCACAATCCTAGTCCATGCTGGCCTCGTCGGAAACATGGGCCTGGACTTCTAATCTTGACACTGGACTATGTTTAAGACGCTTTCCTTAAATTAGACTCACCAGTCCACAAGGAACAAGAGACCAGAGAGAGAGGTGCGATCGGTAGAGACGAAGACTAGAACGAAAAAGATGGCGGAGTTGACGGCGTGGCTTCTGATGATACTCGTCGTTTTGACATTCACAGTTGTCTCAAGCATCGATGACAAATGCGCTGCTTGTAATGCCGTTGCGGTACTTTCATTTAGTTCTTTTAGATCCTCCAATTCTCTCTGTGCTTTATTCGATGATCATTAGGGTTTAATTATTAACTAATCATCCTTCCGAGCTTAATTCATTAACCGAATGTTGTGATCATCGATTTTTCAGGAGGAGATAGAGAATGGGCTTTCCAATGTAAGGATTTCAGTCTTATTTTCTTTCAATTTTTTAAGCTCTGCTTCATTTCTCAATGGTTTGGTAATTATTGTGTAGGAAAAACCGAGGAATCATTTGGATATGAGACATAGATTGGATTCTAAAGGTCAACGTAAAGGAAAAGTAATTGATTACAGGTAAAGCTTCAATATTTCCTTTCAACTTTAAGTTATCTATTCCGTGCCGTACCGCTCCGTGCCATATAGTGTAGTGTCTGTGTGGGGCGCATTGTCTTGTAAATGTTGCTAATTTTTTTATGATTGTGTTTTTATTTTTGGACAGAGTCAGTGAGCTTAGGGTCGTTGAGTTACTAGATGGGCTTTGTGATAAAATGCAAGATTACACTCTTCAGAAGGTAATTATCGGTTGAATCGAGCTCTTCATCGGCGTGTTCTTTGCTTTGGATGCATGGTTGATTTACTACTTCTGTGTTTTTTAGTCGGAGACATTTGTGCTTGACTATTTGTAGTTTCTATTAACAGTGATGTCTGGTAATCCTTAATCATGTTGCCATTAAATATTGTCTTTGCAGCTGCATGTTTATTTATTTCATGTCCTCTTGCAAGCACATTCAATATTTGTTTCATTGTTTTGGCAGGTGGATTCGAAAAGATATGAATGGGTTAGAGTGGATAGCTGGGACAATCTTGCAATTAGTAAGTATTTAATAATATTGCCTGTTCTTAACAATATTCTTGTCTCTTGTTGTGGCTTCTGTGCATTAACCATTTTGTCCCTGGTTGTGATGATGTTCCTCCATTTCGTTATTGAACTTGATGTCTAATTTGATGTCATGCTTTTTGTGCGTTCATTTAGTTTCAGATGGGCTATGTTTGATAAAGAGAATGTAAAATGATAGTAGGACTAGGACTACTATCTTACTCTTGGAATAGGATTGGTAGCTTAATTGTGAAATGCAACTAGCCTTAGATTAATAGATGTGAGTTTAAGATTTGGTGGGAAGCTGAAAACAAAGATCTTGATCACCCCATAACAGAATGGGAATTCTATTTAAGCAGAAGAGCCATATCCTTGCTCTGGTGAGTTTGTTTTCCTTTTTAGGAGAATGGGATTGGAACACCACAAAATTTCTTATCCTTGCCTTTCTAGGAAATTGGAATCACTGCCTTTTCCCACAAATTGGCTCACGCTTATTAGTTGTGATGCCAATGGTTGGCCCTAACTCAGCATTTTTGTTATATGTTCTTTGTTTCTGTGTCTTTGAACTTTTATTTTCAACTGAAACTACTACAAGTTTTTTAAGTTGTTTTTCTATTTTTATCTTTTGATAGACAAGCAAGAAGCCAAGGCATATTCAAAAGATATATCATCTTATTGTGGAAGGTGAGATGGAATGTTTTGGTCATCCCTCTATTTTCACTCATTGCAAAATACGCATATGATTGTGTAATTTGTGCTTATATTCCAAGGATGGTAAATGCCAGCTAGTATATGGTTTACCGAAGTCTAACCTATATGTTTAAAATGGGACAGGTTATTGGAGGAAACTGAAGATGAGGTGAGTTTTCATACCTGCTTAGCCATTTCTTAGTTAACTGGTCATTTATGTGGTTTATTATAGGGTGACAATTCAGGCTACTAAGGATGGTTAATATTGCAGTTGGCAGAACGGATAAAGAAGGGATCTGTGAAAGTAGGAGATGTGAGCAAGATTTTATGCCAGGATTTGAGCAAGCATTGTAATATGTCCAGGTAACGTGGAATCTAAAGCCAGTTTTATGTACTTTAAGCAAAATAGCTGGTTACAGGGATAGTTTCTATCAATCCCTGTGAACGTGGCTTTAAAGAAGGTTGTGTTGTGACCTAATTCGGAAGTATCAACTAAACCATTCACTGACTTGAGTGGCATTCTCCATCAAAGTCATATTGGGCCCATGTACCTCCTAAACGAGAAAATACAATTTGCACCTTGTTATTGCCTCAATTTTGTTTTGTTTGTTGATTGCGGTTTAATCATGCATGATTACTGGTTGAGAAAATAAAATTTGCACCTGGGTCTTTCCTCAATTTGCCTGTTGATTGGAAATTACCTGATTCCAGTTTAATCATGCACAGCTATTGTTTGTCAACCTAAAAGAGGCACCATGCCCTCATTTATATATTAATTCAAAACTTTATTGGTTTATGCAGTGACTCCCATCAGGCAGACGCTGATGATGATGAACCAGATGGAGAACTCTGAGTAACTCCCATGATTTTGAATCGATCGCTCGTGGGAAAGTTTTTCCAAACTTGACAGCCTTGTTTACAATGCTGAATTGTGCCCGGGATTACAACCCCACAATTTTTCTCACACAAATGGGCAGGCCTTGTATCAGTGTTTTGGACCTAAAACATAGCAATAACAATCGTGAAAGAGGACAAACACCTTGATTTCGATTTCTATTTCTTTGTCAAATATATGACTTGTTAACTTAACCTTGTTGCTTCCTGTTTTGAATCTCTCTTTCGACTTGTGGCTTCCAAGGAAAAGAAACCGCCACCTGGATCAAGAAAGCAACGGCACAGGTGAAGCAGGTGTACCTCAAGGTTCAAGATTTTCATTATGATGGGACAGCTTTGGACCTTTGGTGTCCCATGTTCACACTAAAACCTGAAATCATGCTATTCTTCTCGACTTTGAGGTGAGTGTACTGCTCTCCTCCTTTTCCGCTTACAAAAACTTGTATCGAGAAGTTTGAAAACTGGGAAAGTTGGTGGAAAGGGTTAAAAAAGGCACAACACCAAGCGACCCAATCAAACTCAAAAATTACAGCAGTTTTTATTTTAATACGAAATCCCATTATTTAAAATTGTGTTTGGTTAGTATCAAATTGATACACAAGTAACGAAAACGACGTAAATAAATCTATTTCCAGGACAACAATAAGGTGAATTTTTGTCAAGGATATGTTCTCTCGGTCTTCAGGTACTCTGCGAGTCTGAACTCGTTTCATGCTTCCATCAGCTATTTATTTTCAGGCAATCAATATCTGAAACCTGAATCACCACTAGTAGCATAAAAGGTCAGGCTGGATGATAATTGATAAGATGAGCTTATGAGAGCCGCGGCTAGTTATGATCAAGTCAGTTTTTAAGGCAACACAATCCAAAAAACATCACAGTTATCTAACAGAATGATCGACGGAAACAAGCAAGCAGGCATCCATGGAAATCCCTCATAATCAATTAATTCATTGAATGACAACACAGAGATAAACGATTTAAAAGAAGAGTGTTAGATCACAGCTCTCATTCCCCCCCAAAATATGTACAACGGAGAAGAAAAGAATGAGAGGGAGGTGCATGCAACTAAGAAGTTGAACAACGAACTCCAAATGGAACAACATAAATTATATCAGATATACAGGGTTTTGAAACTCAAAAGAATCCATGCCATATTCATTCCCTGAAGAAAGCTGAATGTCAGCCATGGCCTTGTGGATATCAGGAGCAGCCCGGAGAGAAAGATGTTCTTACCTGTTCCAACCTTGAATGCATTTGTACAGACGTGATCAAACCATCAGTTTTTTCATGAGTTACTATCCAGAACACCCTTTAGTAAGTTCAAACCTTCAGCTGATATGCTCCTCCGAACTCGGGATTGTGGGATTTCTATCCTGGGGGGTGGATCCGGGGAGAAACATATAACAATTACTGTTAGATTATCACATGCATTGCGTCTGAGTGCCTCCCTGACCAGCTCTCTTGAGCATCTTTCAGGATCATTATGGAGCATCAGTTCTTTCCTAGAAATTGTCACAGCACACTGGCTGCTCATTACATCCCACAGGCCATCACAGCCCATGATCAAGAACTCATCTTCCTCAGTCAAATTTGTCTCTCGCAATTCAGGCTCAGCACTTAAAGGGCAGGCCGAACCTTTAGGGCCCTTCATGTGCCAGTCTCCGAGGGCACGTGCAACAGATAATTGGCCATTGAGGTAGTCATCATAAATGACGCCACCAAGTTTCTCAATTCTTAGTCTCTCTGATGTGCAGTTAGGTTTGTGGTCTTTGGACATCTCAATTGCTCTACCTCGCCTCCCCAGCACAGCTCGACAATCTCCAGCATTGGCAACTATTAATGTCCTGCAAAAGAGTAGAATTATTTCAGAGAAATGAAACCTCAAAACCTAAATGAGATCCAGAACCTGGAGACCGATGTAAACTTATCAGAAAGACATGTCTGCACACAGGAGTTCCCAAGAGGATGGGACAGTAGACAAACATAACAAAAGGCCCTTGTTTCAATATCTATTTTGACGCTATGCAACACTTAATCTTCAAATTGTAAAGGTTATTTATTTGTATTGCACTGATAAACCCAGCTGAACTTGATCCAAAAGTACAGTCAGATCTACTCTACCTCACTCCAATTTCTATCTCCATCTCCAACTCTACCACTGTCCAGGTTTTTCCCTCTCCTTGTTACCTTACAGGAGCGCTCAACAAAACAACTAAAGTACTTTTAAAAGGTGAATGACAAACTGTTGAATAAAAGGAAGCTTGGGGGCTACACCTTAGTCCCAAATAAGAAAATTTTGGCAACAATATCCTACTAAATATTCTATATCTAAAAAGGATACATCCCTCTTACCTTCCAAATATAAGAGCAATTAGTGCGGTGGTGCCAGAAGAGATATCAAGTGCACTATCATCTGCAAATGCATAATCAGCTTTCACAAAAGCACTCTTAATAGCCTTCTCCACACAAATCGGAAAATGGGAGTCCTCGACTATAAACCTCAGAATATTATTTTTCACAAACAATGCCGCATCTGTTCCTCCATGCCCATCAAACACCTGCCCACAAATTCCAATTAAAATCAGCCCAAAACACATTTCCAGCTAACTTATCGACATGATGAAATTCCCGGTCACTCAGAGATCAACAGGATGTTTTGAAATACTCACCCCATAAAAAGCTCCCGGAGAAGGGCAGTTGGCGGTGGCATCTAGATGATCAACAAGATTATCTATACAAACATGTTCATCTTCCATATACTGTTTAGGCCCTCCTTCAGCACAACTTCCCGATCGAAACAACGGTAAAAAATCCGTTCTTTCATCAGCCAGTGAGTTACTAACCACGACCACAACCCCAACATCAAGCGCCTAAACAAAAAAATCAATCAATTCATGATTATTGAAAAAAAGATATAATTTTTAATTTATTTCTTAATTTACCAGATCAGCGGCGTTGAGCAATCGGGTGGAGTCCATACTTTGACGGAGATGTCGTGGAGGTTTCCCATTGGTGGATTGTTTAAGGTTGTCTAAATTCTCAGCGTTTTGATTTTCCGATACATTAGTGCTGCTGTTGTTGTTGTCTTTGTTGTAACCGCCTTCTAGTACCGTAAATGGTGGCGAAAAATCCATGCCCGCTGCCATATCTTCTTCTCGATCATGAAAAACAATAATTCAACGGCGGTGATGATGTCTGTAAAAACACTAGAAAGGAAAGGAGAGGAATTCTTGAGAGAGGAGGAAGGGGGGAGGAGGAGGAGGAGGAGGAGGAGGGGGGTTGAAGAAAATGGATGATGATGGAGGGGAAAGTTTGAGCCTTTGAGGAGAGAGAAAGAGAGTTAAGGATGTTCGTGTTGGGTTGGATACTGGCGATTCCAGGTGATCTGGTGGATCTAACTAGCTGTCCGTGTGGAGATTGGATTTACGACACGTGGTTTGTTTTGGTTGGTGAGTTTTCTGTCTGGATGGATTGTTATTTTGGTAGTTCGTGGATTGGTGCCTCCATTGTGTCCCAGCCGTTGGTCTCTCAACTGTTTAATAGGCTGTTTGATCTATTATTTTTCTTTTTTTGGTTTTATCAATTTTCTTTTCTGTATTTTTTTTATTGGTCAAGGCTCGATTTTTTTTTTTGTTTAATGTTATAAATGAGTTGTTATTTAATAGTATTTAAAAAAAAATTGTTTTACTACAGCATCATTGTTGGATGTCATCACTTCGAAATTTGCAAATATATTTTTTTTATGTTTAGATTAATTTGTACATTAATTAAATGCTAGATCTTTTATTATATTAAAAAAATAAGTTTTTAATACAAATATTAAAATTTGAATTCAAGAACTCGAGAGATGTGTATTTTGTTTTTAAGCATTGAACATATGATTATCCTGGGAAATTTCATGGTTACAAGAGATAAATACAAGTAGTAGAAAAATAATTTTAAAATAAATTCTTAATTAAAAAAAAATAGAATTCTTTTCACTTTTTAATGGGACTGGATATGATTTTTATTTCTTTGTACCTGTCTCGTTATTAAACACTTGGTATTTTAAAGACTACATCACATATAAACAAACAAACAAGATCAATAACTGAAAGTAGTGATTAAACCTTGAGTGCGTGCTTTTGTATTTTGTTATAGTTTTTTTAATATATTTAAATATTTTTTATTTTTAATATCAACATATTAAAATTATAAAAAATATTAATTTAATATTTTTCTAAGCAGTACACAATTTTAAATACAATTCTAAGATCCAAGTAGACAAGTAGGTCGTAGACTTATTGACAAACAAATAGATCATGAATGGATTGAGATTATAGTTAAAATTAAAATTCTTTAACCACGGTTCTCTTATAATCATTCTTTGAGGTCAGGAGTGTTATGGTTTTTTTATAATTACAAAAAAAATGGTTGGCATCTGCGCCTTTTTGATAGTGCATGCGGAACCTTTGATAGTCGTTGGTAGCCTTATACAGCAACATTCAAAGCATTTCACCGCTCTTTACATGATGGGCTTGGGCGTGTTGGCATACATGGCACGAAGGAGCTTCGACGATAATTTTTCTCCCTCCCCTCTCTTTTCTCTCCTCTTCACCTCAAAAGATGTGCTGACCATGAAAAGTTGCAAAATAGTCCTCAATCATTTAACTATATTGAATTTGACTTATTTGTTTTTCAATCTCATCCATTGACATGTAAATTTTTTTTTTCTATTTTTTCTATCAAATTTTATCCTCATTCTTTTGATTCATATTTACTTTGTTTTTAATCTTTTTTCAACTGGATTTTATTTTTTGATTTAATCCATAGTAATTTTTAAATTTGATCCTCATTCTTGATTGCAATTCCTTTTATTTTGAATTCTCTTCTTGATTATTATTTTTTTTTCTGCAATTTCATCCATTGTTGTTTAATTTCATTGAATTTTCATATTATATTTGGTGTTTTTTTGTCATGTTTTTAAGACCTGCCCCGGGAGTTGACCCCCATCATGTCCCCGATCACGGGTTAGGTTGAATAACCATGATTAACAGGGTCAATCAAACTTTTTATTGTGTGGGAAGTAAAACTGATATTATTTTGACAAGAAAACAATGGGGGAAAAATCAACGGGTGTTGACATTATTTTTTTCTTAACTAATCGCTTGATTTTTATTCTGCTAAAAAGTAAAAATGACATTATTTTGATTTAAAAAATAATGGAGAAAAGATTCAATTATGATCCTCCTTTTCTTATTAGTCTTTTTTTAGTTTTGGATTGTTTTTTTTTCTTCTAGTTTTATCTATTTTCATTTGATTTTGTTTTGTTTTTATATTAAATATAGTACTCATTCTCTTGATTGTTTCTTTTTTATATATTTCTTGTTTTTTTTTTGCTTTCAATTTTGCCCCTCAACATTTGATTCCATTTTTTTCCATATTTAGTTCTTATTTTTTTAACTGCGTATTTTTTTTTATCATTTTCTTAATTTATTTTATCTTTCAATTTTGTCACTCATCATTTTATTTCATTTGTTTTTTTATCCATTTTTTGTTCTTATTCTTTTTAGTTGCTCTTTTTTTTATCCTTTTCCTTTTTATTCTATTTTTCAATAAAATCCCTCATTATTTTATTTCATTAATTTCTATACCAGATTTGATTTTCATTGTTTTGATTACTATTTGTTTTCTTTATAGTTTTTTATAGTTAAAAATTCTGTTCAGGATTTTTTTTGATTTTTTGTATGGTCATCTTAGTTTTATGATTAGAGTTGCTTGTTTCGAAAAGTAGTCTAGTTTAACTTTGATTTTTTTTAAATTTTTTTTTAATCACATCACTTAATATTAGATTATTGAGCATTGAGTTTTTTTATTTTTTTTCCTTTCTTTTTTCTAAAGTTATTCCAATAAGAAGTTAACTTGAATTACCTTAAATTATCATCTTTTTGAATATTCTTTTTATAGGAAGAAAGTCATCCGACAGAAATCCAGTGTTGCTCTCTTTTGTTTCTCTCCCTTCCTCCCTCTGTCTGTCTGTCTCTGTGAAAGTGAAGAATGGTATAATTGCAGTGATTATAATGAGGTGGTTGCATGGGCTTTTCTTTTGCTAATTATGGAAGGGATTGCCGACGGCTGCAATAATTGTTTCAGGCCCGTGCTATGCTCACCACCTCCACAGCCAGAGTAAGGTTAAGATGAAGTCGCCCTCTGGCTTCTTACCATGCGCTCTTGCATGATTGCCAGCCACCAATCATTTGTCACCGTCATGCCCTGGCTTGAGGCCTGGGCTTGACAATGACATCCGGTCACAAATCCAATTCGCGGGGTTACCATCACAAGGCTTTACCGAAGATGTGAAAGAAGCCCAACAGAATCCAGCTCGGACGGATCCAACTTGCCCACGTGAAAGAAACAGGCGGACCCACAAACCACTTCTCATCATCACCTCTTTCTTGCGACGCTACCTCCAGCCTTTCCTTCTTCTAGGGGTTTTGTGTAGTTTAGTTACCCACTTCACACAAAAAAAAATAAAAATAAAAAACAAATAAAATTATCACATACCATTTCGTTATAAATATATTTAATTAAAGATATAAAAATAAATTTATTTTTTAAATAACTTTAAAGTAGATTTATGTTTTTTCTAACATGAAAGATATCGTTTTTGTCATAATTGTTTTAATCACTCTATTCTCTTTTTAAAATATCAAAGACATGCTATATGTTGTTTTTGTCATAATTATTTTAATCGTTATATCCCAAAATAATAATTAAATGTTTTTGTTGTTAATGTGAAAAAAATTATTCAAAGAAAAACAATAATGCTAGGAGATTATCCAATACTATTTAGTTTAATTCAATGCAGAGCTAATGTTGTCAGGAGTGGTCTTGGTTATGTTTATTTTCATGTTACTGTACGGTGCAAATTAAGAATGTTTGTTTAATTAACTCATAATGTAATTTTATATAGATTCTACTGAAATTTCTTTTTTTAATTATAAAAAAACTATAATTTATAATTTTTTTTTTCAAGTATTATATAATATATATATATATATATATATATATATATATATATATATATATATATATATCACAGAACCACAGAGACACTTCTTGTACAATGATTGGCCTGCGCGCAAACAGTGATATTGCCTACGAGTCAGATAAGAAGAGCGGATATTTTCGTGAACTGTGGAATCTTGACATCCAAATTATTGAACACCAGCAGCCAAACCAGCACGGGAAAAGAATGTACAGAAGGGACAGAGGCGGAGTTTTCTTTCAATCTGCTCACTCACCCCAGAAGCCATAGCTCTCCTCAAGTCTAAGCCATGGCTTCAAAAACAACGACAACCATTCACTGGTGGGGTTGGAGTGGAATATCACCAAGTAACACGGGTCACGACGGCGACATCAAAAGAAGGATTATATATATGCTAATCAACTCGTATCCATACTCATACTGCATCCACACGTTTTCACTTTACATGCATGTTGGGCAGCACCATGCTTGCTTTTTCGTCTAGATTCCTCACAACCTCATATTCCATCACCGTCTGTTTAGTAGTACTGTATTGATTGTTTTTTTATTTAAAAATATATTAATATAGTGTTTTTTTATTTTTAAAAATAACATTAAAATGATTTGAAAATATAAAAAAATATTAATTTAAAATAAAAAAATTTATATTTTTTCAATACCAAAACATAAACACAATACCTGAGAGACCACCTTTATTCTTTCCTTCATCGAATCCACAACATTCCATCGACCCAGAACCCCGTTTACATGTTATCCTTTGTACGTGAGTGCCATAGTCATGCAAGCACGTGACTGGAACACCGCTAGCTTCTGATCCATTGCTTATCTTAGATCTTATCCAAGTCTAATTCTCTCTTCAAACCTAGTTTTTATCCATGAACTATAATATAATTTATGTTACTGTACTTCAATATGCCAATTTGTTTCTAAATCCGTCTTTTCATTGAAAAACCCTTGCGAAACCTATTAGCTATGTATTAAGCATAGTTTGTTTCTTTTCTTGAAAAATAATTTTAAAATTTTTTTTTTGTTTTGTTATTAAAAAAAATTAGTCAATAGAAAATACTTTTCAATTAAAAAAAAATTTAACTTGATTTCCAGAAAAGTATTTTCCTTTTATTTTGGGCGGAAAATACTTTCTGAAAGTTATGAAAAATTTAGAAATGACATATTATTTGCTGATTATATCAAATCTGGTCTTCAAACTTTTGATTGCTCTCTCTCTATATAATTTTTTTTAATATTTTTTTTCAATTTCATCCCTTATAATTTAATTTTTATATTAATTTTGGTCATCGTTTTTATAATTGTTATTTGCTTTTTCCTTATCCTTTTTTAATTGAATTTTTTTATCTATCAAATTTGGTCCTTATTCTTTTAATTTTTACTTATTTTATTTAAAATAATTTATGAAATGTTAATTATTATTATTTTAATTTATTCATCTTTTATTTTTTTATTTTTTAAATTTAATCTCTATTATTTTAATTATTATTTATTTTATTTGAGATAATTTATGAAATTATATTTTTTTCAATTTCATTCTCATTCAACCTTTTAATTTGTAAGATTTGTTCCTCTTTATTTTAATAAACTTTAAAAAATAAAATATTAATAAGTTATTTTTCAGTTTATTTTTCATAACATAATCAAATATTGAAAACTATTTTTCAATTTATTTTTCATTACATTACCAAATATAAAAAAAAAATATTTTACTTTTTTGAAATTCGGTTTTTAAATACAAATTATTTTCTCGTAAACAAAAGGGTATCCATCGAACAAAGTCAAACAAGAATCAATTTGCAATATTTTTTTTCTCCGGAAAAAAAAGGTGTAATTATATGGAAAGAAGTTGTAGCATTGCAACAAAACTATCAACAACAAAGGGATTCTTCATGTCATGTTAAACTCAAATTTCAAACATGGAAAATGAAAAAAGTAGGCAATTTGTCTCTCTCAACCCCATCCAAAGTACACTCCAAAACGATGCCTTCTGCCCATGTGAACAATGAGTTGAGTACTACTTTAGTTCAAAGCATTTAATTCCCATTCCACATTGATGAAGAGACTATTGACCCAAAAAGAAAGTGTCGTGTGAATACTGGTCTTCCACTCAACTCTCATGTTGGATTTGGATTTTCTTTTTTCAGGTCAGTCTCTGTTGTTGTATTGGCTGCATCCTCTTTCCCTTCATTTTTCATTTCTTTTTCATTGAATTTGATCAAGGGTTTGTTGATAGCATCATAAATTTGTTCTTAGCTCTCGAAGAACTATTATTGGTTTCATCAATGGGGTTTTTCCTGGCAATTTCTTTAACATGGGTTTTTTTTTGGATTTTTCTTTCTTTTACTTAAAGAGAGAAGAATCTTATTCCTGCTTCTACTAGCTGGATGTCATTTCATAGCTTAGGCTCATTGTTGTGGCTGAGTTGATGCTTTGGCTTGGATTCTAATGCTTTGTTTTCTCTCAGCACAGAAGCACGTGTTTCAGCGCTTGACTAGTTATTTAAGAACTCGGTTTTTGCAGATTTCTTGCACATTTGCATAAAGGGACCAATGCTTGCTTGTAAGTGATTTTACTCGTGTCTTTGAAATTTCTGTTGTTAAAGCTTCTGATTAAGGTCTGGTTTTGTTACATACGGTTCAAAGCCCTTCAGAATCAATTTTGTGCCGGCGGATTCGTTTTGGAGAGGAAGATAATTGTGCTATTGAATTGAAATGAACGCTGTTAGGTTTGTTTCGTATCTTTTTCTCTTCTGTGTGCTGTTTTCAACAAGTGGATATAGTAGGAATGTGAGCTCAAGGCCTGCTGTTGTGCATATTGGAGCTATTTTTACCTTCGAATCTACGATTGGAAGAGTTGCCAAGACTGCTATCCAGGAAGCTGTCAAAGATGTGAATGCAAATTCTAGCATTCTGCATGGCACCGAACTCAAAATTCATATGCAAAACTCTAACTGCAGTGGGTTTCTAGGCTTGGCTGAAGGTAATTCACCAATACTTCTTCCCCTTATGTTATCAATGTTAGTTGATGATTATACTTTGTGTGTTTAGCTGCCTATCATGGACAAGATAGGGTTTTTAATTATTTACTCAAATCATCATGTTTGTGACAGTTTTGAAGCTCACGGAGAATGATGTCATTGCCATTATTGGCCCGCAATCTTCTGTTGTTGCCCATATTATATCCCATGTCGCGAATGAACTTCAAGTTCCCCTATTGTCATTTGCAGCAACAGACCCCACTCTTAACTCGCTGCAGTTCCCCTTTTTTGTTAGGACCACGCAGAGTGATTTCTACCAAATGGCGGCAATATCAGAGGTAGTTGATCATTATGGTTGGAAGCAGGTGACTGCCATTTTCATTGATAATGATTATGGACGAAATGGCGTGTCAGCTCTAGGTGATAGACTTGCAGAGAGACGTTGTAGAATATCTTATAAGGTGGGGATTCCCCCGGATTCCGGAGTTAATAGGGGTGACATCACGGATATTCTTGTTAAGGTCGCGTTAATGGAATCTCGGGTTGTAATTGTCCATGTGTATCCTGAAATGGGTTTCAAGATCTTTTCCATGGCAAACCACCTTGAAATGATGGGTAATGGGTGGGTATGGATTGCTACCGATTGGCTTTCGTCTGTTTTGGATTCCGCTTCTCCTCTCCCATCAGAGACCATGGACTCAGTGCAAGGGGTTCTTGTTTTGCGTCAACACACACCAGATTCAGATAGAAAGAGAGCCTTTTCCTCTAGGTGGCACAAATTGACTGGTGGTTCTTTGGGGCTGCATTCTTATGGGCTTTATGCTTATGATTCTGTCTGGCTAATTGCGCATGCTCTTGATGCATTTTTTAACCAGGGTGGTATTATCTCATTTTCTAATGATTCCAGGTTACCTTCTGGGGAAGGTAGTAGTCTCCACCTTGAGGCAATAAGCATCTTTGATGATGGAAAACTTCTGCTGAAAAACATATTGCAGAGTGATCTTGTTGGTTTGACGGGCCGTATTAAGTTTGGAATAGATGGATCTCTTATTCTGCCTGCATATGATGTTGTTAATGTTATTGGAACTGGGTATAGACGGATTGGTTACTGGTCCAATTATTCTGGTTTGTCAATCACGCCTCCTGAGACACTTTATACAAAGCCACCAAACCGTTCAAGCGCAAACCAGAAATTGTACAATGCCATTTGGCCTGGGGATACATTGCTTACACCACGTGGATGGGCTTTTGCTAACAATGGGAAGCAACTGAGAATTGGTGTGCCAATTCGGGTGGGTTTCCGAGAATTTGTATCACAAGTACAAGGGACAGATACGTTCAAGGGTTTCTGCATAGATGTTTTTACAGCTGCTGTAAGTCTATTACCATATCCTGTTCAATATCAGTTCGTCCCCTTTGGAGATGGTAAAGAAAATCCAAGCTACACAGAGCTGGTGAATAAGATCTCGACGGGTGTGAGTGCATAGTAAAGTTGTTTGCACTTCAAGTTTAAGTCCATGTATTCCAGTGTTTGACCCACTCATATTCTTGTTGCAGTTCTTTGATGCTGCTGTTGGTGATATTGCCATTGTAACCAAAAGAACGAAAGTCCTTGATTTTACGCAGCCATATGTCACGTCTGGATTGGTTGTTGTGGCCCCATTTAGGAAGTTGAACTCTGGAGCCTGGGCTTTCCTGAGGCCATTCAGTGCCCGTATGTGGATTGTCACTGCTTGTTTCTTCCTTGTTGTTGGCTTAGTTGTGTGGATTCTGGAGCATAGGATAAATGACGAATTCAGGGGCCCACCTAAAAGACAAGTAATAACTGTTTTATGGTGAGCTTTTAAATTATCATCTCATTTTGGCTGTTGGTCGATAAAAATCTTTGACATTATTTATGTTAAAGAAAACAAAGGAATTACTTCTTTGGGTTTTTTTGGGTGCTTAGTTGCCTAAGGGACGTACTGAGAGTGCCATATCCCTTAAAAAAACAAAAAAATTATGAGAGCAAATGAGAAACAAGTTCTTCCTAAATGTTTTTTTGAATACATTTCCTGCTTACATACTTGACATGGAACTTTCAAACTTCAGTTCATATTGTTTTGGCTCGTTCCTTGTTTAAGAAAAACACAACACATTGGAGGACACAGGAAAAAAAAGAACAAAAAGGAAAAACTTCGAAGTAACAGTCACTGTGAAATTCTTCAGAATTCAAGAAAAGAGAAATATTTCCTTGTATCTGTATGCACTGTTTCTTAAATTTTAAATTTACCATTCTCGCATTTGTGTCTGCCATTTCTCGGTTACTGCTATAAATGTTTCGTTTCTGTTTTTTCTTTTTTCTTTTTCTTGTAGGAAGTAATTTGATTTCTGTACCATGCTGTTTTGCTAAAATTATGTACTTGTATTCTTGCAATTCAAGCACCCTTTAGTAAAGCTGACTTTATGATATGAGGGTCAGACCTCAGATAATATATCACTAATGCAATAATGATTTAATCCCAAATAACATTTTGCAAGTACTCAAAATGATCATTGCTTGATCCGTTTCTTTCTTAACCCTTGCAGGTTCAGCCTCTCGACTCTATTTTTCGCTCATAGTAAGTGGAAATCAGATTCTTGCCCAGATTCTATGCTTATCTTGGGTCGTAAGGATTCATCATTAATTTGATTGAGTTGGTTTCCTATACCTTTTGCAGGAGAAAACACTATGAGCAGCCTTGCTCGGTTTGTGCTACTTATATGGCTCTTTGTGGTCTTAATAATCAACTCAAGCTACACTGCAAGTTTGACTTCAATTTTCACAGTGCAGCAACTATCTTCTCCTATTAAAGGAATTGAAAGCTTGAAGGAAAGCAATGAGCGTGTAGGATACCAGGTAGGTTCGTTTGCTGAATATTATTTGAGAGAGGAAGTTGGAATACCTAAATCTAGGCTTGTTGCCTTGGGATCACCAGAAGCATATGCTGATGCACTCAAACTTGGTCCTGAAAAAGGGGGTGTTGCTGCAATTGTTGATGAACTTCCTTATGTGGAACTTTTCCTCTCAAGGCAGTGCACATTCAGGATTGTTGGTCAAGAATTTACAAAAAGTGGCTGGGGTTTTGTGCGTACCTGCTTCCTGGTTCATCTGTTCTTTTCTCACTCTAAAAGCAAAGCATTACTGCATTAGATCTAAATAAAGAATACATGTTCCTGTGTTGCATAGATAGGAATGAAAAGTTCTCTATTTGGAGTGGATTCACGAAAAAAGATAAAATTTCCAAAAAATATGTCCATACAGTGAATCAACATTTTAATATGCTTATTTCACACGAATATTAGCCTCAAAATTATCTTTCTATACAAGCATGATTACTCATCCTTGATCCCTTGACATACAACGCCATGACAGTGCATTTTACCATTATAAATAAGCATCCTGTCAAGGGAATGGTTAGTTTCACCACTGATTCTCTCCTCTGCTCATTTGTGTTTGCCAAAAACCAGGCGTTTCCAAGAGACTCTCCCTTAGCTTTGGATATGTCAACTGCAATTCTAGCACTATCAGAGAATGGTGATCTCCAACGGATCCATGACAAGTGGCTGACGCAAAGCACGTGCAGTTCAGAGACATCTGAGCTTGAATCAGATAGACTTCACCTCAAGAGCTTTTGGGGCCTCTTTCTCATTTGTGGTCTAGCTTGCTTCATTTCCCTCCTCATACACTTTTGCCAGATTACACGCCAGTTATATCGCGCTGCCCCTGTAGAATCTCCATCTGATGGTCAAGGTTCCTCGCGTTCTGGGCGTCTTCATAGACTATTATCATTAATGGATGAGAAGGCTGGCCAAGAAAAGAGTGCAGTTAAAAGAAGGAAGTTGGAAAGATCATTATCCGAGAATGATCGGGACTGTGAGTTGGGGAGGAATCCCATGAGGAAAGAAACAGAAAGGATGACCGGAACAACATCAACTTAAGCAAGTAAGCTTGTCAACCAACATATTTATCTTTTGAGAGTAGTAATCTACACTCTTACTTTACCATCTTATTTCACTTGATAACCTTCCTGTTTAACCATCAATCATGATTCTTGGATTTCCCTCAGCATTCGTGGAATTCCTTATGATCTCTCCGTTTTGAGTATTACCAAAACTTATGAATTCAATCTACAGGCTTTGTGCTTCAGGTTCTTCGAGTTGCCGGCCTGATCAACCCCCTCATCCCACATACTGTTACATTTACATGCTTAGAAACTCGTATATTTCTGAACATTACCAGCATACTATATATAAGTTTGCAAAAGCAAAAACAAAAATTCCGTGCATGATTTCATATAAGTGTGTCCTTTACCGTATTCTATGGTTACGTTCATGCTCCCTACCGATTGTTGATTTTGCTGTAATATTCAGAAAAATGAGTTTTGCTAGAAAAAAAGAAAAAAAAAGGAGAAAAGCGAAGGAATAAAGTGCAAGAAGAGCACAACTTTGAGGACGTGGGATTATGCTGCAAATACAGAGAAGAAATAAATTGAATAGGAATTTCTACCTTAATCCTCGCAAACTGAGGACTAGGTAAACACTGGCAGCAGTTTTTTTTATTACCTACAGCCTCTAGTTAGGAAGTTTCCTAATTTTCTTTTACCTTATTAATGTTAAGAGAAATTCTATTCTAGTTGCGCTATATCTTTTATGGGCTTAGCTGAATTTTTCTGCTCTTGCTGATAAAAGTCCTCTCAAAACAGAAAGAGATGAACTAAGTTGACTCGATGATCCATGAATTAGCCAAATAACTTGGTATCCTAGGTCTTTTTTCAAGTAAGATCTGAACCGTGTCTAACAATCACGATCTACTTCTCCAGTAAATTTTTATCCATGAAAGAACCACGTGCCCCCGACTCCTTTTCTATTTTAATATTGTAATCAAATGATAATGCCTTTAATTCTCTGAGACAGACCGACAAAATATTCAAACAAATCCATGAATTGATCCATCCTTCAAGATCAATAACCAGCAAATGAATTTTGCAAAGTTTTGGCAGTAACCAAGGCAATTACATATTTCACGATACTCTTGAAGGGCTGCCAGAAACCTCACAAGGCTAGTGCCATTCCTTGCTACTTAATCATTGCTGTGAATACCGGCATCACGTAACCTGATCGAATCATACACAGAAAACCAAAATATAATTAAATTAACTCTATTACAAAGAACCTTTTAAGCAAAAAAGAGAAGGAAATGTCTTTGAACTTGTAGCTTCGATCACTGAAAGTAACAAGTCCAGTGCCCTTGAAGTCAAAATTCCAGTGGTTTCTCCCATGCATTTGGTAATAAGCATTCATGGCATATGATGCATGTGCATGAAGCTTATCAGGTGCAAAACAGTCACCACTTACATAGATCTCTCTGCAATCCACGCCACCTGGTCCACAGAACAAATCCAGCACAGCTTGAAGCACTTTCTCATCAGCATGAGGTTTAGCTACACACCGAACTGAAGGACCGCTTACTCCACTCGACACTTTCTCACCAAACCCTGATGTCCCTCCATTGCTACTACAAAACTGGCAGCCCAAATCCACAACATACAACTTAATTAGATCCATCCCCATTAAACATCCCAAAACTCCTCTCACTGACCCCTCCCTCTTTTTTATTCTCATTAAACAATGCAAACACAAATTTCTGTATATTTTCCTTGGGACTCATTGGTGTCCCTTTACTAGACTGTGCACGTTCAACCAACCTAGTATTATGAGTCTTTGCATTATCAGATGTGGCAGCTGTCTCACCTGATTCACCCTTTGATGGCCACCCGGATTCCGATATGGTGATCTTAACCGTACGATTTCCAGACCCTAATGCAACAATAGCTGATCCAATAGCATCGACTTGTGCATCTAACATATTGTTGTACACATATCCTTTAGGGTCGTGGACCCGGTAACATCCCCTAGCAAGGCATACTCTAGGTCGACCGTACCAGGGTTATCCCTATAAACAAAATAAGGGTAAGCATTGACCATATAAGGTGCACACCCGTGTCAGCCAAAAAGCCTACAATTGAGGTCATAACAGGCATGAGTGTAGTGGCAAAAGTTGAGACTGAAGGAGGGAATGAAGAAGCAAGAACTGCCATACTATGAGTATGTGCACGTTGAAATAAAACATGCAAGTTTTGCATTGCTTGGACAAGTGCATTTGGCTTCAGGTGAACAGGATCTGTTGTTAGATACTCATTACCAACAACAATGGCACAATGGAAGTGACAGGAATAAAGGACATCACACGATCGGTGAACCATTCATCGGCAGCTGACGTATCAGTGCTGATATTTGCCACTTGGTAGTTTTCGACTGCTATGATGAGGTCAATTCTGGTGTTGGAAAATGCCTCTCCTCTTGGATTTCAGGGTCTGTGTCATAGATTTCGACCTTGTCAATGAGTACCTTTTTCGGTGATGGGAAGTTGTTTCCAATAGTGCTGTAGCTAGCACCAACAGCAGAAACGTTTTGAAGTGGTCTGAGAATTGCAAGGAGGAGAAGGGCAAGGACAGAGGCAGTAGCCATTTTGGTTCAATTGGGGTGCTAGCCTGCTAACTAGCAAGAGAATTTTGCTAGTATACAGGATTTATGCACCAATTTCTGATGGAAAATGACATTGGAATTACTTGTCCTACCTATGTGCTATATGGATCAACAATTTTAGGTGCCAAAATAAGGGGAAATCTTGAACAGGGAAACAGAGTGATGCAAGAAATTCAAACTCCAGATCAAAAGGTGATTATGAGTGGGCCATTTGTGTTGGGTAGCAAATGATGGAGATAAAATCTGTGGGGGGATCCAATTGTAACTGAAGTTAAACGCATCATGAATTATTTGGCTCGCATTTACACATGATGTAGGCAATATCACACTGTGCTGGGGTAGCTTTAGTTCTCGCATATAGGCTATGTTTTGTTGCGGTGCAACCTGTCACTTTACCGATTAGCCTTGGTTTAGAATCTTTATGCTCTCGTGGATGGTTAAATTCCTGCACCCGAATTTGGATTATTCTAAGATTTTCTTTCATGCTGTGGATTGGAGTTGGTGAATCTAGATCAAACAAGGTTAGAGAAACAGCTGTTTAGTAGAAAAGGTCAAGAATTGTGACTATGGACTCCTAGCTAATCTTCACTCATGCCAGGCTCTACTAACGGGAGCTTGACTACCTCTTGTACGAGTATGACGTGAAAAATTCTAATCTGAGCGCAAAAGATTCCTTATCTTTAAAAATGGTTTTGTCAGCTCGGCACATTCCATTGCTTTCTCTGCAGTATACATATAGCAGAAAAAATTGCATCCCGTAGTTGCACAACACTCGATTAACCTTGTGTCCCAGTGGAAAAATGTGGTAGCCTATTGCTGCCAGATGGAAAAGATACTGGGAGTCTGAAAAACTGTCCTCCACAATTGAAAAAAATAGTGGAAGCAGAGCAGTCTCAGCTTGGACCTTACAGTACTGGGTTTTTTCAAATAATTGCGTTGACATGATGCAGCAAGAGACTCCTCGCTCGTTTCCTTGAAACCCTCCCAATCCATCCACTTTTGCTGAAAAGAAATCGTAAGAGGGGATAGAATTCATCAATTAGCTCCCTCGCTTTATCACTCTGTTGTTGACTAGACAAACCTATATGAAATCTTCATAGCCAAGCACAGATATCAACACCATCATGGATCAGGCTGCTCAAATTATTGGCAATATTCAACTCAAGAAAATCTTAGTTCCAACTAGTATGATACGAGGTTAAGAGGTGACATTACATTGCTTTGGAGCCAACTGTGTCTCTTCAGTGGCAAAAGAAAGAAACTAAAAGATGTTACAATCATGTAAGTTACAATCGACGTGTACAACAGATGACTACAGTTTCTATGTACAAAACCTATGACTATTCTCTGTTCAGAGGAACCAGACTGAGGTACGGAGGGTGAAAGGAGTAGTTTGCTAGATTATATTGCTGTCCATGTATTTACGGAAAGACTCCTCCTCTCTGCAGTACCTGTAGATCACTTTGTAAACTTCAATCAAGAGTTTTGGAAATCGACGTGAAAAATAACTCTCAAATCCTTCTGGATGTGACCCTAATAATTCCTTAATCTCCTGGGGGAGTTCCCTATAGTGATGTGACTTGTTGCGTATGACCCGTAATAGGTCACGAATGGAGTCAAACTTATAACGCCTGTAGTGGCCAATGTTGTTAATAAATGCAGCTTCCATCTTTTCATCCCATTTCCCATTCAATGCCATTGTTGCAGTGCTTTCTAATGTATCCAAGAGTTCCGATGCATTCTCCCTATCTTCCAGTTCCACTCGATCACTAACATCCTGGAGAAATGAGAGCCTTTTATCAGGAGTCCAAAACAGGGGATGATTCAACACTTCCTGGGCTTTTGGCCTGCAACATATACAAGGAATGCGTTATCACATGAAAATAATACTAACTGCTATTATCATTCATACAGCAAGGCTTCAACAGAAAGTTTTAGAATATAGGACTCTTCAAATTTCAAATAAACAAATAATTTAAGGACCATAAAAACTCTTTTCAGATTGGAAGTGTAGACTGTCTTACCTCTTCTCTGGGTCGGGATCCAAGAGACAAGTGAAAAGATCCAGAGCTTCTGGTATATTCTCTACTAAGAATAGGTCCTTACGGTCATTGACAATATTGACATCACGTTCAATATTATCGCCAAAAGGATGCTTACCCCCTGTGATACAGAAAAATAGAACACAGCCTAAACTAAACAAGTCTAATGCACGTGTTTGGCGTCCATGAAGTAGTTGTTCAGGTGCTTGCCAGCCTGAGCTCCCATAACCTACAATTAGTGACAACACAGAGAACTAAGGGAACAATTTAGAGCTAAACCTGCCTGCCTCCCTGCTTCATTAGAACATGCAAGCAAAGAGTGACAGTGGGTGAAAGCAGCAATGAGTCCATGATGAGTGATAATTATTCAGATAGTTAGATCAACAAATAACTAGCATGCTTACCAGTTGGATGCTGGGTCAAGGAAGACATGTCCCCAAGTAGGCGCTTGCTAATGCCCATATCTGAAAGCTTTGCACAGAAAGATTTCTCGCTGATAATCAAAACATTCTGAGGCTTCATGTCCCGATGTACAATTCCAAGTTCATGCAAATGGGCAAGCCCAGAAACCACATCCCTGCAGAAATAAAGAGTTCTTCAAGTTTCGTCCAGTTTCTTTGGTAATTTACTAATTGTTTTAGCTGATTCAAGAGTAGGGACAGTGATGTCATATAATATAAAGTGCTAATGATGTTTCTTTTCCCTTCTAAGAAAAGAGAGTGTTTTTCAAGGAGTCCAAAACTCTGATCTCTGACCCAATTTAGAATGTCTAAGCAAAACATTATCGTGCAGATTATGCATTTTCTTTAAGCCCTTAACAGAAGTAGTCTGCAAAGAATAAAGCATATGCACTATCCATCTAAGGAAAAACCTTTATTCTTTAATTACTGTTCTTGAAGGGCAGACACGAATGGCATTATTAATCCTCTAACCAATCACCACCTTTAATGCCTACGTAAGGAATGCTATAAATAAAAAGAAAGGGAATATTAACTGACCTCATTAATTTTAACAACTGTACTGAAGGATAACCGTTGGCCTTCCACAATTCAACATTTCTGTTATGTTCCGGCATTGAATGCAATCGAACCATGTACTCAGGCAAGCGGTTGGAGTCCATATCCTTGGATGGTATTTGATTTTGGAAAGATTCAGAATTAACATAAATTAAGTCATTTAAGCTGCAGGTGCAGCGCTCCAACGCAAGATAAACAAAATCTTGATCATACTCCACCCCGTACCATCTAACAATATTTGGATGTTGATCAGAGGCAATAAGGTTCTGAATCTCTTTCAAAGCCACATCATGATGAGATTGCACGAGGCGCTTCACAGCCACATGACGCCCATCATAAATTCCCTCAAGCACAACTGTACCATTACTACCCTTAGCAATTTCTTTGTTGGAAACTAACAACTTGCCAATTCTACGACCATCTACTCGACCATCAACATGATCAGTAAAAGTCAATAACAATTTCCTTTCATCTCTTTCAACACGTGTAAGTTCATTGGTTTCTCCAACCTTACTCTGAAGAGACAAATATTTCTGATTTTTCAGATTATTGGGATTACTCTTGTTGTTTCCTGATCTCCGATTTTTCTTCTTTTTTGGCATCCCAGATCGGGGTTGAAGTTCCTCAATAGGTTTATTCAACTTGCCCTGTTTTCTGGATGCTAAGAATTTGTAAAATATGAAACCCATAATTGACAAAACAGCTGTAATAAAAGGCCATACATGAGACTTTGCTATATTTTCAGAAGATGGGGTTATAGCATTCACTGTGCCACTGTTTCCACTAAAAGGAGCCAATATCCCAGGGTTTTTCCCCTCAGATGAGGGCAATGCAAGCACAGGTATGTCTCCACTGGTGGGAAGAGCCGGCTGAAATCTAGGAACATGTCCAAAAGGAGGTTTGTTATATGGAACAGGAAGAAAGTTAGCTCCACCTCCTAGATGAGTAATTGCTAGTTTATCAAATTCAAACATGCCGTGGTCACGAATTCGGAGGGCAACTGTCTTCTTCTGACAAGGCAATTGCCATTCAGTCTCATCTGTGTCCTCATTGGCATTGGCATTCGGAGGCACCCCATCAAAAGAACTCTGAATTCCCTGACACCGGAATTCACCCTCAATATCTGCAAATGCCACATTCCATAATATCTCAGTGGAGTTTGGAGAATAGTGTTGCAGCACATAATCTGTCCTTGTGATGTAAACCAGATGCTTAAATGCTCCCAGATCAACATCACCACCAGATTCTACCAATTCTCCAGCATCTTTCGACAACATAACAGCATTCCCTTCAAAAACTTGAACCCCTACTTTCGAAGCAGAATTATCAAACTTATATGTGCGAACAACCCTTCCAGTCTTAGCATCAACAAGAAAAACAGTAGTTTTTTTCAACCCCAACGTAATTTCTCCATCATCAGATATATGTGGCGTCATTCTAATATATTCATCAGCACTCAGTGAGAGTTTTCGCTGCACAAAAAGCAGTTACAGCAAATTAAGTAACAAAACCACTCATTCAGCAATGCAGCAGACCACTCAACAGACTTTCATATCTTTCCATAAAAAACCCATGTCATAATTAACAATTAGCAAACTAAATCCCCGAAAAACTAAAGCCTAAAGCATCAAACAAATACAAAGTTAGGTTCGCATTACCAATTTTCCAAAGCGCTGGCTATGCACATAAAGTTCCCAATCATCTCCACAATCAATATAATACAAGTCCTTACTAAGCTCAGAACCATTATGCCTGTCATCATCACTGCTAACTCTAGCTTGATAAGAAGAATAAATAGGAGATCCCGTCGGAAAAGACCATCGAGTTTTCCTTAAATTAGTATCCACCAAATGCACTGTCCCATCCAAAGCAGCCACAATCGCTACATCTTGTTGCCTACTACATCAAAATGAGTTAGATTTTAATAAAAAATTCAAAAAAATAACATAAAACCCATATGATCTGAGATTTACATACGGTGTTGGCGGCAGCAGAGGATCGAATAGCTTGGTGATCTGATTACTCTGATCAGAGAGGCAAAATTGAGAGATCAGCGGTGACAAGATCAGAAGTATCAGTAGAAGAAATATCAAAGAGGGCTTCATCACTGCATTTGGGAATTTCGAACTCGATTTTTAGCTCGTGAATTGGGATTTTATTAGGTTTCTCTAATTTGGGGATTTTTTTTTATACGGAGATAGAGGGGCAGATGGACAGGATGATTTCATTTTTACTCGCGGCGGCGAGGATTTACAAGTATTTAATAGTTGGCGCTGGTAGTGATTATTAGGTGTAGAGCGGACTACGAGCTTATGGTGAACTTATCCATTATAAAGAAAATTATGTAATTTATCAAGGAATATATTCACACACAAAGAGACCACAAAAATGTATCCAATAAATTGATTATTCAAAAAATAAAATAAAATTCAATCTACATTTTAGAGCAATTTCATTCAATCAATTTTTAATTTTTTTCACTAATTTAATTCAAACTCGCTTTAAATCAATAAATTATTAAGTTTACTAGCCAAATTAATTGAAATTTTAATTATAACTGGGAATCGATGATGATGATGCTATGTAATTAATTTTTTTTAAAAGAGAAATACCATGTAAAAATGTCACAAGAATTCTGTAACCTTGTGGATTCCAAGCGCGCTTAAAGAATCATCATGGAAGTTGAGCAAAATAATTAGTGAATACACATGGTGTGTGAATACTGCAAACTGCAAACTGCAAACTAGGATGTGTGTGCTTGTGATTTGAAGCTGAACTTGAGTTTCTTGTTTTAGGCTGGGCAAGAATACGAGTAAACTTGAATCCTGCTAATTTCATGCCACTAAACTGGATCAAACACTCTTTCTACTTCAAAAAAAAAAAAAAGAAGAAGAAGAGAACTCTTCTCCCTTGATATTGAAGGGGTTATGGGAGAGAGAAAACGGTAATGGCTAGGAAGTACTCTTGCCCTCCCTAACAGATGATGCAGGGAATGATCTTCTGACAAGGAGGGCAAAGTAAATGCATAATGATGGATGAGAAGATCTGGGACGGCTAGATAGTGATCGTCCAAAGTAACTTGGTCTGCTTAATCCTGCATGCACGTGGTTTGTTTCCCTAAATTAGAAATTCAGTAAAGAAGAAGGAACTCTCAAGTGATTTGTTTTTCTTTAACAGAGATGGTCGTAACATTATAACAAGCATTGTTTTTGAAGTGGAAGCTTCAGGCTTGGAGTTTGAATAGCATTATTAACATGCTAATATTTGACAAATGTGTTCCTCATCATCGGATGTCAATACAAGATCACCATTTGGTTAGTACAAAGACTAACAAACCTTGGTACGAAACAAAAAAGAAAAAAGAGCAATCGTCTAAGCTTCATAAACTTTGCACTCCTCATCAGCTGGGTTTGTCTTGCAGAAATCCTCCAATGGGTCTCCACTTCCTGCTGCAGCCACTCCTGGCCACTTGTTGGCTACAAGATGTGCTAAATCAACGACCCTTTGGCTGAAAACAGAAATCATATCATTATAGTTAGGATACTCTTGCTAGTTTATAAAGGATCCAAGTGTTGATGTAAATTCTGTTCTATGCAAGCTGGATATAGGATTGTATGCTTAATATTTAACTTCATGATGCCAAATGAGAATTATGGTGAATGTCAAGTTAGTTCAGGATTCTGACCTGTATCCCCATTCATTGTCATACCAGGCGACAACCTTGATCATATCATCTCCCATGACCATGGTCAATGAAGAGTCAATGGTTGAAGAAACATCAGAGCATCGGAAGTCAACAGACACAAGAGGAACATCACACACATCCAATACACCCTTCAATGGTCCCTCAGCCGCCTTTCTGAAGGCTCCATTGACATCTTCTGCTGTAATGCCCTTCTTCTCAACATTCACAACAAGGTCAACAACTGAAACATTGGGTGTCGGGACACGGAGTGCGATGCCATTGAGCTTGCCCTTGAGCTGAGGCAGCACAAGAGATACAGCTTTGGCTGCACCAGTGCTTGTTGGGACTATGTTCAATGCTGCAGCCCTGGCTCTCCTCAAGTCACGGTGTGAAGCATCCAAGAGCCTCTGGTTAGTACAAAAAATTAATCTTTCATAGTTTCAATGTCAAACTAAGTAGGTTATAACACTATATCAGCAGAGCACTGAATTCTTAACGGTTACCTGATCTCCAGTGTAGGAGTGAGTTGTTGTCATTGTTCCCTTGACAATGCCTGCCAAAATAATCACACAATTACTCAAGTTTCCCTCATATGCATCTAGATTTTTAACACTGTTTATGAATGAATTCATACCGAATTCCTCATCCATGACCTTCACAAAGGGAGCCAGACAATTTGTGGTGCAAGAAGCATTACTGCAAACAGTAGAATTTTATCAACTTACAATTTATCATATGCAGTCCAATGAATAATCAAGAATAATAGGGGTAACTGCTTTTTTGTACGCAGAATTATTTAAAATACCAACCTTATAATGTTGGCAACCTCATGGTCGTAGTCCTTTTCGTTAACACCAACAACATAGGTTGGGATATCGGCACCTTTGGCTGGAGCAGTGATGATAACTTTCTTGGCACCAGCTTGAATATGTTTCCCAGCACCAGGGCCATCCACAAAAACTCCGGTTCCCTGCATAATTCAGTTCAACAATATGATTATCTTACAAAGAGTTGCCACAAAACTGACAAGTCCACTTCAGAAGGGAGAGAATTGAGAGCACAGCTTACCTCAATAACAATGTCTATTCCGAGCTCAGCCCATGGAAGCTTAAGAGGGTCTCTGTTGGAAACAACCTTAATGGGCTTGCCATCAACACTGATGGTCTCGTTGTCCACAATTTTCACCTCTGCTTTGAAAGTTCCAAGCATTGAATCATATTTCAACAAGTGGGAAGCCTGTTTGTTGCACAAGATTCTTAGTTGATTTCTCAATTAATTAATGAAAGTTAATTCTCCAAAATTTAGACAATTAAGATATATACAGTAGTTTGCTTACGTTCTTGACACCACCGCTGTCATTGACAACAATTACATCAAGGGGAGAGTCTTTGCGACCATGCCAGCATCGCAGGAAGTTCCTGCCAATGCGTCCAAATCCGTTGATAGCCACCTTTAATTTGGCCACAGTTTCTGCCCTAACAGGAGTTGACACTGCAACCTAATTTTAGAGAAAACATCCAGTACAAAATTAATCAAGTATATGGTACGCTGGAGATACATAAAGCTCTACTTCCAAATACTAAGTTTATCGCTAAAATAAAGCAATCAAACTAGTCAAGCTGTAGCCTCATATTATCAGCATGTCACCTTTACAGGAGAGATCTCAAGTTCAAATTTCCCTCCCCAAGCTATCACACTATCAAGAAGATATAATCATGCACAATTATACAACTGCAATGAAGAATTTTCAGGTGGAACTACATATTGTTAAAGCAAAATATAATTACGAGGTATGTTCTAATGATCATTGAAAGGAATGTTAAGAAAGCTAGCAGGCATAGTTTAGCAAACCTTGGGAGCAAGTTGGGAAGCCACCACATCAAAGAAGGATCCCTCACTAGCGTTCTTGGCATAGGTTACACATGAACTGGCTCGAAGCCCAGAAAACTCAGCCACTTCTAGCCTCTGCATATCCAAATATATTCAAAATATCACATAGAAGAGAGCAACATAGAGCACTCGCTAGGATGCACTGTGTATGTAAAAGCATAGAGAGAGAGGGAGAGAGAGAAACCTTTAAGGAGCTTTGAGTGGGGAAAGAGTGGTTGATCTTGGAGGGAAATCTTGTATTGGCAGGGATTCTTGAAGAGGCAAGAGCTGCGTGGGTAGCCATGGCTGCAACTAAAGCTAAAGAGAGCCACTTCTTGGCTATATATAGTTCAACTCGCTTTATCAGTTATTCTCATTTTACAATTCCTTGATATTTTTTCCATTTTTTTTTTAAAAAAAATTATGGTCGCAACTTAGTTGAAAGAACGAGTGGTGAGAGTGGTGCATGAGGATGTATGGGATAAGATGATAACTGAGCTTGTAATGTGAGAGTCTCGACCACAGATTGTGCACCCTTTTGTATTTTCTTGACTGCTCTCTTCACAGTTGTAATATCAGACCGTTTAATTGCAAAGGTATTAAACCCGTCATGTGATTCATTCAGTCCAAAACTTGGGTTATAAGTTAGTTAAAACTATATCCTTTCGATATTTAAAATAAAAAGTTAAAATGACATGGTTTAAAATAATAATAATTAAAGACCGATTAATCAAGGTTTAAAAATATTAAACACGTCATATAATCTGGTTTCAAAACTGGTTTAGAAAGGTTTCGAGTCAAATAGATCCTGAATTGACCCAGACTGGGTTTAATACAACTGCTTGATGGCCGCTAATTTGCTGAGTGAGAAATGCTGTGTACCTCGTGGGCCACGTGATGAGTAGAAACGGCCCACATTCAGGCTCCCATCCAGTAGATCTTTCCTGGGAATTTTTCTGGTTAATAGGGAAAGTCACTCTGCATGGTGGAGAACACTGGAAAATATAAAATATCTATGTGGATTAAGGTCAGAAAGGAAGAACAACTGCATGGACGTCTCAAATAGAGATTCCTATTTAGGAGTTTTCTGAGGCAGGAATTTGTCTATGCAATATTTTCAGAAAAAAGGAAACAAATGACTTGATGTAGCAATCATTAGTAGCATAGAGCCCTGGTCTTCGGAGAGTAAACAGCTCATATCATTTAGTATTATGGGAGACCTGCCTAGCAAAGATGGCAACGCCAGTCCTTGACAGGAGGAGGGGACTGAAGAAGGCACCGCAGAGTGCAGATTATTTTCCTCTGCTTCATATGCTGTCAAGCAATCCCTATGTTGGTTGCTTGATCACTCCACAAATTTAGCAACATGACTGACTCGGTCTGAAATCAAATCACGCAGGTTTCGTATCATACAAAGAGTGCCCAAATTTTTCTAAAGTACTGAATATAACCTCCCCGAAGAACATGTTAACAATCAAGCATTTTTGAAAAAACAAATTCCCAGGACATGAGGACTTTGGCTCAAGGATAGGGCTATAGAATCCAGTGTGACCCCTGGGCACATAACATTGGAGAGTTCTAGTTATAGCAGCACAACTGTAGTGAAAAAAACAGCTCCTCATGTAAGGAAACAAAAAAGCTGGAATGTTACTGTATATAACTCGTGTACAATACTTGATCAGCGTAATCTAACTGAACCAATCACGCAAAATTACATGTACCCACACCAGGCGCCGTCACAGTGGAACTGTTCATTGAAAAGAAGAGAACAAAGAAAGATCAGTTCACCTGCTATTAATTATCAGTATGGAAATTACTGGTAGTGGAGACCAGGTAGCCTGCCGCGTAGACAGAGGTAGCTCATATGGCAGCTTCAATGTCATCAGAATGCACACTTGCTCCATTTGGGGCATCTTCTGATCGGAGTTGAGAGGAAACATCATCAATGGCCGAGTTCAGTTGTTCAATCTTCTCAGCTAATATTTTTCGAGTTTTCTGGAAATCAAGAAAATACAAACACTGTCTGTCATTATGCGGATCATAAAATGTCAGGCACGCAGCGCACTCAATGTGATGGTGCCAAGGAATCAATTACGCTTTGTATGTCAAACCAGAGACAAAAGCAAAAATAATCAAACTCCTAGGGAATCTAATCTTCATAACTATTTTGGGACAATGATCAGCAAATGCTATGACATGGCAGCAATGAGCTGAAAAGTAAATTTTCCGGGACAATGATCAACAAATACTTTCATAGAGTAGCAACGACTTGAAAGGTAAATAGGAAGTGAGTCCGGATCAGAAAGATCATTAATGAATAAAGAAACGGGGATAGCAAAAAGCGACATAAAAGAACCGAAAAATCACAAGGCAAGGTTGAATCTAAAGTGTTAAAATGCCAAAAATTGATTACGAACAGAGAGAATCAAGAACTAAAGCACACCTCCAGAGCTTTTTCTTCATCATAGATGAATTTGGGCAGCTTCCTCATAAGATCCTTCCGGTCAGTGCCAGCTAATGCCTTGCTGATCTATACAGAAGCATAAGAAACAAGATTCACTTGCAAAATGACTTGTAAAATTCTCTTCAACCATGCTATAAGAAGCACACACCGCTTAGTTGAAAGAGATAAGAAAAATAAGGAAAAAATTAACAAGACCTGAGGAGCATATACACATCCAAGAGCACCAACTATAAGTCCTCCCAAAACAAAGCCACCAACAAAAATGCTTGCATTGCTTGGCCTTCTTCCTCCATCACTGTGAAAACACAGGCAAACAAGCAATTCTCAGCTAAATTTATAGTAATTCTTCTATTTCCATCAAAGCAATTGTACGGTACCTATAAGCAGCATTAGCAGCAGCTTGGACTGTGAGTGAGCTTCTGGTTATGGAGTTAGTTATTCGCAGTTTTCCAGGACCACCACTCAAGGCGCGTTTGTCCAACGGCTTTATAGAAGAAGAAGAAGAAGACAACGCTAACAGAAATAAATAAATAATATAATCAATATTTTCATTTACAAATGCTGTGTGCCAAACAAAGGAAGCCATGGGAATATCTAGCTACCTCGAATAAACCTAATTATACAGAAAATTGAATTGAAGTAAGCGAAAAATGAAGACTAGAAACCTGGAGATAGGTGGAGTCCTCGAGGATTTCTGGTTAGAATTAAAGGATTCCAAAGAATAGCAGTAGCAGCAGCCATTGTTGTTGATGTTTCTCTTGAAGCTCCAAAAGAAGAAGATGATGAAGAAGAAATTCAAGTGCAGGAGCAGTTGATGGTTTGATTTTGACTCCGCTCGATGATATCTAAGCTTCTTCTTCGTTTATCACGACGACTCCCGTGATTTGTAGCTAGAGGAGTTACGTTTTAACACCAGCTAATATGATGACGATGATGGCCTTGCGCTTACCACACCGTTGGATTATTTCATGGTATTTAGAAAATTGAAATGCCGTTTCTTCTTAAGCTTAATATCGTTTTGAGTTCCTCGATGACATGGCGTTTGGCTTGGGATCCGGAGATAAGGACTCTTTTTTTGGGTAGTAAATTAGCTTGTCAAAATTAGTTAATTAATTAATTCATGTAGTATCACATATAATTAAGTAATAATAACAATAATTATCAATAGATAAAATCATCAACTCCTATGCTAACATTATAGAATATCCTAATATTACTATTATGTAAATCTACAACACAGTTGAAAATTAAAATATTGTAATTTTTTCATGTTTATAATCTTACATATATTTTTATTAACTAATAATTAACAAACTCGAAACAAATAACAAAACTTAAAACAAATAACCGATTAGTGTGTAAAGTCAGTTTAGGGTGAATAAAAACCTTGAACAAAACTATAAAGGAAGCATTTTAAAATATTTTAAAAATACTTTTTTATTATTTTTTATGTATATTTGATAAGTAAAGTCTTTAGCGATTTCATTACATGCTTAAGGTTTTTTGTTTAGTGGATGTAATTTTTATTTTATAAAACATAATTGAAAAGTATATTTTACTTATTCTTGAGTTTTTTTTTTTAATACAAGGTTTTAAACTATTATCCAAGTGACATTTAACTTAAGTAAGCTTTATTAACGTGTTATGTGAACAAAAACTAATATTATTACCTTCATTTTTTTTATTGTTTTACGTACATTCATTAAGATAATTGTCATCTAAACTATTATTAGTACCAACAATAATATTGTGAATGTTAGTGCAATGATCAATACCAGCATTAATATTGGTAACATTATTTAACTTAAAACTCTTTAAATATTCTGGTTTTTTATGGATTTGAATCTCCAAATTATGCTTTTCAATGAGTGAATCTCTAGATTTTGTTAATAATTTATATCCATTCTACCACACTTCCTATGCATGTCGACAAGTGAAGTTAATGTAAAAGATAATTTTAAAAAATTGAGTTAATTTTTATTTTCAAGTATTTATTATAAATAATTAAAAAAAATTTATCACGTGAAAAATGATGAACTCCATTTCCTATTTTTAAAATTCATACTTTAAATTAAATTAGTATTCTAAGAAAACTAAATACACTAAGTGCATATAAAAATATATTTTTAAAATGTAAAAAAATAGTCATTATTAAATAAAAAGGTAATTGTTAATAATATAGAATGGGTAACAAATTGTAGGATATGGTAGTCAACATTTATGTGTGGGATCATACAATCATAATTTCTGAATATGTAATTAACCCAATAAGATACTCTTAATTTGATAAATTAGATCCTCAACTGGTACAAATTTAGGTGTCAATAATTCTTTAAATTAATTTTTTAATATTTTTATGTTATTTTGATGTGTTGATATTAAAAATAATTTTTTTAAAAAAATATTATTGTAATATATTTCTAAGAAAAATATATTTTAAAAAATAACTATTGCCATAATATCAAACACTATCTACATCCTTCAAAACAAAGGTAATTAACAACATTTTGTTTTAAAAAAACAAGGCAGAAATGTTTTACATGAAAATGTAAAAAAAAAATTAAAATCATGATTTCAATTGATTTTACTCTATTTCAATTTGATTTTATTAGTATTCAAGTTTTTAAAATGTTTTGCCACAATAAATACATAAATACATGTTAACTCGTATGATTTTACAAGTAAATTTGTGATTTTAAGAAAAAGATTTGGACTGGGGACCTAATTGATAATATCTGATACATTGAGTACCCAATTGAGGAAAAAAAAAATCCTCAACTGACCTAATTTTTAACTAGTGTATAATTAAGTTGGAGGCATATACGAGGGTGTCCTTTTCTTATCCCCTTTTTCCCCCACGTTTCACCCACACACACACACACACACACACACACACAACATAAATCCTACGTTGAGAAACACACAAACACAGAGCAAGAAGGCACCGACTCGATAATCCTTATGCTGATAACGATTAAAATCACAAAAAGGGCATGGATATTTGTTTTAATTAGCGGGTTGGTTTGATGATCACTATATATTATAACCCAATTATAATATTATTTTTTAGTTTATTTTATGCAATACTTTCTTTATTAAACAAATATTTAATGATATTTGCCTTGTAAATACACCTACGAGAATGGTTTTCAACCTTACTCTCTTTGACTTACCCGGCTCATATCAAGGATTGACGGAACTCTAAATGATCAGCTAATATTTTCTGCGGCTTCATGCAATAAAAACAGAGGGGTACTATATGACAAGTTTTATTACACAAATTAACGACGCGTTATTGTTGGGAAATTTCAAGATAAATTCACAACCATTGCCTTCCATCTACCTCATTGGTCTTCGGGTTCCATAAATTTGCCTAAGAATTATTGCAAGCTTGCCTATTCTCACTTGTTAGCAAGTGTCTGAATCAAGTAAAACATTTATAGCACCATGGCAGCTGGTTCTTATGGAGACAAGACCCTGCAAAACACACCTACATGGGCTGTGGCGGCAGTTTGTGCAGTGTTTGTGATCATATCTGTTCTAATAGATCATTCCATTCATTCGTTAGGAAAGGTGGGTCATTCTTGATTTGACTTAAGATCCATGCATAACTCTAAATTAGCTTGTGTAATGATGCACATTGCAGTGGTTCCAAAAACGTCAAAAGAAGGCCATGAGTGAAGCTTTGGAGAAGATTAAAGCTGGTAAGTCTTTTTAATCACCACGTACAGCAGGGAACAACATTTTTGATGAAATTTTTGGTGACAAGTGTTTAGATGCATCCCATTATTATTAAACAAGTGCTTCTTTAGCTAGATTTGATGAATCTATTATTTTCATCACAGAGCTAATGCTACTAGGCTTCATATCCTTGCTGCTTACTGTGGGTACAAGAGCTATCTTGAAGATATGCATCCCTGAAAAATATGAAAAAATTATGCTCCCCTGCAAAAATGCTTACGGCCTGGACAAGTATGAAGATAAAAGTGGTGGTAAAGGAGGTGGCGGGGGAGATAATAAGAGGAAGCTACTTTCATTTGCCGGAAATGTAGCAATACACCGAGTTTTGGCAGCAGCTGGTGGTGATGGTGGCGACTATTGCTCCAAGGTAATCAACAAAACCAACTTCTTTCAATTGATAAGGATTAATCATTATGGTAGAGGTGGGAATCTGATAAATCCTTTTTCTCTTGATGTGGTTATAGGGCAAAGTGTCTTTGATTTCGCAAACAGGAGTGCACCAATTGCACATATTTCTATTTGTTCTTGCCATTTTTCATGTTCTGTACAGTGTCATTACTATGGCGCTAGGGCAAGCAAAAGTAAGTTCCAATTCCATAACAAGCTCCCCATGCAAATTTGTTTTTTGTATAAGCTATACAATGAGTCTACAAGAAAGATCAGTAGTTTTATATATAAAGCTTAATTGAGCTTAAAACCCTAGCAAGCCAATATGCATCTAGAATTCATGCTAGACGTGCCTGACGATGATCTGTTTAACTGGGTTTGTTGATAAGATGAAGAAATGGAAGGCTTGGGAATTAGAGACTTCGTCCCTGGAGTACCAATTTTCAAACGGTAATTCTTATTTTCTTTTGGTAAATAGTTTTCAATTTTGTTAAGCATTGAGAAATTAAAATACATATAAGTTTATTTTTAAACCATACATTATCGAAAAGTTACATGTTAAAAGAAGTTGTGTTGTGTTCATCGATCATGAATATCAAGAATTTTATATTTTAAAAAATATTTATTTATTTGCAAATTTTTATACCAATATATTAGATATATTATTTAATTAATGCATAATTTTAAATACACGAGTTTTAAAATATTTTATGTCGGGCATGAAAGTTAGACGATTACAATTAAATAATACCCAACTACCCGCTTTGTAAATATTTTTATAAAAGATAAACTTTTAATTGAATGATTAAGTCTCAATATCTATTTCTTTTTAAAACCTTGTCCAGAATCAATCACTATGTCGGGTAAGATTTAATAACACTATCCACGACCATTTGTGACTTGTTGAATAATTTTCAGACTCAGCAAGATTTAGACTGGTTCACCAGACTTCCTTTGTGAAGCGTCACTCCGGCATCGCCACAGCACCAGGGATCAAATGGGTTGTAAGCTTATCACATTCCTTTCCTTGATATATTACTCTTTTTTTTTAAAAAAAAATAAAATAAATTCCCGAGTGGTCCAAGTTGAATTATGCGTGCCATTAGTAAATTATTCTTTAGTCCCTGTTTTTTGATTGAGATTATAGCTTAGCCCTTCATGCATGTTTGAAAACTTATAATTTAGTCTCTTCACTTTTGATAACAATTATATATCTTCTTACAAAACAGATCTTCTGTTTTTCGTTAATCCCAAATGTATCAATTGATGATTCAAGAAAAACATACATAATAATTAGATTTTAGAGAAAAAATGAGATACCGATATATATTCGACTTCTTAAAAGGTGTTGGATGAACTTCAGTCAAGGGATTAAATTATAGGTTTTAAAACATGGAGGACCAAGTTATAACCGTGTTTAAACTTAAGGACTAAAGAATAATTTACTCTAATTTGCCCGCTGAACTAAAAAAATCTAGACCTTGAATTTACGCTTTAATGGGGGTGGTCCCTATTCATCACGATGTTATTTATATGGCAGGTTGCATTATTTAGGCAATTCACTGGTTCAGTGACAAAGGTGGATTACATGGCTATTAGACATGGGTTTATAAACGTGAGTTGTCAACTTCATCTTGATTAGGGTTTTGATGGCTGGTGTTTCTAGCCCAGCTTTGCACCAGCAGACTAATAAATGGTATTGCAGGCACATTTTGCTCCAAATAGCAAATTTGATTTCCACAAGTACATCAAAAGATGCATGGAAGATGAGTTTAAGGTGGTTGTGGGCGTAAGGTACGTATCTTTCTTAGTCGCATTCTCCTTCAAGCAATGAATTGAGTTCTTGTGTTATAAAATTCCAAACACAGAGGGTTACAACTTTCTGGTGTGTGTAAGTTTTGGTCTCAACTCTCAATACTGACAATCAATTTATTATGATTTTACAGCATGCCACTATGGATTTTTGCCATACTCTTTTTGCTGCTAAATGTCTACAGTAAACCTCTTTTACTCTCTCATAATTTGATATCTTTGTGATTGTGATGATATTGATTGAATATAACTTGACTCATTGATGGTGCAGAATGGTACACATTCACCTGGTTGGCAGTTGTGCCTCTTGTTGTAAGAAAAAACACGTTGATTTTCAATAAATTCTATACCAGCTAGGAAAACATAAATCCGTTCCTTGTATTTGTCTTCTTGACGTGTCCTCAATGTGCAGATACTTCTCTTGGTGGGCGCTAAACTTGAACTTGTTATCATGGAAATGGCTCAAGAAGCCCAAGACAGAAGTCATGTTGTTAGAGAAGCTCCAGTGGTTGAGCCTAATAACAAATATTTCTGGTTTAATCGACCCCATTGGATCCTCCTCTTAATACATTACACTCTGTTCCAGGTATATATATATATATACCCGATAGAAAACCGATTGATCAGACCGTAGACTCGGTTGATCCATATACCTGATAGAAAACCGATTGATTAACCTTTTAAAAAAACTTTTTTAATGATCCAAATCAATCCGCTCAATATGTGACCTGACTTTTACACGAGTCGACTCCCATATTAGTTTTAATAATTAAAAATATAGATTTACTAGACTAATTAATCAAGATGTACGGATTATTTACCAACTAATGCTTCTGATCCATTTGTACAGAACGCATTTGAAATGGCATTTTTCTTGTGGACATGGGTAAGGACTAGCTACTAGTAATCTTGTTGGGCTCTTAATTTCCTAAAAATTCACCTTAATTTCATGTGAGAAAGCGGCCTTCTAAGGAGTCAATGTTGTTGGTGTAACATGTGATGGCAGTATGAATTCGGGATCAAATCTTGTTTCCATGAAAACTTGGCAGTGATTTTGACAAGGGTTTTCCTTGGATTGATCCTTCAGTTCGTGTGTAGCTATATAACCTTCCCTCTCTATTCATTGGTAACACAGGTGAGTAAATCTTCAAGTTTTCCGATTAAAATTATGAACCCTAGCTTCTTGGCTAATTTGAATGCTTACCATCCATTTTTTAACAGATGGGTTCTCACATGAAGAAAGGAATATTTGAGGAACAAACAGCAAAAGCACTTAGAAAATGGCAAATGGCAGCAAAGCTAAGAAATAAATCAAGAAAAACAGGAGGTGATCAAGCTGGTGGTTCTAGTCTAGGGTTCATGAGCTCTGAAATGACACCAAGCCAAGGCGCATCACCTGTACATTTGCTTCACAAGAACAGGCCAAGTCAACCGGATGTTGAAAGTGTCATTAGTTCGGCATTGTCTTACACATCGGATACTGACCTCTCGGAGCTCGATGGCTCCACTCATGATAAGCACGAGTCAAGAAAGCAAGACCATTAAGAGCCAATTAACTCGTGAAGCAGCAGCACAAAGTGCTGCCTTTTCTTTGTAAAGGCTTGATGCATGCTTGGCCCTTTTCCAGATTGATTGAAAACGTTGGTTAACCCATGTTTTTAAAGAGTTTTAAATTTTTTTTATTAAAAATTAATTTTTTTATATTTTAAATTGTTTTGATGTACTGATTTAAAAAATAATTTTTAAAAAATAAAAAATATATTATTTTAATACATTTAAAAATAAAAATTACTTTAAAAAATAAACACAACCACAGGTTATCAACCTCATAATGCTTGTAAAGTCAACAATATTAAACCCAATTTATTAATATTATTATTATTGTTTATCTATATATATATTCACTCTAGAAAAATTAATTATAGGTGTGAAAATTTGCACCAAAAAAATAGATCCATGATGAAGATAAATAGAAGATCATAAATAAAAATAGCTTAATGTGACTTGCCAATTTGATGAAAAAAAAGAATTGATTCAATTAAATATCAAAGGGATCACAAAACAAAAACCGCATGGCTTTATTTAATTTAACTCATCAAATACTCAAGTCAATGAGTGTCCGAATTACTAATTAAATCAGATCGGATTTTGTAATTATTTTCCTCTCTATCTTCTTCTATACAAACATAGAGAGCAAAAAAGGAAAGCTTTATTAATTTTTGGGAAACATGGAAGCTTTCGAGAATTAAGATGAAGAATGAATTAATGCCATTGCTACATTTTCAAGGGAGTTAAATTAACATTTGAAACTTGAAGGGGATGTTTTTGATATTTTCCCAGTTCATAAAATAAACCTTAAGGCTATTAAAAATAACTATAAGGATTTTTTTACATATAGATTTACATAATGTGTTTAGTCACAGCTTTTGAAAATGGTGGGCTTAGAGTGTAGGCGGTTTTGATTGGCAAATCTGAATTGGGTTTTTGAAATAATGGCCAGGCGTCATGGATGGCAATTCCCTGTTCATACTTTTCAAGTACATTTCTTTCCTTCTTTCCTTTTACATTTTTTCAGCTTTTTTGGGTTTTGTTTTTAGTTACAGTTGTAGGGATTTTGGTTTTTTAGTTAGTTAAGTCAATTTATATCTGTTTCTAATTATGGACTGGTGGATTTTATTTTTTTTTGCTTTTCCCCATTAAATAACTATGGTGGAAGGATTTTGCTTTGACATGACAGTAACCTAAGAAAGATTTGTATTTATTTCTACTTTGGGGTGGTGTCCAAGTTTGCGTGTAAAGTCTCGTTAATGATGGCTTGGTTTATGAGATAAATGGGCATTTAAAATTTTGATTTTGAGCCAGATAGTTGTTGATATAGGGCTTAATTTAGTTGAGATCACGTGATGTGACATTGCGTTAGTGTAATGTGCGTAATCTGTTTCAACTTATGATCCATGTTGCCCATTTTATAAGAAAAGCAAAGTGAATCTAGTCAAGGAGGGACCTACTTGAGTTGTTGTGATAACAAAACAAAGTCAAATGCCGCTAGTTAAAGTTCATATGAGCTGAATGTAGATAGTGATTGGTAGTATTTTACAAACTGTTGATGGTATGGACAGGTATTCATGCTTGTGTTCGGTTATATGAGTTTTAAGATCTTTGGTTCTGTATCCTGGGGAGATTTGTGAATAAATTGGATGGAGTCATGCATTGCTGTTTTCTTCAAAAATTAATGTACTGATGTTGAACTTTTCATGGTGCACAGATTGTGGCTGTAACAGTTTTCTTCCTGCTTTCTGTTGCATTCTATTCCTTTTTTGCTCCCTTCCTTGGGAAGGACATCTATGAATATGTGGCTATTGGTGTTTATTCTGTCTCGGTGAGCATGATTACTCCCTCTCCTGTTTTCTTTGATAATTGATTTGAATTTTTGTTCTGGGCTTCTGTCACCTTATTGCTTTTGCCCTCTTTTCTGATTAATTCTCAGGCGCTCTCTGTATTTATTCTTTATGTACGATGCACTGCAATTGATCCAGCTGATCCTGGAATTCTGCTAGAAGCTGATGAGACAGGAGGCCATAAATCAGAAAATGACACATATCTGCCTGGTTTGTCTACTTACCATGTAGTTCTCTCACTAGAAAATCTATGAATTGCAAATTTAGATTGGAGTCAACCATTTGATTGGTAATGTATAACAAGGTTAATGAAACAGTGAAGCAGTAGCATGTGCCTCTTGGACCATTAGATTGGAAACTTGATTTTGCATTCTGAAATTTATCCAGGAATGCTGATGATCATGCTATTGTGTCTAAAGTCTAACCTGAAAGTTCCTTTAGTCTTTTTGGCTTCTCTGAATTTGTCTCGGTCAATGACAGATGCAGGTGAGCAATTGCTCAGCCTTTCTATTGAAAGGAACAAATTGTCCATTGTGGAGTTATGAAACTTTTATCAAGGATATAAACTTTTTCGTTAACGTTTTTATTTTTTAGAACAAAATCATAAAATCTTCATGGTCATCAGGAAATTCTGCTGAAGAACCTAGCAAGACCAGGTTAAAAAATGGAGGAAAATCCAATAAATACGGTTCAAGTTGGTGTTCAAGACTCGGAGGTTTCTTTTGCTGTTTTCTTGTGAAACAAGATTGCCGAAAAGATGAAGATATTCTACAGCAAGAATCTGGAGAGGAGGCTTTGTTCTGTACACTTTGCAATGCTGAGGTACATGGTTATTCCATAAGGTTTTATTTTGATTGCCTGAGATAGTGTTCCCTTTTATTTAGAAACTCCCAGCTTTCAGAAAACGGGTGCCCACAAACTATGCACAAACAAAAATTAGAAGCAAGAGGAAAAATACGGGTGAAAAGAAGAAGGAAAGATGTCAAACAGTCATGTGACAATAGCTGGTTGAGTTAGTTGCCCATAGTTGAAGAATTATTAGGTTAATGCCAGGGAAGAGTAACATTTTGTGGGAGTGTGTGTTTTCCTTGCCGTCCACAATTTTGTTTTCCAGTAAAGCTTCCAGTATCATGGGGCTGATTTTTTTTTTCTAGGTACGCAAATTCAGCAAACATTGCAGAAGTTGTGACAAATGCGTTGATGGATTTGATCATCACTGCCGGGTGAGTTTTGGATGCTCATCCTTGTCCTTTCAGATCCTTTTTGCTTTTGCAATACTGGCTGATGAAATATCTGTTCTATGATGCAGTGGTTGAACAATTGTGTAGGGAAGAAAAATTACATCACATTTGTTTCCCTTATGGCAACAAGCCTTGTCTGGGTAAAATTTCAGATATTATTTGTGATTCTTTGTTTTGTTATTTTTCTTACACCACGATTTACTTGTATTAGATATGTTCCCCAGATTCAAACAAAATACGCTTCTCATATTCAACTACCTTTGTGCATTGCTGTCAGCTTATTGTTGAATTCGGAGCTGGTGTTGCTGTCCTTATTAGATGCTTTGTGGATAGAAAGGGTATGGATCATCAAATAATGGAGAAACTTGGCATTGGATTCTCGCGCCCCCCCTTTGCGACAGTTGTGGTATGTTTCCCAATTTCTTTGTTGATAGATATAAGATGTGTATATAAATATAACATTTTGATTATGTTGATTGGAATGGAACTTTAAATTTTATAAAAAAAAAATTAATTGCCGCTTAGTTGGGGAAAATTGGGTTATGTATTTTCCATTGTTTTGCTTGTGTTCTGTAAATAAATGTATGATTTGGAATTTCTTAGGGGTTGAACTGGAGTATGCTATGGCTTTCACCACGATAAAGTTTCTCGTTGTCTATGCTTTTCCTTTATATTCTATGATGTTAACTTGATAATGGATACAGGCCCTGTGCACATTTGTATCTTTGCTTGCCACTGTGCCTCTGGGGGAGCTATTTTTTTTCCATTTGATTCTGATTCGAAAGGTGTGTTCATAAATAGCCTTGCCTCCTCTCTTACCATGTTTGCCTCTATGTAAAATGCAATTGGTGAAATACTTTATTGTTGCAGGGTATCACAACATACGAGTATGTAGTTGCCATGAGAACTCAGAGTGAACCACCTGGACCATCTGTTGATGGAGGAGAGCAGCAAAGCTTGCCAACTTCGCCAACCAGTTCTGCTGTTACTACAGTGAGCGGAAGAAGCTCTATAGGAATGAGTTTGCAATATAAAGGTTCTCGGTGTACCCCTCCAAGAATCTTCATGGACCATCAGGTACCACATCTGTCCGAATCAAGTTATCAAGAAAAGTTGGTGTCGCCTATGTTAGAAATAAGAGTAGTTTAATGCTTCTTAGTTCTCACAAGTACCACATGAAACTATGACTAAGAAAATTGTCTCTGAAAAGGTAAATTTCAACTGCAATTATAATTCCTTGCTTATTGTTCCATCAACAAGGAACTTAGACATAATGAAGGTAGAATTTGATTACTTTTGGCTATAATTTGCTATGTGCATTGCATGTAGTAATTACATCCTTTGCTATTTTCGATTCTCTTTCCTTAACTCTTTAACAAAATGGGGTTGGAATTTGATTAGTTTTGGGTCTTTAACAAGCAGGATGAAATTATTCCACATTTGGAGCCAGGACGCCTACCATCTACGGTTGATCCAGATACAGTTCAGGAAGCTGACAGAGCCAAAAAGTTACCACAGCGTCCCGTTCGAATCAGTGCATGGAAACTTGCGAAATTGGATTCCAGTGAGGCTTTTAAAGCAGCTGCAAAGGCTAGAGCATCATCATCTGTTCTACGACCCATAGGTTCTCGATATAACCTTTATGATGCTGGTAAGTTATCCAGTAGCAATGTTAGTGGAAGGAGCAGTCCGATCAGTACTGATCAAGGGTTTCAAAATAAAAACGATAGAGCAGTGGTGACAGGTCTATCTCCTTCCAGGACTAACTCATATCCAGCCAGCAATGCTAGTAATGCTAGCAGGGATGACATTGAGTCATGCCGTCAGAGTCGTGGCAACTTTAGCAGTGCTAATGTCTCCAACCTTGCCACATCTCCACTACAACAGCAAACTTCAAACAGAGACCACTTCAACCCCATTTATCAGACATCAACAGATCAACCTGCTTGGACAGCAAGACAAATTGAACTAAATGGGAATCCTCTTCGTGAGAATGTGGCCCAAATTCCTATGAGAAGAAACTTAGGTGTAGCTGAGAATATGAGAACAGCAGTTTATTGGGATCCAGAAGCTGGACGCTTTGTCTCTTCTTCAAGAGGTGCTGGTTCTTCGTCTCAGGTTCGAGGAACAGAGCTTTTGTACAAAGATCAATCTATATTTTTTGGAGGCCCTCTTGTCAACGAGCTGCTAAGCAGAGGGGCAAGAACTGGTACTTCACTGGCTCCAAGCCAGGATAGAGGATCTACCTCAAGTCATTATCAGCAAGGCAGGTCACAGAGGGGTGACCAACTTCATGTGTTTGTTCCAAGCGATTCTCAACAAAACCAGTATTCATCTAGGTCTCCTTAGAGAACAAAAATGAGGGAATAGTGATTTGTTTTTGCTGATGCATAGAGTGGGGTTCTGTACATTAAACTTTCCCTTTTTGTCATTCTAGAGCAGTTTTTTTACCACTTTCTAGTGCTACAAAAGATGCATCCGCTCTTGCTAACCTCCATAATTAATGCAATCGCCAAAAAACATAGGGTTTACATCAACATTTTTGGCTTATAACTTGTGTAGACTTGATAGTAATTGATAATGGTATTCACAAGTTTGTTTTTGTTTTGAATCAATGGGTGGTTAACGGTCAAGCACTGCTCCTGCTTTGGATGAAAAGGGCCAAGGTCAAGGCGGCTGGCTAAGTCCACCTATGCCGGGCTTTATTTTCCAAAACCCAAAAGCAGGCACCACTCCTGCTTTCGATGCAAATGGCCAAGGTCAAGGCGGCAGGCTAAGTTCACCTCTGCCGGGCTTCATTTTCCAAAAAGCAAAAGCAGGAGAAAAGAAACCCAAAAATGAAAAAACGCCGTTGCCGGGGATCGAACCCGGGTCACCCGCGTGACAGGCGGGAATACTCACCACTATACTACAACGACCTCGTTGAAATCTTAGCGCTGCATATAATTTAATAACGCTTAATCTAACACGTTCATCAATTTAATTTTAATCTTTAATCGCTTAGCCAATACCTGATTGAGAACTTCTAATTAGAGAATTCTCCTTGCCTAAGATATCTTCCATGATTGAAAGAGTCATCACCTTGTCTGTCTGTAATTGACTTTCGTACCCAAAAGAAGGCTTAGCCTGCATGCAACAGCTCCACATTAATTAGCTCAGGAATTCAATGATTGGAAACCAGCAAAAGAGAGACACTGCACAAACATACCAGCCGGCCTCACAGACAATCAAAACATTTGTAGACACACATAAAACAATCGAGGAAACTTTCTTCTTTGAATCTCATCTTTAATATATATATATATCCAAGAAAGAAGCACATTTAAATATGAAACCCTTTCATAATTTCTAAACTGGAAAATATTCGTTGGCTAGTTCTTGCTTGTAAACCTACCTCCCAGTACCACTGATGATGTGAACCCCCCCGTCTCGTTTTCTCCTCTTGCACATATTGTTTGTTGGCATCAACGTTTGATGGATTTGACGCGAGACTTAGAGGAGCGAGTAATGCAGTTGATGGTAGCTACTAGCTAGGGTAGGAATGAAAGGAATGTATACAATATTAAGATTGTGTTTGGTTAGTGTTTCTTAACAGAATATAAAATACAAGAAGAAAAAGGTTTGGCTAGAAAGATATAGATAGAAACATCAAAATAATTATATCCAGGATGATTTTTTATCATTTCAAAAAAGGATTTTGTAACTATATGTGTAATTAAATATGCTTACTAGTTTATCATAACAAATTAATTAATTGTAGTTAAAAAATAATTTATATGGATTAGTTGTTTATTATCACAAAAGCATGCTAAACAAAAAATGTCTAAGGAAGAATTAAGAACTAAAGTTTATATATATTGAAAAATCTAATAAGAATCTGAAAAGTTTATACATGTAAGAATCTGAAAGATTCTTGGATTAAACTCTTTCTTCTTCCTTCTCTTTTAATGTGTTTTAAAAGTTAAAATATTGAAGAATTAATTCCAACCTTTATCAACCTTTAATTAATCACCATAAATTAGAAATTAAATTTAGAAAAACTAAAAAAATTTTAAATTTAATTTTTTATTCACTTATAATTTATGAATTTCCAACCGGACATGTTTCTTCCCTTCCAACCAACCGTCTTGTCTTTTTTATCTCAAGATAACCGCTAGAAAACTTGGCCATTTTCTTCTCCTCTAGCTTCATATTGAACATGCGCAGCTTATTCTTTCGACTGTGATTATAAGCCTTTCACCATCAGAGAAAATGGCATGAGCTAGCCTCTCTTGATAACCCTTCAACCTTTTTCTCGACACTTGATATTCACAACATGGACGTTCCAGTTTCGGACCCATGGTGTTGAGCTTGGCTTCTTCTTTCCACATCAAATGATATAACTTGAATTCAGGCACGAGTTGATCGTGGTAATTGCACAGAGCCTCAGACATCGAAACCGGACAGCAGATTTGGTTGGCATATATATATATATGCATAAAAAGGATGTCTGCGACAAGATCCTCACGTAGTCTCCCCATATTTCTATACACACACACACGACACGCTACTAGTTGTTAGGTTAGGAAATTAAAGAAGCCGCAGCCCCACAAATAAAATGAAGGATCCGAAGAATCTTCGTTGCTTCAAGCATCATCCCTGCATATATATTTTTTTAAAAATCAATCTCCAAACCCTTACATTGAAAAAAAGAAAAAGAAAAGAAAGAAAAAACATAAAATATTTTTAAAATAAAAAAATAAAATTACAAAAACGATAAATTAATTTTATTTTTAAAAAAACATAAAGGTGTTTTGTCACATTTAACCCTTAGAAAAAAAAATTAATAATGCCATCAACACTAATGGGCTTAATAATTAACTATGAATGGGTCAAGTATCATGCTGTGGATGTAAAAGGTCCGTGGGCCCTCCTGGCCTTATTTTCCGAATTGCAAACCCAGAGAAAAGAAGAAACTCAAAAAATATGTAACAGACGCCGTTGCCGGGGATCGAACCCGGGTCACCCGCGTGACAGGCGGGAATACTCACCACTATACTACAACGACTTGATTGGTTTCGTTGCCCTCAGTGATGTAATTTAATTGGTCCACAAGAATTGTGGTGGTACTTAATTGAGATTGAAAATTTATTAATATAGACATAGTTCTATGCATAATTAATTTGAAAAAACCAAACAAAAAAAAAATTTTAAGGGCTATAGTTTTGTTCCTTAAGTAAGACTACAAGTAATTCAATAAAAGTACGGAAACGATTTCTTCATTGTTATTTGTGTTTAATTTGATCGAATATTTAATATTAAAAAAACATGAATTAAGTTTAATTAATTTATTTAATATTGAATAGGGTGAATAAATTGCTTTTAAAACTACAACAATTAATTACTATTGTTGCATAAAAACATACATAAAACTTAAAAATTACAATATAAAAAAATATAGAAGAAAAATAATGATACAGAATAGATGAGCTAATTAATTAAACTCAAAATCCATATAGGTTTATAAGATTTGCTAAGATTAGTTTTGATAAATGATAAATACTTTGCATATATGCTTAATGAAACCAAGCTACTATTTAAAATAATTTAAAATGTTCGTGTGCGCGCGCATACATACGCACACATAAATGGTATGAAACTAAGCTTCTATTTAAAATAATTTAATGTATACACATGTACAGGCACACGTAAATGATATGAAACTAAGCTCCTGTTTAAAATAATTTAATGTATGCGCGCGTAAATACACACATATTGAATATAAAAAATACAAAGTTTGAAAACAAATAATGATATCTGAACAATATCTCTTCGTTGGAATTTGTATTCAACTGGAATGAAGATCTAATATTTAATCCAATAATAATATTATTTAAAAGGGTGAACAGATTGCTTTCAAAACAAGAAGTAGTCACTATTGCTATATAACAAGCTCAAGCCTTATCATGGGTCTTAGAAATATAAAAAGACATAAAATAAAATAGGAAGATATGCTTTGAAGCAAATAAGTCTTGACAAGTGATAAGTACTCTTTGCATACCTGGTCAATGAAACCAAGTTCCTGTTCAAGCCTCCTCACATTAAGGACACAGATGCATAGAAGACATAGTAAACACTATAAATAGTCTTATTGAATACAAGAAATACAAAGTTTTTCTTGAACACTATGAAATATGAAATCCTGTCATGATTTCTCAACCGCAAAATATTGATTGGATCAGGGTATACCTTCTTGCTCCTGGCTCTACTTTCTGTCGACCCTGCCTCGTTTTCTTTTCTTGCACTTGTTGTTTATCGGCATCATAGTCGGAAGGACTGGGAGTGAAGCAGTTCTTGAAGGATCGCTGCTGTTGATCAGAGGAGCTAAGGTGGGGTTGAAAGGAACATACACGGTAGTCCTGTCATCCATTGTATTCCTTGGTAACCTGCCCATTTCCGTCCACTGATCTTGTTTCAAATTGAACAGCCGCAATAATTTCTTTTTTGGCCCACAATTCAGAACAAGCCTCTCACCATCAAAGAAAATGGGTTGAGCCACTCTTGATAACCCTTTGATCTTGTTCCTGACAAGCCCCCACTTGCTGTTTTCATAATCAAGAAGAGCCCACATCAGAATTTGTCTCTTGAAAACACATACCACATAAAGAAAACCATCCGCAGCTCCGAACCACGAATAGTCTTGATAGTTAAGCCATGCTAGTCGCAGTTCTGGAGGCATACCGATGAGTGTAGCTTCTTCTTTCTCTACATTAAACGCAACAATATCACCGAAGGCCCTAAACCAGTGCACATGTCCATTCAAGTACACTGGTTGCCCTCTCAACTCATAAAAATGAGGCTGCATAGGAATTAAATTTCTCAAGAACAGCTTGCATGTAGATTGTCTCCATGAATTTGCACTTGAATCGAATATCTTAAAGCCATAAGAATCTTCATCTTGTGGCATATTCAAGATCTGTTCTCTGTAAACATGAACTAACTTGAATTCAAGCGAAGAGAAACCAATTGGGTCATAAGCCAAACCTAAATCACATTTAGCACCATATGGGGTTTCAGGTGCTGGTATAGTCTGGATTCTATCAGGTAAAATAGGGTTACAGACAGAAAGACTAGAATCAGAGAGACCTAGAACAAGGCCATTGCAAGAAGCTATGATCTGAGAATTTATGGGAACAACTTTAGGATTATTGTGGATATTTGGTTTTGAATGAAAAGAACAGAAGAATATCTTATCTGCACTCCTACCTGGAAACCGAAGAAGACCATGTACCTCATCAGGGTTTGATCGAAGAGCATGACTGGTAGCAAACCTAGGATCAGACACAAGTTGATCGTAGTACTTGCTCAGACATCTAAATCGGACAGCAGATTTGGCTGGCAAACATAAAAGGATGTCGGTGACAAGATCCTCACAGAGTCTCTCCATACATGAATTCTTACCGTTACAGGTTGTGAAGGTTGTTTTGGAATCTGTCTATGTCTGAGAGAGAGGAAGATTTAGTGCTTTTACTTGTTGGGTTAAAATACTAAGAAATAGCATGTCTGTAAGTGTTGAAGAGGTTGGTTTTTAAATTGTTTATTTTTTTTTTTTGTTTAGAAATGTATTATAATAATATTTTTTATTTTTAAAAATTTATTTTAAATATTAATATATAAAAAATCCAAAAAAATAAAAAAATAATTTATAAATAAAAATAAATTAAATTTTTTAAAAATATATAATTAAACTGTAAAACCAAACAGGATAGCCGCGAAATTTTGGCTGCTTTAAACTCTATTGCTATGTAGGATTCTTCAAAGTAAAATTTATTTAATGATGGTTATTGTACTTATTTAGTAAGGAAAACTAAATTAATGACTAATTAGCTTATTAAATTGCTGGCTCTGATGAATTTTCATGTCTCTTGCCATGTACAGAGATAGGAATTTTATTAATGACCAACGTCTAAATATAAAATATTGAATTTATTTTATTTTCAAGAAATTTATATATTAACTATATATATAAATATAAATAGAAACAATAATTTAATATGAATATGATGAATACGATTTAAACTAACCTGAACATATGAGTTTTTTAAAAAGTTATATTGCTAGATATATAATATAAATAATGAATGAATACACATATAAAAATAAAAAAAACCTAATAGATAATATATAAATATCTAAATTTTTTACTTGTTAAATAATAAATAAGATATAGATAAAATATAAACATTATGTAATTTATAAGTAATAAGAAATTTTGATCGATTTCTTTTATTATTGTCTATTTACTTTTATCTTATCTGTTCTGACCGATTTTTTGGGTTATTATTTTTCTTTATTTAGGCTTTATCTTCGTGGTTTATATAAAAAAAAATCTTGAGACAATAGAAGATTTAGATTTTTTTTGGAAGAGAATTCCATAATTAAGAAAAAAAAAGTTGATTCGTTTTCTTTTTCAAGAAAAAAAATAAATGTCTAATACAATCATATATCCAAAGATTTTTCTAGGATGGAACTATATTTCTCATGTCCTAATCTAAGATAATAAATGTCTGTTTGATTTTTTGAATGTAGATTAAGTCTAAATCCTTTCAAAATCATAGTTTAATTTGATTAAACTAAATTTTGATTATTTTTCGTAATCATGGTTTTGATAATATATATAACTCCAAATCTATCTTCTGTTTAGTTCATCTCTCTTTGTTTTAAATTAAAAGCACAGAAAATCCATTGTATATCTCTCCTAAAAATATGAATTCTTTTTTTAAATTCTATTAGAGTATAATATAGATAAATTAATACTTTATATATATATATATATAATCTCAATTAAATAATATTTTTGTTCTATCTCGATTTAATTTGAAGTTTAAATGATATCTCAATAATAAATTAATATTTTTTTATGATTTCTGGGGTATTAATTTATTGAGGCTTAACTATAATAAAATTTCATTGTCGGATTTCTTTCTAGTTTTCCTTTTTTATTATTCAATTTAATTAGGTTTTGTAGAATGAATGCAATAGAGAAGAGAAGAAGTGGAAGAAATGGAGGACTATATATATATTTGGATGGAAGATATAAATTTTGTTTGTTGGTGGGGATTGGAGGAAACTTGGAAGCATGCGTCCTTATTTGGATGTGAACTATATATTTGGTTCGAGGCTTTCTTTATGTTGAGTGGCTATGGAGTTTAGAGAGAAATACGTTTTGAGACTTTAAATATGATCTTATTCTCTTCCATGGGATTTTTAAATAAGAAAATGAAAAGTCTTATATATATAATTAATTTAGCAATTTAATTATTAGTAATTGAATACCTTCTAAATTTAATTACTTTTGTTAATATTTTCACGGATGAACTTTACTCTTGGGTTAATTACATCGGTAAAAGTTACATGTTATTATATTTTTTTGATTTTTTTTTCACTGTAATTCTTTCGGTATATACCGACAAAATATTTGCGTAGGTATTTATCAATTAATTTAATAAAAAAATTTATCGATAAAATTCACGAATTTATTTTATTAATATTTCTGTTTATATTTGTAAAATTTCTTTAGTGAATTATCTAGTACAATCTTTTCAATAATTTTCAATAAACTAGTATCACTAGACATAGGGGTTTAACTTGACGCTCTGCACGTCTATCTATAACAGGAGGACAAAATATTCAAGTTAATTATGAAAATTAAGAAAAAAATTATTTTAAGAATCAAATTAAATACATTCTAAAAATAAAATAATATTTATTTTATGGTTCAATCTTGTTGTAATTGTTAATAAAGTAAGGGTATATAAATAAAAACTCTAAAACGCATTTGATTATAAAGAAAAACATAAAAAAAATCAGAAAAATACAATAAAATATAACTTTTACCGACGTAATTAACCCAAGAGTACACTTCGTTCATAAAAATATTAACAAAAGTAATCTCATGATATATATTGAAGAAATTACAAATAATACTACAGTGAAATTTAAAAAAATAAATCTTATAATGACGTGACAGTTTTATTCCAAGAAATAAATCTATATAATGTCGGCTATTGAACAGTTTTATTCCAATTGTATATATATACACACATATATACATATATATATATATATATTTCTAATTTTCTATACATACACACAACACACTAGTTGTTAGGCTAGGAATTTAAAGAAGCCGCCGTCCCCACAAATAAAATAAAGGATCCGAAGGATTTTGGTTGCTTCAAACATATCACTCCTGTGCAAGAGTACTAAGGGTAATTTTCTTATTAAAAAAAAAATCAATCGCTAAATCCTTACATTGAAAAAAGAAAAGAAAACGAAAAGGAGGAAGAAACATTTTTAAAATTAACATATATATATATATATATATAATATTAATTTATATTTTTTAAAAAAAAAACATAAAGGTGCTTTGTCACATTTAACCCTTAGAAAAAAAGAAGAACAAAACAAAACTGATAAGGCTAACAACAATAATGGGCTTAATAATTAACTACGAATGGGTCAAGTATCATGTTGTGGGTGTAAAGACGCCGTGGGCCGGCGAGGCCTTAATTCCGAATTGCAAACCCAGAGAAAAGAAGAAACACAAAAACTTGGTAAATTACGCCGTTGCCGGGGATCGAACCCGGGTCACCCGCGTGACAGGCGGGAATACTTACCACTATACTACAACGACTTGGTTGATTTAGTTTCCCTCAAATAGTAATGTAATAATACATAAATTGCCTATCTCAAGTTCACGGTCGGAGATGAGGAGGGAGTCTTTTCCGTTCTTATAAAATCCAGTCAATCTAACATCTGACTATAATTATAGAAAAACCATCCCAATTAGCGATTGGATTTGATTGATTCATAAGATTAGTGGTGCTACTTAATTGACATGGTTTTATGCATAATTAATTTGAGAAAGAATTCAAGTAGTTCAATAATGGTATGGAAACAATCTCTTCATTGGCATTTGCGTCCGATATATATCTAATATTAAGTCGATTGAAGAAACATGGTTTAACTAGTTATTTAGTACTCCTTAAGGAAATAATATCTTACACGTGAATAAATTGCTTTTAAAACTACAACACAATAAATAATCCTTGGTTCAAAAATAACTAAATCAGTTTTAAATAGGGTAATTTTTAATAAAAAATAATAATTAATTAGGAGAAAGATTGTTGTGATTAATTTGGCATAAACATCCCCATTAAATTAATTTATATTTCGGATGAGATAAAGTAATAAAATTTATACGTGAAATGTTAACTAATGATAAATCACATAAATTTTTGATCAGGTAAAATAATTATTTTAAATGAATAATTTTTGTATATTTAGGGTGTTGATATTTATAAAAATAAAAAAGGATTCCAAATAAATTAATGTATGATTTCATTTAGATTCAGATTTTTGTGTAAAAATTACATGTTGTCTAGTTTTACAGTATCAAACATAATTCTCAATCCGACTATTGGATCGGAATGAAATTCTACAGCGAGCCTTCTGATATATTTTTCTATACTGCGTTAAAATTTCAAGATAATTAGAGTTCAGGATGGTCTTTCAAGAGTGCTGATGGTCAGATAAAAATACAAAAAATGACACATGAACTCCTTAATGACATTGTTATAATTTTAGCAAAACTCTTATCTTCTTGACACTATTCATGCCAAGAGCCTTAAAACAAAATAAGAGGATGTAAATTCTTTAATTTTCTCTTCCCTTTTCTCTTTGTCTTGCTTTTCCCCAAAACTTCTTATGGAAAACCAAGTTAATTTTAAGACATAATAAGTGAGGCTATTAGAGTTCAAAGATATAAACACAAGATTTGGAAAAGATTAAAGTGAGAGAAAATGAGAGTTAGAGAGAGGAACCGGAAGATTTGGAAGTAAAAGAAGAAAGAGAGAGAGAGAAATTCACTTGAAGAGCATATTTTGAGCTTAAAATTGAAGGGTAAAGTGTTCTCTACCACTTATTTTATTGTTGAATGAGGTTTGGGAAAATTTTAAACAAAATCCTTAAATCTTCTAATTAGTTCTCTTAGCTAAAAATTGAGGAAAATATAAAATTGATATTGATTATGGTTATTGTTGTGGAATATGAGATGACTAGTGTGAAATTTGATGAAATGAAAAAGAAAATATGGCATTAAGTAAGATCTCTAGTTTCATGCATATATATATTGTACATGTGCAAATTAAATCTCCTGCGTGTAGCTTTCGAGTCCAGGACTAGTTGATTGCCATCGAAGAGAAAAAGGATAAGAATGCTCCATGTTGGCAAGTCTCCGATCTTGCTCCGAACACTCCCCCAGTTGTTGTTTTCATAATCATGAAGAACCCATAACACAATTTCTTCACGTAAAACAAATACCATGCATGTTAATCAAACCTTTTGCAGTTCCAAACCATGAATAATCTTGGTTTCGAGCCCATTGCTCTTTCAGTTCTGAAGTCCAATAATGCCACCATATTGCCTAGCCCAATCCAAACATTTATCCAAGTATACTGCTGGATGCTTAGGCTTACAAAGTCAACCCGCTGGACATGTCAGTTGGAATTTCTCCACTCGATTGCACCCCGATTTTCTATCCAAAAAAAATTAAAATCTCTTCTCCTGAAACCAAGATATGAGCTCTATAAATATGTACAAACTTTGTTGGTTCAATCACAACCCTAATGAAAACTGGGTTATAAGTAGAAAGATGGAATTCGAAGAAGATTTCTATTACAAAAAGCTATTGCAGGAGCTAGCACTGTACTCTCTGTGGAATTGTCGGGTTTGTTTCTCTCATGTAGTTCTTGTCTTCAAACAGAAGAGTAGAGAATGTTGTGAGGATCCAGAACTGATCGAGGTCGAAATGCCATGTACGTACCTCAGGAATTGAGCATGATTGGTAGCAAACCTAAGATCAGACACAAGTTGATTGCAATACTTGCTCAAACATCTAAATCGGACAACAGATTTGATTGGCAAGCATAAAAGGATCTCATCTATCAGATCCTCACAAAGCCTCTCCATGATGATCTTGGCATATCTAACTATCTACTGTTTTTAGACTAAAGAGTTAAAAGTATAGCAATGCCAAACAAACACAGATCTCTGCTTGGGAAACAGAGATGACAATAATAGGAGGGATCATAATTATAGTCTTTGTTCGCTTGGTGCATGAATTCTCCCTTTTAAATTCGTAATCATAATATGACGAAGATGGAAAACAAGATACAAGAAGAGAGAATTGTTGCCGAAAAGGTTATCACCGCAGGAACCTAATTTCTATTCTATTCTAATTGATTTTTTTAAAGAGGTTTACAGCTTGCTAAATAAGTTAGAAACCGATTTGTACCTAGTAAAAAAATAATCTTAAATCAAATAGAAAAATAACATAAAATTCAAAATTAAGCTAAAAAAATAACAAAAAATAAAAAGAATAACGAAATTCACTCGAATAGCATCTTTCAGCTCACAAGCCTAATTTGAGGATCTTCATGACCTCAACTAAATACAACGAGCCAGCCCTCAATCAAATTGGGCATTGAAGTTCATTTAGCAAAATCTAAACTCCATCCAACATGATCCATGGGAATATATACATTTTCTCCTATTTGCTTGTTATATTACTATATTTACACTCATGGTATTTATGGAACTACCTAAGGCCATTTCTTGAATAATAATAATCCTCTTATAAATTCTCATATTAATACCTTTACAGAATTACAGGAAAAGAAAGCAGAGAAAGAGCCAACGAGTTATTTATTATTATCATTACTATTCCAGAATAACAGATATAGAATTTTTCCTCCAAGTTAATTTGCACATGTTTTAATCAAGACGTTAATGTGGGATCCTTAATTGTCGTGTATTTTGTTTCTTTCAAGATTGGAATTTTAGAAAATGGCCGGTGGGGAAGCCCCGGGGGCAAGAGACCTCGAGAAGACACCAACATGGGCAGTTTCTGCAGTTTGTGCTGCCATGATTGTGATCTCTATTATATTGGAGAAGATTCTTCATAAAACTGCACAGGTAATTAATTTATTTTTTCATTTAAGTTAAAAGCTTAATTTCTTTTCTAAATCTGATGCATGCCCCTTGTATCCTTCGTGGCTCAATTGCAATGAGATAGCATTAGATTCATTTGGATTGCATTGGATTTTTTCCCTCCATAATCGATCTAACTGGTATAGTTTTTTATTTCAGTGGTTTCATAAGAAACACAACACTGCTTTATTTGATGCTCTTGAGAAAGTTAAAACAGGTACGATAATGTTTTGTTATTTGTTCTTGTTTATGTCTAGCTCCTTCTAGTTGTTATTGCTTCTCTAATGTTTGATTAATGCAAAAAAAAAAAGAGGAATTCCGAGGGACCATTGATATAACCTTTTTTCTGTAATTTTTGCAGAGCTTATGGTTTTAGGATTCATATCTCTAACCTTGACGTTCAGTCAAAACTACATTGTGGGTATCTGTATTCCTCTAAGGTATGCAAATACAATGTTGCCATGAAACCCGAAGGCTCATGAAGGGCATGTCGAAAGTGAAGGGAAGCTTCACCGCAGGCTTTTATGGTATGATCAGCGGAGGTTAGCTGGTGATAGTGGAAGCAAAGAGTGCAAAGATGTAAGTATGACTTGTTTAGAAGGAAACAATATCGTCAAATAGTTGAAATTGTTAGTCCTTTTTAATAATATATAATGAGTTGATGAGATGGTGTTGGAGCACTAAAATCCATCGCCATCACGCTTTACATCCTGCGTTTGAACTCAACGATTATGCATGTAGAGGGTTCTATCCTTTTCCTTCATTCTCTTAGATTCTGTGAAGGTTCTAAAAGTTGTTTAAGAACTAGAATTCTTCAAATGACCTTATGCTGCTGGCCTTTTCTTATCCCAATTTTGAAACTCATGGTTGTTAATTTGTTTTTTCAGGGGTCAGTGCCACTAATATCTGCCCGTGGACTGCATCAGTTGCGTATTTTCATATTCTTTTTAGCAGTATTTCATGTGGTATACAGTGTCATAACAATGTTGCTTCGAAGAATGAAGGTAGAGGGGGTGCATATTGGCCAGGTTTCCATATGGTTTTGTTATTTTATTTCTTTGAAGTTTTATTTGCCATTCGCTGATGCAAGCGGCACGGTGAGAATGAGATCTGCAAAAAAAAAAAAAAAAAGCTCTCTGAAAAGTGAATAGCAACTTGCTTGAATTAATTTGATGCTTTTTCATTCCAATGCTCGAGATAGCCGCATTCCGATCGACCCGTTTGAACTATGGTGATAATATCCTTTTAAATAGTATTTGGTTACTGTCTTATAATAAAAAAGATAAAGACATTAGAAATGGAGGGGACATGTCCATTGTATTGTTCTTTCTCTTTTGAAATGACAAATTCACTTTAAAACTGTCCTATGTTTGTATTTCCATCCCTTCCATCAAATACGTTTTTGCTCTCTTTGTATATGTTCTTTCTATCTCGAGAAACTAACTAAACGCAAACTTAATTAATAAATGACCTTAACTACAATATTCCCTCATATGCAGACACGCAATTGGAAGGATTGGGAACGTGAAAGTTGGTTGGAGCACGAGGCCATGAATGGTATTCTAGATGCTAATAACCTGTTCTTCGTTTCCCATAAATTGAGGCATGCATTGTTCAGTTTTCAAGAATCTAGTGTAAAGCTTTGCATTTAATTCTAATTTCTCGAGTTCTGAGGAAGTTAGTGCTGATTGTTCAGATCCTACAAGATTCAGGCTCACTCATGAGACATCATTCGTAAGAGAACACACGAGGTTTTGGACAAAAACGCCAATCCTCTTTTACAATGGTAAGAAAGAAGTCACTGTTTTCAGGCTCAATTTCTTTTATGATGCATCTTCGTTAAGATAAATTGTTGGTAGAAAAATGCTCAATTACTTGAACATCCTGATATTCTTGCATTATAAAATCTTGAAGGAATCTGTAACTTCAATTGAGCCCTGTACCATATTACAACGGTTAACAAAATCTGATGCATAGTTTAAATGCTGTCCACACGTCTCCTTTAAAGAGGAGTTTCCAAGTTCAGAACTCTCCTTCCTCAGTTCAAGATTATAAACTCCGTGCTTGAATTTTCTAGACCTTGTGAACTAAAAGATATTTAGCCAATACGAAATAGAATTTGAATCAGTGATTTCTCTGATGCACTCTTTATTGTCTTGTTTTTAACATTGATGCATGAATATCTATCTTTTTTTAATGTTGAAAATATATTCAAACAAAGGAATTAATGTGGAAAAACTGAAATAATCATCTGTCAAATATCAGTCTGACTCATAGCTGATCTTTTTGACATTTCTTTGAAATGTTTAGAGTTCATTTTAGTCTTATGTTCTTAGCTTTCATATTGACAACAGTACTGCTAGCTTGACTATTCTAATCCATCCAGGTATGCTTCTTTCGACAATTCTTCAGATCTGTTCGAAAGGCTGATTACATGACCATGCGACATGGATTCATTTCTGTGAGTTTCAGCAGGTGCAAAACTTTTAACCATCTTTTTGAAAAACGATGATCGGTAAGTAGATTGATTTTTTTTCTTACAGGTCCATCCAGCACCTGGAAGCAAGTTTAATTTTCAAAAATATATCAAAAAAACATTAGAAGACGATTTCAAGGTAGCTGTTGGAATCAGGTAAGCCATTCAAACTTAATTCCACTTGATTGCAGATTAAATTTACTTGTCTGGACAGTAGTTTTCAAGTATTCCTGGCAATCCTCTACTATGGGCTTGTGCAATTCTGAATCTGCTTTCTCTGTATTCCTGGCAGTCCACTACTACGGGCTTGTGCAATTCTGAATCTGCTTTCGAATGTTCATGGTTTGTTCTTCCTCTTTCTCTTTTCATGAATTTTAGCCTTTTTTACATCCTTCATCAAAATTGGACCAAGGCTCCCTATTAGTAATTGGTTTTATACCTTTTCAGGATGGAAGGCTCAGTTCTTTGTTTCCTTTCTTCCTCTAGTTGTAAGAAAATGTTCATAAAAGACTTGTCTTCTCTTGTTGTTTTATTTTAAACGTTAAATGTTGCCTATTTGTTTCATTGAAGGTAACCTTGCAGTAGGAACAAAACTTCAAGCAGTTATAAAAACAATGGCTATTGAAATTAAAGAAAAACATGCTGTGGTGCAAGGGATACCACTTGTGCAAGTGTCTGACTGAAATTTCTGGTTTTCCTGGCCCGAACTCGTCCTTTATCTCATCCACTTTGTCCTTTTTCAGGTATCACTGAACCTTCTTTTCTATGTTCCTTTATCTTAATCTAATGGTTTCTGGGATTTTCTGACGAGCCTTTTGCTTATCTTCATATCCAGAATGCATTTGAGCTAACATATTTCATTTGGGCATGGGTAATGGCTCGTTCTCCTCTTGAACATAGATTTTGTATTAATTTGTTGAAAATGACCAAGTTTCTAAATTCTCAGGGTGGGAGCCCAAATCCTTTGCAGCTATGCCACACTTCCACTCTATGCCCTTGTTACGCAGGTATTACTCTTTTTTCACCTTTTTCTTTCTAAATTTCTTGAAGCAACTCAAAAGAAATGGCAACTACTCCTGTCAGGATCTTATGTATACACTAAAACAGCATGAAACATTGAATGCTAGTTTTCTTGTTCGGAATTTTCAGATGGGATCGACCATGAAGCGCTCAATCTTTGATCAACAAGCTTCAAAGGCCCTGAAGAATTGGCACAAGAAGGCTGTGAAGAAAACGAATGAAGGGAAACCAGGTCAACTCCAAACGAGGACCTTGGGTGGAAGTCCGGATGCCTCTTCAGTGCATTCCCCATCCCTCACACCACCTCGACCTATGAAATTTGGTACTGAAGATCCAGATTTCACTGATGTTGAAGCAGATAAAATGGCAACTGTGGATCTCGATGCAAATCACCAACGTCGCCCAAGTGACAGCAGCTTCCCATTTGATCCCCAGGATCTACTAAGTTAAGCATAGTTATGGGTCATGTTAGTCTCAAGACAAAAATTTTGTGACAAGGCCCTATGAGCTGTGGAAATTTCAGACGGTAGTACTGCTGTTACGTTTGAAGCAACAAAGATTTGTTTCCAGAACCTCGAACAGCATGTAGGGTAGATGAAAGCAAAAACTTTATCAACAGTTTTGTTGTATTTGTATACCAAGTTGTACTAGTACGAAAATTCCAGTCCAGGATGCTTTCTTACCTGCACTCAATCCCTATGTATATTTGGTAAAACTTGTGGAGGAGAATCCTCATATGCCCATCATTAGGTTCATCGTATTTATTAGAGAAAGTTGAGTAAAATCCAATGTTAATTGAGGAAGGTACGAATCCCTATATACAAAGTAGGATTTCACGTATCGAACTCTATTTTTCTGTTGTTCTGGGTAAGTTTTTTTTTTTTTAATCGTTTTGAAAAATAATATGGTTAAATTGGGTAAATTGATCGATTAATCTAACAAGCATCGATAAGATAAGAAAAATATCGAAAAAGAATTTTTATTTTATTTTTATCTACGAATTGATTTAGAAAATTATATATATATATATATATATATATATATATATATATATATATATATATTGGTTCAGAAACAAAGTAAATTCAACAACTATTATCAAAATCTTCTTTTAATGTAAGAAGGGATTTGGAATTTGATTGAAAAGAGTAGAGGGGGCTAAAATCAAAAGCCAAGTGGGGGTGGGGCAAAATGGTGATTTGGTAGCAAGAGTGGATAGAGAGACGTGGGTTTTGCGGGAGTTTTATAACCGTAAAACCATTTTTGGATTCCAACGGCCATGGCTTCAACAAGGAGCTTAGACAAATGGAGAGGTCATCGTCATCTTCAAAATTTAGCTGAATCTACCCCAAGAAAAACACAAGAACAATCAAACCATGTTTTTCTCTCAAAACCCACTTCAAGAAGATGTGCGATTTTGATATCTACCTTGCCTTTTACCCTCACTTCACTACCTCAATTATCTGAGGCCAGAGAGAGACGCAACAAGAAGACCATCCCTCTTGAAGACTATCTCACTAGCCGTTAGTTGCTCCAAACTTCCCTTACTTCTTTTCAATGTTTCCTCTAATTGTACATTACATTTCTTCACTTTCTGTTGTTTTGATTAGTCCTTTTTTTTGTGATTTTATGGATATATTTAAAAGGGATTCAGAATTACTTTTTTTTTTGTTGGGGATTTAGCAGCTGATGGATTGAAGTACTATGATGTTCTCGAGGGAAAGGGTGCAGTAGCAGAAAAGGGAATGACAGTTCAGGTAAATTTGTTAGAAACCGAAACTAATCTGTTTCTGCCTCTCTCATTGAAACTTATGTTTTCTCGTGCATTTCCCTTTGTAGGTGCATTTTGACTGTCTATATAGGGGAATAACAGCCATTTCGAGTCGAGAATCTAAGCTTTTAGCTGGAAATCGAATAATTGCACAGGTTGATCCTTCTCCTACTTAAATGTGTGTGTGTGTGTGGACTCTTTCCTGGAGAGAAAAGGAGGGAGAAGGGGGTATGTTTCTTGCCCTGGCCTTTTGCTAATCTGACAGAGGTCTAGCTGAGCTACACCCCACCTTAGGCTAAGTTCAACTGCAAATATTCAGACGTTGCATTGAGAATGAGTCTTGTTTAATTATCAGTCCATGGCAGCATGCTTCTTTAACTTGGATTGTTTCTGTTGCTCATTTCTTGGTAGCATTTTCAAATCATGATAACTTGGATTTGCAATTGGATAGATTGCCAGTACTGATTTCCTCATGGTTTAATTAGCCATATGAGTTCAAGGTTGGGGCACCACCAGGCAAAGAAAGGAAGCGTGAATTTGTGGACAACCCAAATGGTCTGTTTTCTGCACAGGCTGCACCCAAACCTCCTCCAGCTATGTACTCGGTAACGGAAGGGATGAAAGTTGGAGGGAAGGTGATTGCATCCTCTAATTTATTGCTATTATATGCTAAGCTGTTAGGGTGGTTATTCTATAACCTCTTAATTTCTCTGATTCGCCTTTGAACTAGACTCCATGACTCTTTATTATTCTTCTATCTTTCCCGGCTTTCTTTCTCTTTTCAGTATCATTTTTTCTCTTCTTGCAGAGGACTGTGATTGTTCCTCCAGAGGCTGGTTATGGACAAAAAGGAATGAATGAGATTCCGGTAAACACTATTCCTTGATTTGCTGACTGATTCCCGTGGATCAAGTTAAACTACAACCTTCTGCTGACATCATTATCCCACCTAAATTAATCATCTCTTGTTCATCCTTGAAATTAACATTTCCATGTTTTTTCTATGGAATGTCAAAGTGCCATGTTGTTCATATGCAGATACAATGTCAAGTAGATGATTTAGCTGAGCAAATGGAAAATAAATGAGGGTTTTTATGGTAGTCAGAATCTAGAGGGGATTCAAATTTGTATTCCTCTCTGTAGAGGGAAATGTGGCTTTGAATTAGTAGGCCATTGGTCGTCGCAAATCAATCTATAAGTTCCATATTAAGGAAATGTTTATGGGATGACTACTAAATCATTTTCTGCCTTTTTAAATCCTGGAAAGTTCCCCCTTCAACAGGATTTTGTGCAGCAGAAAGCCCCTGCGGCTCTTCTTTCCTCCTCTTTCTTTCGCATATCCGTTGTCATATTTTCTGCAACTGCTTGCAGTAATCTAGAAAATGCTTAGGTTACAAACTGTGCTGACTTATTATCACATTCGTAATGCAGCCAGGAAGTTCATTTGAATTGAACATTGAGCTTCTGCAAGTAATGCCAGCTGAAGGAAAGTAGCCTACTTGTGGTTACAAAAATACAAGGTGAAAGAAATTTTTGTTTCTGACTGGGAAGAGGTTTGGCAACATGATTCTTTTGATTGAAGAAACGTTGCTTCTAAAAGGCCACTCGCACTTCCCTGTGTTGGAAGTTGACAATTGCAATTTCCCCCAAGCATTTTCAGTTCTGATATTGTAAATTTTTCCCAGATATGACACGGTTTTGGTTGAGCTCATTGAAGAAACATGATTGCCCCTCTCTCCCTCTCTCACACACACACAACACATGCAATGAACATGTGCGAACAAGCAACCTATGATGACAATGGCGATTAGATTTTCGTTTCCTTTTTTTTCATGAATAAAAGCGAAATGTCAACTGTATCATGGCCTCTTGGATGCATATCATATATATTTGATAACAATACATAACTGGGGGGGATTGCAAGATTGGCTACCAGGGACGAGGGATACTACTCCCATTTTGGCATTTGGAATGTGCTCATCGAAGCATTATTCTGGAAGCTATGAGAACTTAAATGATTGATTGGTCTGAATGATAACACCACCTGACCATAGTGCCGGACTCAAAATTCAACATGCAGGGCAAATAAGGATAGTTCTTGTAAGCTCAAAGTTCCATGTATCATTATCATGTAGTAGTTATATTTGGCAAACTATTGCCATGGAAAATTGCAGTTAGCTCAACTAGTTTTAACTTAGATAATAACCAAATTCTGACCCTGAAACTTAGGGACCCTAAACCTAAACTATATTTCTTCAACGTAGTCAAGAAGATCTTCAACCTCCTGCTTCAAAGCTACAACTTTTAGTTGATGTGAAGCAACCCGATTCTCAAGTTCCCTTCCTCCAATCTTCTTCTCATAGCAGTCCACTATGGTTGAATGCTTTGCTATCAGCCTCTCTTGCAATTCCTTCTCCTTCGCCATCAGCTCCTCCACCTACATAAACAGCCAGTATTGATTACATTCAGAAATGTGGATGCACAGCAAAACAGAAGGAAGTGAACATGCTAACAGAACATGATTTATATTGTTCAGTTTTGGCAATTCTATTACAATTCATGTCCCAAGTGATAGTTGAATGCTGTTATAAGTAACTGCTAATTCAGTTAGCAATAGCTCTTGACCGCTTCTTGGGATAAATTCCAAAAATGTATCCTCTATTGATGACAAAAGGATAACAAATAAATAGGCAAACCTTTGGCAATATCTGAGTAGCCTGAGGAGAAGATTGCAAGAATGAAAGCAACGGCTTCAACTCTTTGGAATACTCTTTAAACAAGCTGTCAGCAGTCCTTCGAGCAGTTTTACAAGCTTGAACATCCCCAGTCCTAGAAAGATCATGCAGTGATGCTTCTAACCTTTCATGCTTAGATAGGCATTGGTTGATAATACTTATGACTTGCTGAATTGTTGCTCGCACCTGAGATCATAAATGAGTTAATATTATAATATATGTTGGTTTTTTCTGTGGTAAACAATGATGTCAGACGGAACTGAAAAAAGTACATGGTATGACATCCTCCTTACCTCATCCCACTGCAGTTTTGCCAAATAAGAGGCAGATGACTTCGAGATTGACAAGTCCACATGCATGTATACGATGCAAGAAACAAAAAGGATGAAAAATCCAGAAATCAACATAAATGGCTCCCTAAGCATCGAAAGTTTGTTGAACCTATAATAGACCTGCAGTACAAACAGCATTTTTGAAAAACAAAAAAAAAGTCATTCAAGACATCTATCATTTAATTATGTGGAATATCAAGACCAGAAGCTATTTTTCCTTCTAATTTTTGTTGCATAAGCAAAATGATACATTCAATTGTTGACTGTATCAAAGAAAAGAAAAACCCAGTTCAATCATGAAGAAATATTGCTTATAAAATCTAAGAAATGTAGGTCCTGCACTTCAACGTATTGGAAAATTAGAAACTTGGAACAAGAGTTCTTCAAGTCTCAAAGGATGGGAAACCCAGATGTATTGCCCACCAATATGCACCACATTACACACAAGAAAGCAGTTGTCTACAATTTCTTGCCATGGTAAAGACCATCGCTTTCAAATACCTTAACCTCTCCAAAGAATAGCAAAACAAAAGAATAAGATATCCGACTTCTGTTAAATCCATTAGTGTAGGAAGGCCTTGCACAATAATGTAGAAACATTTCTGAATTTCTTGGAGGAAATGCACGTTTTTTTAACACAAAAACAATGCTACAACTGTACACAATATTTACAGTAATCAAGCATCCTCAAAACCAAGTCGCAATTAAGAATAGCAAAAACATTCTTCCATGCCTTTTAATAAACTATGAAGGACCAGCACTCCTCTTGTTCCAATTTTCATTGAATTCACTAGTCTTCAGCTAGTCTCTTGTTTCGCATTTGATAAAGTTAGTCCTGTAGTAACAGTGGCCTTAATTCACACTTTAGCACTTCGATGCAGTTCATAGATATCAAAATAGGCAGTAGAAGTACCTGGAAATACTGATTATGTTCAGGAACAACATTGGTCTTTTCCAGCACAACAACTGGTCTCCCAGCAACATCTAAGTGGGAAATTTTGGTCTGCATTAAATCAGAAAAACAATCAAATAAAGGAAGATAGCCTCAATATTTTATAGTAGAGAAGAAATTATGCCCAAGATGAAAAGCAACTTGAAACATTGAAAAAATAATGTTAAGAAATATGAATACAAGACAACCAAGAGAAGACAATATAAACTCTCAACACTATGATACCTCTTGTCCTTGTTTTACAGGAAAGGGAGTAGAAATAGATATATCATCAGATCCCTCTGGCAAAACAACCTGCAACAAGAAAACCAAGTCAAGACTGCCTAAAGATAACATTCTTGTAGGAAATGTTTTCTATTGAACAAACCTTCACAATGAGATTATCAGTGACCAAATCATTTATTGGGGAACCAAAAGAGAAGTTAAGGAAACGTTTCCCCTCTGACCCAAATAAAAAATCTTGAAGTGGCAAACCATATCCAATGGTAAAAGTAGTTCTCCAGCCTCCAAACAACGGATATCTAGGTTCAATCAACAGTTCTGTCTGCAATTTAAGAGAAAACTTGAATTACAAACAAGAGCAATTATTCCAATAATTTGTTTTGCGTCAATCAAAATGTCAACCTTTTTAGGATCACCCCAGACATTAGATGTTGAAATATTTCCAATCTCATCTCTATAATAAATGGAATGAGCTCTTGGTGGCAATTTTGCAACAAGATTCCTGAAGGCTGATGCACCTCGAAGGTGTGGTCTAGCCTGAAAGTCAAGCCTGCAGGATCAAAGAATAAAACCTGAATCAAATTTTAAATATTATAGCAATCACCAACATGATACTAACACATAAAGATAAAGTAACTGACCTGGAAAATTCACCCTTGCTTTTAGCACCTCCATGGACAATGTTATAGTGTTCTGTAACTTGCACATTGCCCCAATGGGAAATTTCTATCTCCCTCACTAACTCTTGAGCAACAGCAAATGGTTGATTGGTTTCAAAGTGAACAACTACGGGTGCATATGAAAAGGGAGGAACGTTTTCATATGGGCCATATTTGATATCAGAGCCATGGATATTAGTATTCTCTAATTTCGTATACATTTCTATTCTAGCCTTGGGCAATTTAACAGTAAGGGACTGAACCTTAACTGCATAAGGGGAGAGATAGTGAGCAGTATCTTGGAACAAAACTAGCTGAATATCAGCTTGTGTAATTTCCTCAGGAAATGGCCGTAATACATGAGTAAATACTGCTAACACATCTATAGTCAAACTATCTCCTTCACCCAAAGCCTTAGGTAATGATACTGAATGAAAAATCAGAGATGGAGGCAATTCCTCTGGATTGGAAACATTTATGGGGAGGTTACTACCTGTGTTTTTCACTTTCCCTTTACCCTCATTAAGGGTTGCCTTCAAATATGCTAAATTTTTTGCCTGAATCTCAGGAAAGGTGAGCAAAACCTCAGAAACTGGACCAGGACCAGCATTCTCCACCTAAAAATGTGAGGTAGCAGTAAGAAATGCGAGCTTAAGGTTCACGAGCAATTCCCATTTCCAAAACAAACTAAGTTTAAAAGGGCTTCAATAATCGAATCAGTAACTTATTTCCAGTTGAAAACATCAAGATCAAACATCAAAATCTTAAAAGAATTGGGAAAAAAAAAACAAATCAGTGAAACACCTTTAATGTAGAAGTAACGCGCACAATTTGAGAAGTCAAATCAATCTGCAACACAAGATCATCAAACATAAGTTCGAGATTTCAAAAACAACCATTCAAGAAAATTCGATATCTGAAATTGCAAAACTTACACGGCGATCGACTTTGGAGAGAATGACATCGGAAAGTACAGTAGGAGTTCTTGTTGAGAGTAAAACAAGTGTCGTAAACAACAAAAGTAAATCACAACGAAATCCCATAACTAGTCTTTCGTTTCGATCAGTACGGCGTTTCTCTGCAAGGAACTACTTGAACATAGATTGATAGATCGTCCTCTGCTCGAACGTTTGATTCTCTCTGACTCTGTGATGCAATCAGCATAGATTACATGGAGCCCGATTTCTTCGTCTGGTCGGGCCAGGCAAGATGGTTTCAATTATTTAACTCGGCCCATTATGCATTTTTTTAGTGATAAAACCCATTTAACATGGATTGAATGGAATGTCATCTATTTGTGGGCTGGACATTAGAGAGATTATATTAGAGCTTAGGCCCTTCAAACTCAAATCGTAATACTCACCCATTTGACCCATTTTATGGGCCGGAAAAGACGAAACGTGGACACGTGACACCTAAAAATGGCCGAAGCTTGAAGATAACACCGGGTGGGAAACACAACACTCTCTCTACACAAGTCTTCACCACTGCGTCGGAGGCGCAGCCACCAGAACCAGGTTTTTACAATCTACTTGGGTTTCGGTGGATTTTTTAGATTATTGTTAGAGATACAACAATGGAGACATCTCTAAGATATGGAGTAGATTCCAAAGCCCTCAAAATTCATGCCAAGGAGAGGTTTGCCATTGATTCCAGCACCCACTTGCAGGTAACTCGGATTGATTTCTTGATATTATTTATGGGAATTCCTTAAAATGCAAATTTGGGGCTTTAATTTATTTATTTTTTTGGTTAGGTTCATGGGGAGCTAGATACAAGAATTGGAGCTCCTAGTTATGTCAGTGCAATGATAAGACACTTTTATCCAGATGTATGTTTCTTGTAATCCTTAATATGGCGAGATAAGTTCTTGTTCTTTTAAGAATACGGGCTGACGTTGTATTGATTTAACTGTAGTTGTCTGCTTGTCTTGGAGTGGGATTGCAATATGATAAGCATGAAAAACTCAGGTATTTTGTTCGAGGAAAAAAGGGTTTTCCTGTGACAAATGATGGTTTGATAAGCTTCAATGTTAAGGGACGATGTGATGTTGACAAAGAATTTAAAAAGGTTGGTGTTTTCTTTGCGTTTTGTATATGAGAATTGGTATTTTTTTTATTTTTAATGTAAGTTTTTGATACTGTGTAGTTTATTTGGAGACTTTGTTCATTGATTGAAGTAGATTGTAAGCTGTTGTTCTAGCTACCATATGCAGCTAATTTCCTTCCCTTACCATGACAGAGGAATTCAAAAGCAGCTGCGGAAGTATCTTGGAGCATATATAATTTCCATAGAGAACAAGATGTTAGATTCAGAATTGGGTATGAAGTGATTACCAAGGTACATTTCCCATAGCTTTATGGTTAAAACATCTGAAAGCCTGTGCATTGTGTTATACATTGCCATAGTCAAAAGCAACTGCTTTCGACTTGAGTTGTCTTCCTTTTTCCACTTTTTATTTATTTATTTATTTTCCCTATTCAGGTGCCTTATCTGCAGATTAAGGAAAATAATTGGACCCTCAATGCTGACATGAATGGAAAATGGAATGTCAAATTTGATTTGTGAGCAAAGAAAGAGCATGATATATTCTCTTAGAGGTGAGATTCGTGACTGCAGAATGCCTGTTGATTTATTTCTTTGTTTTAGGTTCTGACCGGACTGAATAATAAACTGCAATCTGCTAATATGTCTAGGGCCATCAATTAGATTTTTCACAAATTTTCATCCATCAAGAATTCTTACCTTTCATGCTGATTTTAGGTGATCTCTTTTTGTGTAGATTGTACGTTACAATTTGCCCCTCTTGTGGGATTCAGTAGAATGCATAATTCTAGTTCTCCATTGCTGATTATGGAACTTGTCGAACTAGTGTTTGTGACTTGCATAAGGTATCCAACTAAGTGTATGCTGCATAAGAAGTTAAGATAGGAAATCAGCATATGCTAATACCCCTCACCCACTTATCTTCTAACACTCTGCTGCCAACATGTATTTAAATGAAGAAACTAAGAAGGTCATTTGAGCTGATGAGCAAAAACTGGTATTTTCTGTGTACAATAGACTCTTCTATTGATCTATGTTTCTATTTGTTGGTAAATTTGATTTTTATTTTTAACTTTTTGCATGGATAGCTTGATTTCAGTTGGATATATCCAATCCTGTGTCTTTTTTTCCCCGATAAAAGTGCCATGGTTCATGGCTAGGAAGCAGAGCCGTCCTTTGAGATGCAATCTGATAGTCAACTGGACAAGTAATGGTGTGGATGATTAGGTGGTAGATGTTGAAATTGGTAGCAAATGAAATTTAGTAGATTATTTTTTATTGCAATAATATCTTGTTGGGATGATGCTTTGAGAAGATATAACTGGATGCCACTTTTGAAGTGGCTTGTCTACCTTTTATCATAAACTGACCATGATCTAGCATTCTTGTTCTTGATATTCTTATCCATCATTTATTGTAGTCTGACTACGGTTTCACGTTCTTGTTTGCAGGGAGTAGTTTCTGTTTGGCCTACTTGGAATTCCAATAAGAGCACATCTTTACAGGGGTGATTTGAACAAACAATTGCGTAGCTATGTATTATGTAGGTAAATTGAGGATTGTATTCCCTTTTAAACATTATGCTTCATATCCTTGTTCCATATACTGAACATTGTTTCATGCCTGGGATATGGAAATCATTTCTTTGCATAACTTCAAATTGGCACGTAAAACAAAAATATATAATTCACGTCCATGAGCCATGAGCTCGAATCAGTCACTGAACCACGTTACCACGGAGGCGACCCTTCGACTTTGAAGGCTTGAAAATTTGTGTTTCTGTACCCCTCTCTTCTCTTGAACGGAAGTGAGATCCGTCAGTATGGTAAAATATTGATGGAAAATTCGGCAGGGAAAGACGGAATTATGTGGAGATGAGTGCGGTTAAATTAAGGGAGGGAGGAAACAAAAAGAATAATGTGGATAAGTTTGGAGGCGACAGAGGAAGCAATGCGCATGGCACATACCTCGGTGGGTCGTTGAATGTTTATCACACAGGTCACAGCTCACAGGTCACAAGCACGACAAGGGTGTCTGTCATACAAAGTCTTTTTATCTAATTACCCAACATATGCTATGGGTTCGAAATTTTCGCGCCTTGTTTTCCACGTGGCACGTGTTTAGTTCATGTAACACACTTGAACTGAAAACAGCGTTTGGCAACTACATGTTTCGAGCTTGTTTGGAATTGAATTTGCGTTTACAGTTTAAAATATTTTTTATTTTTAAAATTAACACATTAAAACAATCTAAAAATATAAAAAATATAATTTTTAACAAAAAGAATTGATATTTTTAAAAACACGGGTTAAACCGCGTTTTCAAACGGTCCTAAAAAGACATGAAAAAAAAGAGAAGCTCACATGCCAATGCTCAAAGCGTGCATGTGTTGAGGCACATCGTGATGACGTGTGTTGCGGTCCACGATTATAATAATGGTATCTTTATGAGCATTTTAAAGGTTTGGGCTTAGGCTGCCATTGCGATCCACATCGGTTCACGACTATTCCTGTTAATCATTACTCTAATCTTGATGGCCAACACAGTAGAATCAAGATCATATGATGTTATCTCACGTTAATGTATTCAAAGCGTTAGCTTGTTTTGAGCATTCTGATTTCTTCAAAATAACAGCATCGGAGGCACGACCTTGTCAGGTAAGGTCAGGAGTGCATGCCCAATAAAAGAGACGATGCAACCAGTGCATACCTGAGGTGGCATGTTTATCAAAAAGTTGAATTTTTTAAATTAATTTATTTTATGTTTTTTGATCATTTTGATGTCCTATTTGTTAACTATGTGTTAGATATTGTGGTGCATAATATTTTTTTTTTGAAAATATATTTATAGATTTTTTTATTTTTTATATCAATACATTTAAATTATTAAATAAACATTAAAAATATTATTTCAATGTTTTTCAAGTTAACCCACTAAAAAACAGAAGCTTTCACACTCTTAAATATTCAATGGATTCGGATCATGACCTGAAGATGGTCTAAATTGTAAAATAAAAAAATTTTCATTAAAATTAGTTCGTGGATTGATGTAAGAAATTTATAATTCAAAATATAATTCAAGCTTTTAGTTAAATATAAAAGATATTGATTTGATTAACCCTGTTAAGTTTCTAATGATTTGGTTAACTTAATTACACTCTATCCATGGGATCAATATAAAAAATAAAAACAAAATATTGTTTTAATAATAAAAAATTAACCAAATAATTTACAAGTTACTTGCAAGCGATTTCTTTTTTCAAATCAATTATTACATTGGAATCTCATTTATTTATTAATGTATTTATGAATAGCATTCGAATCTCTTCTGCGATTACTGCTTTCTACGAAAATGGGACAATCCACGGAATAATGCTACTCTCTAGTACAAGAGAGGAAATGGTCCGTTCTTGCTAGTCAAAGGAAGCATTAAGGTTTTTTTATGGCTACTTAATTCTACTTCATCAGTATTGCTTACCAGCATATACTTTCGGTCTGCGGTCACATGAACGCGGAATTTGACTTCATTTTCTGCTCCCACCCCGCCTTGCTCATGTGTGGAGTTCAATATATATATATATATATATATATTATTAAGCGGGTATCCGGGTTAGCTTGTATATACCTCGATTAATTTTACAGGCTATGAAATTAACGACCATTTAAACCTTCGGTAACCATCGTATTAACAATTATATAATTTAAACCTGAAATTACAAAAATAATAAATTCTTTAATCCCAAAGTTTTATAACTGCAATATAATCGTTAATATATATAAATATTTGTTCTGAGTAATGCGGGCACTGACTGAGCAATCCCGTGATTGATGATGGGTGGTAATTGCTTTGAAAAAACAAGAAATCTGGACCAGGGAAGAAAGGACGTGTCTGATAAGCATCGTGCCGGGATGCTGATTACTTACCCAATAAAATGGATAATATCATGGGACCTTTTAGTAATTAACCTTTTGTAATTAATGACGTCGTCCTAGTTATTTTCCAAATCTATCTTTTAAAAATTAATAAAGGAGGAACAACGCATCATCTACCATTTAATATGATGAAAATATTATAAAAAAAATTGGTTGAAAATCAAATTTCAGACATAAAATAACCATAGCTCAATTTCTTGGTGACCTTACAGTTGCTGGAAATTGGGCTCGTTGTCGACGTGTCAATAAAAATATTAAAAAAATTAATAAAGGATGAACAAGTTCATCTACCCTTTAACCTAATGAAAATATTAGGAGGCTAGTGCATGAACCAGGTCTTTTATTGGCATGAGCTCGTGCTAAAAAATGTCCTGATTTTTCTGTCTTTTAAAAAAAAATGTTATTTCATGCAAAAAATGTCTCACGCCCCGGTTGTCCTATGATTAAATGAGGAATAATTCCAAGGATATAAGGTTAATAAATTTAGTAGAATGCATATCTAGAATGGATGTTTGATAGGTTAATTTAAAAAAATTTATTGTTTTAATTAAATATTTTATTTTTGATTTTTTCTCTCAACATTTCCATAATGATTTCCAAGGGAAGGTGAAAAGACAAATAAAAATTACATTGTAAATTGGATATTTTTTAATTTATATTTTATAAAGTTATTACAATCTCATGAAGTACATCGTGAGTTTAGTTAATTAATTGAAATTGATGTATGTTAATATTTTAAAAATATATAGTTAAATATGCATCATATTTTAAATTCATAATTAAAAATTAAATATTATTTTTTCAGTGTATTTTTTTTTTAAAAAAATATTGTATTAAAATTTTCATATTCAAGCCATGTTTTTTCCTTACAAGTCTAAGCCCCCTCGTGATTTTATTTTAAGCTCGGTTTAGATATAAATTCGGATAGAAATATTTCAAGGATGACAGAGGGCCAGGCTTGATTGTTTGAAAAGTTATGATTGGGGAAATAACAAAAAAATATTTTTTTAATAAATAATTTCCTAATTAAGCCCAAGAAACAATGGCGAAGGAGAGAATTTTTAATATATTTTTTTTAATTCAAAACAATCATCAAATAAGTTGCGTTAAATTAGTCAAACTTGTATTTAATTATCATTTTAAAACAAAAACAAAAAACATATTTAATTGACGAGATGAAGATATATATATATATATATATATATATATATTTAATTTGGAAGAAATTTTGGTATAAACTTATAACATGGACGATCAATTTAGAATTTGATTGACAAAAAAAAATAGTTTTAACACACGCCAAAATCTAATTTAAACCTTTAACAAGATTAAAAAAAATATTTTACACAAGAATGAAGTAAATCAACATGTTCCAAATTTTATAATAAAAAATAAAAAAATAAATTTTATTACTTAAAATCTTTATTCCTTACCTATAAAAGCACCCAAACCCTCCTGACATGAAAGAACACAACACTCTCCCTGTCTCTTTCTCTCCTTCTCGAAAAAGAAAAGAAACGAAACAGAGCTACTCTCTATCCATCTCGCTAACATGACTCGGCCTTTCAGGCTCTTAAACGCTGACATGAACTCTTCGGCGACTACCACTGGGTCGCCCCCACAACCACCAGCCACGGTGGACCCAGACTTCATGGTCATACTAGCAGCACTTCTCTGCGCTCTAATTTGTGTTCTTGGCCTGATCGCTGTAGCTCGCTGCGCTTGGCTCCGCCGCTTATCATCCCATACTCCAGCGCCACCAGCTCCTCTCCCTCCTCCTTCCGTCGCCAACAAGGGGTTGAAAAAGGAAGCCCTCCGCTCCCTCCCCAAACAAACCTTCTCTGAAGATTCCGCCGGAAAATTCTCCGACTGTGCAATCTGTTTAGCGGAATTCTCAGTTGGAGATGAAATCCGTGTGTTGCCTCAGTGTGGACATGGGTTTCACGTGGCTTGTATTGACACGTGGTTGGGGTCTCACTGTTCGTGCCCTTCTTGCCGTCAGATTTTGATGGTTGCCAGGTGTCAGAAGTGCGGGGGTTTGCCTTCAGGTTCGAGTTCTATTAGTGGCGGTGGTGGGGCTGAAACTGAGGCTGGACTGAAGGAGTGTGAAGATGATGCAAATAGGTTCTTGCCGTAGCTTAGTTAGCTTATTTAAAATATATATATATATATATATAAATTATAGCTAGCAATTTAATCTTGTTACTAATTAAATATGATATTAATCAATTCAGGATTGTAAGCTAATGTTATTTATATTAGGATAGTGGCTGTTTGGTAATTAATTAAATATGATATAATTCCAACTTGTTAAATCGAGGGAAGACTCCAAGCCGTAGTTTTGAAGCTAGTACGTTTAGCGGGTTGATTTGGAATTGAAACTGGACTGGATTAAAGAAAAAATAGAATAAAAAATAATTTGATATGACTCGGTTGATTTGGTAAGATTTAGTTAAAAAACTGGTTATAATTTATTAATTTTTATTTTTTTTACTAAAAACAATATTGTTTTAATTTAAAAAAATTAACCTAATTAATTTAATTAACCTATCCAAAACTAAGATCTTAAACCGGACCAGACTTGAAAGAGGTGGAAAATAGAATTAAGAAATAAAAAAATAAATAACAAAAGACAAGCTAGAAGTTGTTTGAAGGAGAGGAATCCAGTAGGCGAGGGGCACCTGTCAAACATTAGCCATCAAATATCCACCACTTGAGTTGTGGCCTGCGTTGACGAGATGCTTGCTTGCTTGCTTTCAAAGATCCGGAGTAGCGGTACAGCAGTTAAACAGCAATTGTTAAAACTAGCGGTATGAAATCCGACTCGATTTTAGAGGTGAATCCGATGCTCCATTGATTAAGCATCCGACATTCATTGTATTTTAAATTAGGAGACAACCCGATCAAACTCAATTTACTTGGGCGTTTAACTAGTTACCCGATCAACCCTCTCATATCTTGATCCAATTTTTTTAAAAAATCTTGAAATATGCTGTTAAGTTAATATTTTTTTTGTATTTTTTATATTATTGACATAAACCCATCAAAATAATCATAAAACATTAAGAAATATATTATTTAAAAACATTTTTTAAAACTAAAAATACTTTAAAAAAACAGAATTTTAGTAGAAGCAGGAGCCGTGAAAAAATCAAGAAGTAAATCATATTACTGTGTCCCAATTCTGAAGTGGAATGTTTAATTTTATATATCATCCATCGCCTTCGTTGACAAGGCTATAAGATTGAGAGCAAACATTAATGGGTTAATAAATATGATGATATTCCTTGGATCGACAACGGCGTCAGAAAGTGGCAACCGCGAAATTAAGTGCAGCAACACATGTGTCCCAAGGCTCGTACAAGATAAGTAGAGAGCTGTCTTGTCATCGGACGAAGGAGGAGCCATTGTGTTGGAGGATGAGAGAGATTGCAAGTGCTCGTACTACGTCAGGCCATAAATATTGAAAACTTTGGTTGCTCGTGCCATGATTTTAATAATTTGATTGGGTTGTTTTTTTTTGTTTAAAGAAAGGTCATGATTATACTTGAATACAAATAATCCTTAATTTAAATTATTTTTTCACATCAAATTGTGTTAAAATTCTGATTTATTTAAAATTTAAAAAGATTCAACTCTTAACTTGTATGTTGTAACTCATACTGTATTTTTTTTAAAAAAAAAAAACTGCTTCGGGTGGGCTTTATCAAGTATATTTCTACTTAAAATTAATTTAATCTATTTTTATCATAATTATTAATAAAAATAAAAATTTATTGACTATGCAATCTCATTAAAAAATACGAGTAATTAAAAAAAAGGGGCGAAGGATGTATTAATTTCTTATTGTTTGCGGCCATGGTAACGATAGAGTCAACAAACTAACCCACTAACTAACCTATGAACAAAAACCTAATGGCCAATAAAATAATCTCCTTAAGATATGATTAAATATTCACTAATTAAATAAATGTTCACGTAAAGAACCTCATTTATATAGAAATATGCGATCATCCTCTTTCCTGTCTTTACCTAATAAAGATGGTGCTAGTCCACGATATGGTAATTAATTCATGGCAATATTTCTTATATATATATATATATATATATATATATTGCATGAAATGAACCGTTTATTCCCTTTTACTTGGAGCCGTTCAATAAAATAAACCTCCACTCCATAAACCACAAAAGTGGTATCAAGTCTTTCAAGTATGGTATCTTTTGTTTTTTTTATATGTTTTCAAAATATATTTTAATTACTTGAAAAAATATTAAATTAATATAATATTTTTCAATGCTTTTAATGTATTAATATAAAAAATATATTTTTAAATAAAAAACACTTCACATTACACTACCAATCATACAACCATCTTTATTTTCTTGTTACTATGAGCCGTGCAGTCATGTATAGAAGTATTAACTTCATGTCAATTTATTGGATTCAATGAATGTATCTTTTAATTTTATAAACTATCATGAATATTTTAATGTTTTTATGGGATTTGAGAATCGAGTAAAACATTAGAGGCTAATTTGTGTTTCTCCTTGTAAATTAATTTTAATTTTATGAATCATAATATATATTTTAATATTTTTTTTGCAGGTTTATCAATAATTGATGGTTATAGAACCACTGATCCTGCATTACATGCAACAATACCTAAAATTACTACCGAACAAAATATATAAAAGATCATATGGCCATGTGGGTTCTTCATGGTAATTATGACCCATTACTTGGCCAATTTAACTCTTAATATAGGATTATTTAAGTCAATATATTATTATTATTATTTTTATTGGAATAAATAAATTCTTAAAAATCCATTATTTGAAGGAACCTCGCATAATTTGTTTTTTTAATCATCCGGCTCAAATAAATATCAAACAAACCAAATGTATCCATATAACAAAAATATATCTCTATATATTATAAAAACTAGTTCTTATTCATGTATATGGATGATTTGATATAATAAAAAAATGATTGGATTGTTTTTTATTCAAAAGTTACAATCATCCACTGGAAGGAATTTGAGGCTAATATGAGTTTTTCCTTATAAATTGATTTTAATTTTATGAATTGTCATGTGTATTATAATATATTTTCTGGGATTCTATTAAGAATTGAGTAAAATATCAGAGGCTAATCTGAGTTTTCCGTAGAAAATTAATGGAATCCACTTGCTGCCATCGTTAAATAAAAATGAAGAGCCAAAAAATAAAGAAAAACAAAAGGCTGGGAATTGAACCCGACGTGAATCGAACACGCAACCTTCTGATCTGGAGTCAGACGCGCTACCATTGCGCCACGGATCCACTTGTTGTGTGCTTTAGGGATAAAACATACTAAAACAATCTCTAGAACTGAAACGTAAAGCGGCCGTGTTAAGCGAGGGGGCAGGCACTTGTTTAGAAGAAAACAAAACCAAAAGGGAGTTTGGGATTTAGTGCTGAGTTATGGTATAATCAATCGAAGCTGAGTTGATTATGAAATTGAAATTGTTGATGCTCCTAAAACCCTTTTGAAAATGACAGCAACATCATCAGTTTCGACCCCGCAATTTCACTCTTTCTCTATCCAGGTAATTATTACTGATTATTATTATTATTATTCAATCTTAGTGCTAAATTTTCCCCATCTATAACATATAGTGTAGTGTACTTTGATGGTGTTTGATTATCTGATGATGTTATGTAGCCGCCGTCATCGTTATGGGCATCAAAACACCGGTTTTCTCCGAATGTAGTGAAACTCAGGAGGGGTTTTGTCTTGTCTTTTTCACTACCCCATTGCAATCGAGTTTTGTTAATTAATCCAAAGTTTCGATTTAGAGCTGCAATTAATATTGATAATGATAATTCGGCGAATCCCGAAGACGAAGAGGTCGAGGAGGAGGAGGGGCAATGTATTCAAGACACGGGAAAAGCAGTGGTCAACAAGAGTGAGAGTGAGAGTGGGACCTCTGCACTACAGGATTGGAAAAAAGACCCAATTTCCAAATTTCAGGGAATGATTACCACTCTCCCTCCTTTTGTTTTTGTGGTGAGTTTTCTAGTTTGTTTGAATCATCGAATTGCTCTATTGGGAAGCATGAATGTGTGTTTTTATAGTCTTGGAAATGCTTATATGTATTGGAAAAATGTGGAAATTTTGTTTTCGTGGTGAGTTTTCTAGTTTTATTGAATCATCGACGAATTCGAATTGCTCTCATTGGAAGCATGAATGTGCTGTGTTTTTTTGTAGTCTTGGAAATGCTTATATGTTTTTGCAAAATTTGAAATATTTGTTTTTGTGGAAAGTTTTCTGTATTTATTGAATCGTTGACAAATACGGATTGCTCTCAATGGAAATGCTTTTATGTTTTGGCAAAATTTGGAATTTTGTTTTGTGGTGAGTTCTCTTTATTTATTGAATCCTCAATGAATACGAATCGCTCTCAATGTAAGCATGATTGTGTTGTGTGTTTTTATAGTCTTGGAAATGCTTGTATGTTCTGGAAAAATGTGGATTTTTTACTGTTTCTTGCTGAGTAATAGGAACTGGGTAGGCATCTTGAATGAACTCAGCAGGCATTAACACGATATCTACCTTGTAACAGTTAAAATGTGAAACCAAAACTTCTGTTTGGATTTGTTGACTAGGTTAGCATTTTCAGGTTATTTGCTACTTTGAGTCTTTGATTATCTGCAAGTAGTTATAATTTGTAATTGGAAGCGAGAATGGGTACGGCGTACTTCTAAACTTGATCAATCCAGTGGTAATTCTTGTTTGCTGCTGTGATTTTTTGAGGATAGGTTGTTAGTCTGTCTTTGATGAAAAGATCATGTGATCATAAGGGGTATTTTGGCATTCTAAATATAGATTATTCTACTTTTTCTTTTTATTAATAGAGGATTCTTGATTTTATCAGATGAAAAGAGGTGCTGGAAGCAATTTTGTAATATGGCTATGTATTGCTACTGCATTTTTGGTTGTTTCTGTGAGAGTATACATCGTTAGGAAGTCAAGGCCAAGCCGTCCTGGCTCTGTAGCTGATCTTGTTAGACGTGGCCAGCTGAGATCGGATAGAAGAGGCATGTATGATTTCAATCCCCAATGCTTTCTCCTATTGTCCTCTGCATTGTTTCTGTGCACATTGTTGAACGATTATTTTGCTGTGGTTTGAATGTTACTTTCTATTCCTGGAGAAGGATTGCCATTGCATGGTCTTTATTTGAAGAAACTAATTTGCTTCATCTCTCCTCCCCTCTTTTTTCTCAATTAGGTGTAAGAATCACATTTCATGCTAATCTTTAGTTATCATGTGCTGATTGAATGATAATAATGTGGTTTTAATGCGAAATCTCTTATACACAGATCAAGTCCTCTCAAATATGAGGATCCATTCAATAATCCATTGGTTAAAGTTGGCAAGAGCAATTCAACCATTGAGATATTTGGAAAGGTTTATCACTTAGCCCCAGTTACTCTAACGGAAGAGCAACAAGCCATCCATCAGAGAAGGAGATCGCGAGCATACCAGTGGAAAAGACCAACCATTTTCCTTAAAGAAGGGGATCCAGTACCTCCAGATGTTGACCCTGACACAGTCAGATGGATTCCAACAAATCATCCTTTTGCAACTACTGCTAGTGACATTGACGAAGACTTGGCTCAAAACAATGTATATCAAAAGCATGGTGTTCCATTCCGTATAAAAGCTGAGCATGAGGCACTACAAAGAAAACTAGAAGCACTACAAAATGTAAGCACTTAAAACTTAAAAGATTTGTGCATTTAATGCCTTGATAATTTACAAATAGAAAGGGAAGAACGTATTCTCTGCAATGAGAAGTGCATCCCCCAAAACAACTATTTAAGAAAACATGCTGCTTGGCCTATTCCTAATTTTGGAAAATTCTGAAGACCCCAAAGCACCAGGTTTTTGCCATGTTGTCCTTTTGCTTTTGACAGCTATTGTACATGTGCCATTATATGAAGCTAGCAGGAAATTAACTTAGCAGATCCATGCATATATCCCATTTCTGTATGGTCCTGCACTACTCTATAGCTTAATGTTTCTGATTTCGTTGCTGTATTTCCCCTCTGTGCTGCATGCTGCAGTTCCCTCTGAACTTTATTTTACTGTTTGTTTGCAGGAGCAAAAACTCAATAAATTAGTCATTGACACCGGAAATGCTAAAGAATTTGAGAGACCATTCAGGTTTAATCCAAAGTCAAATGAGCTTGTCGAACAGAACCCCTTTAATAGTCAATCTGGCGATTCTAAGCCTTCGCAATCAGATCGTGCCCCGAATCCTTTTAACAGCAGTTCATCCTCAGAGGAAATGCAGAAGCCCTAAATTACTCAATATTAATATCATTTGTCAAATATGTTTATTCTGCCACATACTATGGATTTTTTTAGTCTTACCATACAGATCTGGATATTTGCTTGAAATTGCCAGTGAAATTTTGATGTCAATTTACTGTAGTCCGGTTTGTTGTAAAAAACTTGAGGTTGGGCTGTGAATAGACCGGTAGGTCTGCATCCGACTTTATTTTGTTTACACATTCCCATCATAGAATGCTGAACTCACAGTCCTTACCTGGAAGCTCTGCTCCCAAAATTGGGCACTAGCAGCAATGAATGTTTATGTTTATTGATGTGGTGCATAGAAGCCAGATGGTCTCTGTAAATGTTGTAGTTGTGGTCTTTGGCTTGTAGCTTGCCATCAATTAGAAGATCTTATTGATTAATTTAAATGCCGGATTATTCATTTGCAAGTTCTAGTATTTAAACATTCCAATCTCAATATTTCTTTCATGTAAGACATCGCACAGCTGGGGGCCTTTCCTTTTTAAACCTCAAAAATGAATGCAAACTAATTAAATCCTAATAAAAACAATCAGCAAATGCTTCAAGTTTTCCTGAATCATTCCTTCTTGGCGGCAGCTTGTTTGGCGCCAACAGCAAAGAACTCTGTAATGACTTCAAGAGGCATTCCTTTGGTCTCAGGGACCTTCAAGAAAACAAAGATCCAAGAGATTGCGCACACAACAGCATAAATGCCAAAGATACCGACTAGGCCAATCGAGCTAAGCATCACAGGCAGTGTGTAGGTGACAATGATGTCTCCAATCCAGTAAACCATGGCACAAATGGCAATGCAGAGGCCTCGGACTCTTGTGGGGAAGATCTCTGAGCAGAGGATATTAGGAATTGGTCCATAAGCAGACACAAAACAGCAGATGAATATGATAACACAAGCAGTTAAAATTGCAGCGTTGACGACTGAGCTCACAGTCACTAGTTCAAAAATAATTAAGACGATGAGGGAAAGTATCAGCACAGGAATTGTGGTAAGTAGGAGCGTCCTGAAACAAGGAGAGGAAGAGATTAATAAACATGCAAGTCTCAAATAGATCTAAACGTTGATAGACACAACATAACAGCAGGCACCCCCTCCCCATATGTATAAAAAAAGATTGTGCGATTCTTCTTATGAAAATAAAAAAGGATGTTCTCATTCGCCAAAATTTGAACATTACAGCTCTCACTTCAATCTTTGAGTGAGGGGAAACAATGATGCATTGAACAGGTGATGGTACCTCCCAAAACTGAAACTGATCCCTTCGGAATGAAAAGGGATAACAGACAAGTTTCTCTTTTAGGCAACTGGTAGAAGGAAGAGTTTTCTTGTTAGTCTGTTCCAAAACAAAAGATGGAATGAAGAAAGGAAATCACCTTCTCCCCGCGATATCCATGAGCCTCATCGCTACACCTATGCATGGAAGCATAAGAAAGTTTGTAAATGCGCTTATAAGGAATGACGCAGAGGTAGTGCTGAGGCCCAGGTTTGCAAGAAGAACCGAAACACCTGCCTTTTCAAGAATTTGAGGGGTGTAGTATAGAACCCCATTTATGCCAGCAAACTACATGCAAATTTGAAAAAAAAAAAAAAAAACCCAGCTATTAACAACATAAATCACAATATGATTTTGGTCAAAATGAGAGAACCAGGATATTAAACCCCACATAAATGTGGATTAGAATGGATTGAGAACTTAAATTTAATTCAATTAACTGAGAGAAAGAGCAAAAGTTAACAAATGAAGTCATGGAGTACCTGCTGAAGTAATTGAATTCCAATCCCAACAAACAATGCATGCTTAACTCCAGGTTCAAGCAGAGCGGTCCAAATTGGAGCTTTTGTAGCTGTTTGAGATGGGTGAACCATTGCGGGTCCAACTGGATGCTGGTCCATAAGCTCCTTTGAATAAAGAGCAGGCTGGCTTACCAGAGCAGCAGCCTGGATGTACTCACCTTCTTCAGGAACATCACCACCAGGAAGCGAAACAAGAGACCCGCGTCGGGATCCAGGAACTCCTCCTTGGTGCAGATAAATCCTTTTAAATCCCCCTTCCTTCTTTCCATCCTCACCTTCCCTCTCAGACCATTTCCATGCCAACTGCCAACCCCCACCAATGCCAGTACCGTCAACTGCATCCCCAGCTCCTTGCATTAGACTGCTATGCCGTCTCATGCTCAGAACACTGCCATGGGAAGTTGGGCGGGCCATATCCTTTTCCATGCTTGTTGTCTGGCGTGAGATTAGTGGACTCTGCAAATTGTCATCGGAATCCCCACCGCCAGCCTCTGATGTGTAGCCCTCACCTTCTCTTTGTACACTCTCTTCATCCCATTGCTCAGTCCTAAAGTGAGGTTCTGCTGTACTAAACATGCTGCCAAAATTAGGGAAAAGCATGCTTCGCATGCTTCCTGTCTCAGGGAGCTTTTCATGAACACTACCAAAAAGAGTCACAAGAGGGTCCATAAGAGGCACGCCTTGGCTCACCATGCTTCCATGGCGTGATGCAAGAGCAAGAGAACTCTGTCCAGTAACGGGTTTAGCAACCCAGGAAAGGCCTTCTTCAGGTCCATATAACTTGATTTTGTCTTTATCAACAGTGGGTTCTTGACCATTAGCGAGTTCATCAGCAGGGCCTATTATGTACTCTTCTATGGATGTTTCACCCCCGATACCAAGACCTTCAGCAAGTAAAGCCATCTCGCCTGTGCATCATAGAAGCTTTAGCAACAGCTACATACGCGAGTTTTATAAGCTACTTATACAAAAGGAGAAGCCTAAATTCCTACCATTGCAAATTCACCAAACAAAAAATCTGAATACTGTTAAAAACATTTACATATTATGCTCAAGTTTATGGACACTGAATCCTGAAATGAAATGACCTCTCAACAGTGAAATAGTTTTACTCCCTCCTATCAAGTTAAGCTCCTCAGCAATTTAAAGTATAATCGGCAGATAAAGCTACATACCTCAACTTTCTCTCCAAAACAATTGGTCAGGTTTTAAGGATACCAAACAAGAATGTAAATTGATTGGAACTCTACCATTAAAATAAAAAAAATGGCCTCCAACAATATGGTTTTCACAATTCTACAGAGACCATTGCTGAGAAAAACAGAATGACTCCCTCAAAACCACGTCAAAGTTAACTTACAGGGCAGGGCAAGATTAGCATGCATCAAAAGCTTCTAGATTTATCATGTATAACAAAGAAGTCAAGTTGACCAATGAAAACATAGATGTTTAAGTTAGCTGCATGTGTAAAGTTGGGTACTTCAAAAATCTGTTCCCAGTGAATTACACATGCTGTCATCAGTCATGGAAATTCTTCAACATGCATTCAAGCTAATGATTCAAACAAACTACCATTTGAGTCAGCGAGATCCAGTATCTTGTCTAAAACAAGAAAGACCAGGCTATTGTCTCAGCCCATAATCTAAATTTCTATACCTTCTTTCAGAAGAAAAAAGAAAGAGAAAAAGAACAGCAGTGAAAGAATAATGCGTGAACCTGAAACATCTTCCCTGCCACGCAATCTCTGGAGAACCCGCTTTGCCTCAAGCATCTTTCCTTTACTCACAAGCCATCGAGGAGATTCAGGCAAGTAAAACACTGTGAGTGCAAAATATAGTAAAGAAGGAATGGAAAGTATTCCAAGCATCAACCTCCAACTAGGTGAAGCTGTCAATGACATCCCAAAAATCATACAGTATGACAGAAACATGCCACCTGAACCAGCAAACTGAGGTAGAGTATTTAACATTCCCCTTATATCTGATGGGGCAGTCTCAGATATGTAGACTGGAACAAGAGTAACTGCTAAACCAATGCCAAATCCATCTAACAGTCTTCCTATGCACAGGACGTAAACATTGGGCGACCAAAACATTACCAAACCACTGACAAAGTAGAGAATGGATGAGATTATTAGCATTGGACGCCGACCGAGCCAATCCGATATAGGTCCTGAGCATGTTGTGATAGCAGCTGCTCCAATAAGTGACATGGCCACAACAAGACCTTCCACACTTGCTTGCAACTTGAGGTCTTTATTGACGTAAATGATAGCACCTGAAAACATAGAAATAAGATTACAGAACTGCATCCATTCTCTAGTTCAACACCGAGACCTCTTATTCAACACCAAAAGTGCGAGATAAGAATAATATAGAAACAGCCAACTCATAAGAGAAAATGTTCTAACTGGAAGCCTTGGAACCATCCGCCATTGACAACAAATCTCAATAGTTTCAATATTTACAATTTTAAGTTTTTAATTTTAAACATTCCCATCCATCATTTCTTGGTCCACATCAAAAGATTAAATAGATGAGAAATTTAAAGAGAAGTACCAGCAATGGTAGCATTATCCCATCCTTGCAAGAAGTTACCAATGCAAGCAGCAATAGCCACTAGTGCTGCTCCCTTCATGTTTTAACCAATGAATCAAGTCCTCAATTTCCAAGTAACCTGTAAAAAGACAAGAACCCAGATAAACCAATCAAACAACAAGCACCACAGATCCAATACCGTATCTAATTAATAAATTCAAACGCAATGAAAAAACCACACATTCACTCATTTAAGAAAGAAACACATGACCGTCCAAAATCATCAGCAAATAAAAGATTCAAGAAAGATGAGATTTTTATAGATTGCTTACCTCTTGAAGATGAGGTTCAGCTTGACACTGAGATACGGGGTTTTACAAGTAAACAAGGAACAAAAACTGGTTTAAAAGAAACAGAGGAACACAGAACAGTGGTCCTTAAAGTAGAGCCTGATATCAGTGAATGATCTTGGATTGTAATAGTAAAAAGAAGCGAAAATATCAGGCAAAGTACGTTAACTGAACTGGCAGTTTTTCCACTAAGATACAACAAATGACAAACAAAAAAGAAGACAGGTTCAAAAAATGAGGAGAAGTGATTTATATACTCATAATTTGACAGATGGAGTGAACAACAAAGAACCCAGCTTTTAAGCTGACACTGATATTAGACCCCCTTTTCTCCCAACAACCCTTCAACGCTTACACCATACCTCTAAAAAATTCTCTCACCCACTTCATTGAGTTAATTTTTTTTTTTAAGTTCCTCTCATTGCTCCAGATACCGATTTCACCAGAAAAGGTTTTGATTTTTTTAAACGGGGATAGATTTGAGGAGAAAAAATGTGTTTAGACTTTAGAATTCAAGAAATTGAGTGAAAAAAGGAAAATTTCAGTGAGCTGAGTAAAAACTAAAGAAGGGTCAGTCTGGAACATAATGTATATACTCTGTGTGGACCAATCAAGTGTTCATTTTTCTTCTTCTTCTTGTTTTTTCTTAAATATTTGTTGATTTCTAATAAATAATAATTGAATTTGGTCAAGCTCTGTACTGTGCGATACCTGTAAGAATTGGAGTTCTACCATTGGGAATGGACAAAATATTTTTCTTTTTTACTAATTTTTATGATTTGTGTTTTAATTATATTGAGTTTGTCAAGAAATGCCAACTTTCCCTTTTTGGAGACATGAAAGTGAGATCCCATCATCTTTCCATTCATCACCTGTCCTTTCTACGACCGACTTTTTCTCTACATTTGGAGGTGGATGATTACCTTTTATGAATTCTTTCCCTAATAATTTCTCGAATCCTTGTGGTCATTGTCTAGTCCCAAAAGTTGCTGAAACATTGCGTGATTTTGTGGCCAGTCAAAAGAAAGTAGATTCAACTCAGAAAAGGAATTAACTGTGGAATGGCCGTATTGTGTGAGAAATTCTTTTACGAGGAACAAAAGTTATTTGTTCTGTGCCCTCGAGCCTTCGTTACTTGTTGGCATATCGAGAGTTCATGCAAATTACAAAGTGGGATTTCTGAACATCCTTCAAGAATCTTAGTTTCTGCATCAGTTTTCTTCACCATCAACAAATTTAATGAAATCAAATTTTGTAGGATGACAAATTCAATGATTAAGTTTCCTAATTGGCTCAAGCAAGGAACACGAGAATACATATTATTTGAGAAATTAAGCTGCAGAAAAGTCCAGGAAAACTACCTGTCAAGAGGAGGAAACGGGTCAAAGATTAGAAGCAGTAGTTTCTAACGGGAGACCATTAAGCTGAAATGTTGGTGGAGCCACATGGGAAGATGGGAAAGTTTGCCAGATTTACTTTGTAATCTTCAACTTGTAAAATCATGCTAAGCAATCGTGTAATTCGTGTGTGTGTGTGTGTTAGAAGAGAGGCAAGAGAGACTAACTTTTGCTGAACACAACACCAGTTAGATCAGATTTGCAATAATAATAATATAAAAAACTCGATCATCGTATTGTTAAAACAAAGATTTCTTGAATTATATGCTTATGGTGCCTGCATATCCAAGGCAAGAGTTGTGAGGGAAGCAGTGAAGGCCACTAGTCACCATGTGCCACTCGCATGTCATTGCAAGGTGATTGTCGTCGCTATCAACCAACATTTGCTCGTCGCTAATAGACTTGGTGGCAATCAGTTGGCTGTTGATTTGACCACGCATACAAAGGTGGTAGATTTGGAGAAGTCGATCGCAGCAATTTTACTTTTTTAGAGGAAACAGGTTCATATTTTAATGGTTGAATCACATCATCACATGGTAGCTTCTGAAAATATGTTACAGGCAACCAGTGTTTCTCGAGAATCTCATGTATGCATGTGATTATTTTCATCGATCTGTTGAGACATTTCCTGAAGGACAGCTGATCTTTATTAAATTCTTGCCAAGGGAGGTTTGTTCCTTCAAGGTGGGATTAGGCCTTTACAGATCGTTTAGCAAACTGGAAACTAGTCAGCAAGGGGGCAGAAAGAATTGCCCTTAGAGTTTCAAGGCACGAGAACATGTTCGAGATCAAGATCTAGATTTTTTATTTGTCCTTTTTACTACGAATTGATCAAGAGACTTGAATAGTTGAATTGGAGACATCTTAATGATACCTTAAACAACTTGGACTGTTGTTATTTGAGGTTATTTGTTTTTGCGTTTCAAGTTTTTGAAAAAAAATATTTATTTTTTGTTTTAAATTATTTTTTTATGTATTTAGATTATTTTGATATATTAATATAAAAATTAATTTTTTAAAAATAAAATATATAATTTTAATATATTTTCAAGTTAAAAATACTTTAAAAAATAACTATAATACTTTAAAAAATAACTGTATTTATATTCTCAAACAATTACTCAATACATGATTATTCTTAATGTGTTTTGTTCTACAAAGAAGAGGGACATGTCGGATGCCATTTATAATTTATGATTTTTAGATGGATTTACTTTTTAAGATAAATTATGTTTTAATTTTTTTATATAAATCTAGATTTAACAAACTTAAAAAATCTTTTAAAAATCCAACTTTACTTTAACTCAATCAAGAAATGAACCCATCTCCCTTAAATTTAGTTAAGAAGTTAAGAAAAGAGCCCAGTACAAGTACATTTTAAATCTTATTTGTTTTTACTCTTAAATATATAAAAATTAACTAAAAACCGATCATATTTTTATCAATTTTATATAAATTTTCGAATAGATTTCTTTAATTTCAATGAAACGTGGAGCTGAAGAGGGTGAGAGGACATGGAAACCACCATTATTGGAAAGTCTTGACAAAGATTTCATTTTCTTAGTTTGACAGACTGATATATATATATATTAGTGGTTAATCCAAGAGAAGAAAAAATGAGAGATTAACTTTGACCATGGACAAAATCTTCCTTGTGAAAAGTCTTAAAAAACTCACATACATGGCTCGAAAGACAGCACGTGCTCTACTACAACACCAATGGTTTCTTGTTGGATAGTTAATTTTATGGCCCAAGGAGCTGAGAAAGCACAGCAAGGGGCCTTGAACCCTAATTACACAAGGCTAATAGGCCATGATTCAGCTCAAATTGGAACTTATCAAGTGAGCCCAGCAATTTATTATAGCGTAATTCACAGTTTGGTATGATGCCATGAAGGCAGGATGAAGAGATTGCAGGAAAGGTACTTAATTACAACTGCATCAAATCAAATCCAATCCAATCTTATTCAATCTACTACTTGGCAAAAAGGTTACCTGCTTATTTGCCATCCCATGGTGATTTTAAGATGAATTGCAAGAGCCAATCCACTCAAGGCTTGGACAATTCTTGTCTTACCTGGTAAACTTCACATCAGGGTTTCTCATAGGTTTGAGCCACATATCAGCCATAATTCTTGAGGAAATGCTCCATAACAAATCTTTCCCTTTTGACAGCACATGTTTTCCCTTTTTCCCTGCCTTTCCAAGTCCATATGCCACCAGCCACTGCGTTGCCGTTAGCCTTTGCCTCTCCGAATCCCACAGATTCCTCTTTCTTCCTGACTTTCCCTTCATACCTCCAATGTGCAAACTCGTTACTTTGAATTTCTTTTCCTCGTTGTAATTGTTCTCTTCGATGTCAGCTTGTGTTGCATGAACTACTGCAACCACAGGACCTCCAACTGCCTCGTATCGCCTTATAGGATCCCGTAGCTGGACAACCACAGCCATGATGAAATGGTTTGCTTGGTCCCCTGGAGAAGCTAAGCCGTACTTCTTTATCCAATCTTCTAATGGAATGGTTGAAGCAAGAGGGTGGTTTTGATCTTTCCCGCTGTCTGTGCTTGCCTTTCCAGTGAGTGGAGAAACATCAAAAGGAGCATCTTCCTCTGCTATCTCTGCCTGAATTTTCAAGGCTTCAATTGCCATTACCTCAATCTTCTGCAATGAGAATGCCAAAACTTCCTCAGCTGTCAAAGGGTTTTCATTTACGTTCCAAATTCCTGTTGAAATCCTCTCTTTCCTGCCTGTACTCATCGCCGTCGCCATTGTTTTAACGGCAGCAATAGTACGAGCAGCACTTGAACTAGCGCCTTCTTTGTTTCTCCCTTGGATGATTGCAGAAGCTATGCCTTCAAAAGCTATCTGTTCTGCAGTTTTCCCTAACAGTTCATCTAGGGGCATCAGTGATAAGATTTGAGAACAAAGTTCCTCAAAACCAATGGATGCCATTCTCTGAAACAATTCAAACCCGTTCATGGATTTGTCTGATTGAAGAACGAGTGGCTTCGACAGCTGCATTGCTAGTTTTGGAGTATCTTTCCTTGAAACAATGGTGTCTAGCGGGTTCGTAGCTGCTAGGTAGCCTCCATCTCTTGTTTGAACTACACAGCCTAAACCCTTCCCAAGTTCTGAGAGATATACCTTGGATTCAGCTCCTGTACTATCATCACCTCCATCGAGATGCAGAGTGGGGATTTCAGGTTGATTGAATTTGAATGAATCAGTTTCTTCATCTTCGAGCATCTGGAGAAATTCCTTCGTTACTGTTTCTTCATCCGCATCTAATTTTTGTGATTCAGTTTCATCGTCTGTCTTAGCAGTTTTTTCTTCTCCCATCATGGACTCAAGAACTTTTATCTGCTCAGCGATTGAATCGAGTTCGGTTAGTCTTGTCAGGTGTACTTGATCATGCACTATTTCCTTAACAACTTCACTTGATTGTGATTTTTCTTCCACATTTTCTTCAGATTCTCCAACGCCACTATCTTCTTTGTCTTGAATCTCCACCCCTTTATCCACAATTTCGAAATCTGGAAGATCAAGGTCCTCTATCTTTTGTTCTGGTTCTTCTGATTTCTGAATTGAGGGGGGTGGTGAGGGAACTGGAGCTGTCTCATCAAGATTCAAGTCATCCATTCCTTGTATATCCGCAGCTGGTTTTGTCTGTGAAGGAGTCCAAGTTTCGGATCGTAATGTCATCCTTGGACTCGAGACACTGAAGGACGATTTAGACTGCTTGCGTCCCAAAGAAGATGAGAAATTTTTTAATTTAGTAGTCTTCGATCCTTCAGCTTGACTATAAATATCAATCCCTCCTTCTTTCTCCATAATCTGAAATCCCAATTTGAGAACAAGCTCTCCTCCTTTTGCCTTCCCGGACAGGCTGAAACTTGTGTCCCACTGCCGCACTCGAGTACCTTCTTGGCTCTTCTCTATGGATTCCTGAATAAGTTCACTTAAATCCACTGAAGTTCTCCCAAAATCAAGCCCTTCAGCATCAACTGCAAACACATAAATAATAAATGGACGCTGCTCAAATTTAAGCTGCTTCCCATTGCCAGGAGTGCAGTACACATGACACTTGATAAACAAGGTCTCTTCAAAGTCACCAGCTCCTTGTGAAACCCTTGAGGGCATTGTATTAACTGCACCATCTTTTGTTTCCTTCTTCCTAACACAAACAGAAAGCCGGAGTCCATTCATCGAAGCTGGAAGGCCTTGCACAGCAACTACTTCAACAGAGAACAAACAGCTCAATTTCTGCATCCCAATATGAGAAATAGCACGGATTGGCTTCCAATTCCAAATCCCTTTTCTCTCTGTTGCAGAAGATCTATCATCCAGCTTCTTAATTCCTGGTTGATTGATATTGGTTGTTTTGCGCTCGGTTTCTTCGTCAGGTTTTGGCCTAGAAAGCCAAGGCGACAATGACATGCGCCTGGACCGAGGCCTGCTGCTTGATTTTTCATCAATTTTGGCCGTTGTAACCTCATCTGCTAATGTTATAGAAGGGACTGAATTTCGAGGAAGTACGAGGGAAGCAGTTCTTCGGGCGCTGGAAGTGTGAGTTTGGTAAAGAGATTGGCTGAGTTCTTCGAGCTCTTCCAAAAGCTGAGTATTTGAATTCCTTCTATCTGTTGCCATTACTCAAAGAAAAAGAAAGCTGACCGGAGAAACTGGTGAAAACAGGTGGCCTATGATAGTACTGAGATTGCTTGCATATAAACACAACGTTGAAGAAGAAGAAGAAGAAGAAGAAGATAAGGAAATCACATGCTTGAAAGAATCTAGAGGTGGAGAAACAACATCCATATATGATGATTATATGTGGCAGTGTGTGGACCTTCTAAAACCAGAAATTTCTGTGGCTGGTTTAGATGAGAAGAACGTTCCTGTTCTGTCTTTTTATCAGAAAAGGACAGGATTTAAACAAGAGGCAACTTGTTCTAAAAGAAATTTATTGTCTTTTGGTAGTTGTATGGTCAGATTTCTTTCTTTTTTCCCTCAGAGTTGCTGAGTTGATTGCGAGCTGTTCGCTTGTTCTATTAATTACTGCAACACAATAGTTTTGGGAAATTCTAGGATGAAAAAATCTCGACAATCTGATTGCTTGCTGTCTAGTTGGCTGGACCCATTAGAGCTTGGGACTGGCCAGGTCCATGAGGCTCGGCTCGGTTCGGTTTTCTGCCTGCACCGATTCTATACCTATCAAATCTCATCAATCATTAAAGCTTATCTGGAAGCATTTTACTACTTGGGATAATTCCACAAACATTTTACTTGTTATTATTTTTTCATAGGATTTTCAAGCATGATGATATGGCTTGAATGTAGGAGAGAAGCCAGTCAATTAATGGTGGGACAAACAAGCTGAACAAGTCAAATGACTCGATTAATTTAGGGTTTGGTTTCTAACTGAGATTTTGCAAGCTGTTTTATGCATTTTATTTACTTCATGCACAAGTAAGACTGATTAATGGGCAAACAATGGAGAGCAGTCCTTGCTTAAAGTACACAGATCTGGAGGACTACAAGCGCAAAGCAGGGGTAATTATTTTAATTTCGGTTTGATTTTTATCCAAAAAAATAATCAACCTGGTTTTCTTTAAAAAAAAATTGAGACCGGTTTAAACTGACCGGTTTCGGTTCGGTTCAGTTATTTTAGAACAAAACCGGTTTTTTTCAGTTTGACTCGTTTTTTTTTGCTCGGTTTTTTTCCGGTTTTGGTTCGGTTCGGTTTGGTTTGATTTTTCGGTTTTAGACTTATAAAACCGAACTAAACCGGTCGGTTTTTTAAAATTCTAATCGGTTTAATTGGTTTTTTTACGATTCGATTTTTTCAGATATTTTTTTTTCAGTTTTCTCGTTTTAATTGATTTTTGGTTTTTTTACTCACCCTAGAGTGAAGCCTTTGGCACTTCTTCGAGAATAATATTAGATCTTTTTTTTCAATATTATATATATATATATATATATATATATATAAGTTAGGTTTTTTTATACTCTTTTATAGTTAAAAAATTTCTAAATAAAAAATAATAAAGTTTATACATATAGTAATCAAATAAATGAATAATTATATATGTTAATAAATAAATAAATAAACAAATCATAAAAGACAACTAAAAATAAAAATAGAAAAATTGAGAGAAAGTTATAAATCAAGATATTTAATCTTGCAAGACAAGATATTTACCCAATTGTGTGTGCTAAATTTTTTTTTATTAAAACAATTTTTTTATTCAATCAAATAATAATAGAAATAAGCACACACATTAAATTGATTAGATAAATTAAAAGAAAAAATCAATTATACAAGGCTGCACACATTAGAGATATTATCTGATAATAAATATTTTTTTTTATTTTAAAAATAAAGCTCATCTATACAAAAAATTATAGATAAATAAAAAAAATCTCTTCAAAAATTAAATGCATACAAAATAATCAATAAATAAATGTCATTTAAAATAGGTTCTCCAAGTAAAATAAAAGAGAGAATGAGTATTAATCTAAATATAAAAAATAATTCTAAAAAAAACATATAATAAAGCATTAATTTTTTTTTTAAAAAAAGATCATGCTAGCCTACCTGACCTATTTTGTTAGGACCCAAACAGCTAGGTCTTTTAATATGTTTTTGCAGCCAGGATAAATAACATGTCATCCGTTCTAATTTTTTTGGATTCAGACAAAGCCTCATCTGTATTTCTGGTCATTATAGTGATCAGAAAAACATGGCTAATGATTTTTTCGATCTAAAAACAAATTTTCAACCCATTATTTTATCCACAACACCTACAAAACATCATAGACAGTATGATAAACTCATTCATGACCTCGAAAAATCCAAAAAAAGCATCTCTAAACCTGAAATCAACTTGAAACAAAAAATCTTATCAAGATCAGATCTATTTTTCTTGGCAATTTCAAGATAAAAAAAACCCTTTAATATGAGCTCTCCTTGTCAAAAGAAACAATTTGACACTAATTTTAACTATATTGACTGCCAGAATCAATGCCAATGAATACTTTCTCTCTCTAGCGCTAGATTTCAGCAACTTACCCTCACATCTCTCAACACTAGGAGTCAAAAAAATAAAAATAATGAAATTTATGATCAAAATTGAATTTTCTCTTTAATTTGAAAACTGAAGGGACCTGGTATCTATAATTTTAAAAGTAAAAGAACAATAATAAATATTTTGCCCAAATTATTTAAAGCCACTCATTCCTTACTTATTTTTTACTTTGGTTCCTTGTGTTTTAATCCCATATTCCCCCAATAAATTGACTTATAATTAGTCTAATATCGAACCAAATTAAAAAAAAATGAAAAAAATCGCATTGTGAATAATCTCTTTGCATTGCCATATAAGGGGATTCACAATGCATTTTGCACAGTGAATCCCCAATGTATTTTAGTTTTTTAGTTAATCAATAATATCTTGAAGTTTCACCTAATATATTAATTTTTTAGATTAAAATGATTATTTGATATAGCATGAGAGTTATAATGACCAAATAATCACAAGTTCGAATCTCATCATTTCATCTAATTAAATCTAATTAATAAAATAAAGTAGGGTGAATCTAGGCAACTCACAAATACAAAAAGTTTTCATTTAAAAAAATATATTAAAAAATAATATAAATTATATTTTATATTCTCATCAACTTAAACTTTTATATTTAAAAGGTTATTTGATAGTATTGAAGGAAACCAGGAGTCAAGCCTAATCAAAGTAGTGAATTTTTTCCTAATATTCTAGTTACGGATTATCGGACCTGATTTAATTGAAATTGTTTTGATAAAAAAATAATTCATTAACCCAAACTAAATTTAATCAAGAATTAGCGGATCAATGGATTAGCCTACTGGATCGGCATCCCTTTTGGGCTAGAGAATAAAAAAAGGAAAAAGATTGGAGAAAGCCCAGCCCAGCATTAGGCGGCGATTCAATAAGTCTCGGGTCTCGTCTCGTGGTAAGCACGCAGCATCAGCAAGCGGTCAAGCAATCAGTGTATCAGAGAAAGCTAAAAGAAGAAAGGAAATGGCGTTCTTTATGAAGGGAGAGCCTTTGGTGGCGAAGCTAGCAGCTATAGCCAAGTTCGGCGTTTTTCCAGCAGCCATGGCTGCCGCCCTCTTCTATTCTCCACCTGATTACGTTTTCTCCAAGAAGGATAACTCCTCCAAATAATTGATTCTGTTCGTATCTCTCCCCTTATCTATTTTTTTACATGATCGTTTCCTATCCATTATTTTTATTTCAATATCTAATCTGGTTATTGAAAAAAAATTGGAGATCTGGACTCTCTTCGATACCTATGCACCAGCATCCTCCACAATGGGGCGGCCCCCTACACAAAAGTACCATTGCGTTGTTTACCACTGAGATGTTATGATCTAGTTGATATAGGAATAAGTTTACCCTTTACCATCAGTCTAGGCTTTTGGGAGCAACTGGCAGTTTGTTCCTGCGTTAGATACCTACATGATATCCAACTTTAATTGAGGATTAAGTCAATCTGTTATTTGTTTTTGATAATAGCTTATACTAGGTTGTTATGTGGTATGGAGGGTAGTGCCTGCTCGTTTGTCCCCCCATAGAGGTAGGGTCATTAAGTCCAAGATTTGTTGATATTGTTTGTTAGGATTACATTGATAAATTCTTATGTATAGTTGTTGTTGAAATGTTCCTGCATTAATTGTGTTATTCTCTATCTAGATGGCCTTGGCCGTCTCATATCATACCCAAAAGTGTTGCTTGGAGTTATTTTGTTGCTTCCATGTAAGAGATCAGGTTTAATCTATCTATGATGTTATGAGACCTAATTTTTTGTTTGGATGCTTAGGTTTGTAATTGATTTTGGGATAGACCGTATGAGCTATTTGTAGAAGCTCATTGATCCCTTGCTGGTGGCAGGTGACAATGATTTTGTCGTGCTGTCTGTAGCAACTTGAGGTCCTTAGGGATGGCTGGCATACGTTTTTTCTCATTTCTTATGGTATTGAGGGTAATGCCTCCCCATTTGACCTGCCTCATAATTTGGGTGGTAGTACAGCTCTAGTGATGTAGATTGTCTTGAGTTTTCAGTTTATGATTGCATTGAGTGCATAACTTCATTAGCTTTCCTTGGTGGATAGTTGCATGATTTTTGTGTTCTGGAGAGAATGCATAGGCTTTTGGTTTTGGACAAGTTCCGGTTATGCAGTTTTATCTATTTTCTCGAACTGAAACTGGGTGTAGAAAACTCTGTTACTTTCCCCCTGTTTTTCCTTTAAGTCAGCTGTGAAACTCGAGTCTAGGATTCAACCTTTTCAAATCGCTCATTTCCTCTATACAAATACATCAAGGACTCTTATCTGAATTCCTGGAGTCCTTGAGTTACTTAATTGTATCACGAAAGCAAGACCATGTTGTGATTGATGCATGGACTTTATTCAATAAAAGATTTGTCCAAGTGTGATTTCTGCTTGACTGATGGGTTGCTGGCTTACTTTAAACCCTCTGAACGTGCCAGAATTAGGAATCACAGCCTGAGACATGTCTCACTTTTATGTCTTCTTTTTGCGCAGGAGGTGCCTTGAAATGCAGTGAATGAATGTGCACTCCCATGATGTAGTTGGGCACATGTAATAATACACCCATCATAGGATGTAATAATTGTTGGATTTGGTGAGTAGGTTTTCAGTTAGTTAAATGTTTGTTTGTTTTGTTTTTTAATTGAAGAACTTTGAGTTGTGATATTTCTCAGAACCCTATGATGGAGCTTAGGGCTTTTCAAATGCATAACAATTGGAATTGTCACCTTGCTGAATGCTCATTAGATCTCTGTCATGTAGGGAGCTCAGATCATCTGCCAAAATCATTTACCATAACTGTTTTCCTTGAGTTAGCAATGAGTAATGAATATTTGTTTTTATCAGCTATTTAGTTACTCGGCTTTTTATCATCAGATAGATTACTACTAAAAGCATCTGTGAAGAGCAGGATTTTGAGTTTTCAATCCCCGACTCTGAGATTAGTAGTTGCAAGAGGAAAAAACTTGCGCCCGACTACTTTCAATGGCTTTATTGTACAAGGTGCAAAGGATCTTTGCACATGGTTTTGTCAAGATTTAATACTCAAAAAAGTGGTGGGTTTTTTTACCATTATTTTTTGTAATTGTGAAAGTAAGCAAGCTTATCGTGCCCCCAGCATATAGCATGTCTTGATTAGCAAACATGCCAGACTGAAAATACAAAGAGCAATCTTATATGGAGAATATAATTATACTGAATTCAGTGTTTGCAAAAGAGGATTACACGCCTGCCCTGAAAATGAAGTAAAGCGATGATTTGTAATGAAACCCCCTCAGCAAATATTAAAGAACAAATAATCAATTTTCCTAAAACAAGAGGACTCTATAGGTAAATTAAAATAATTAAAAATAAGAGGTTATCAGATGGATTTGGCAGAATCCAAGCCATGTCATAATTCTAGGGTTGTTTGGAACTCTGGGACTGCCTTGAATGTTCTTCCTCCTCAGCCTGCGGGGGTGGTATCTATAACAGGAGTATAAAAATAAAACGCATCAGAATAATTAAACAACGTTGTGATCTAAATTAACTGCAAGACTTGTAATTAATGAGAAGATGATACAGACATGGTAACTAAAGAATGAACCAGGTTGGAACATCATGGGCCTTTTTTCTTCTGTTTGGGGAGCTTGAGGATTCCAACTCCATGGTGTTAGAAACGAGTTTTCAGAATATAAGAAAGATACTAGACTTTGTAGTTTCTTTTCCCGTTGTTGTCTACACAGAAATTCCTGGTAACCAGTCCAAGCACGAACTTGTTCTGCTGTTATTGACGGATAAAAATAATTCTGCTGTTCACGGCCATATACATGGTGGCCTACATATTGTTGTGGCAACAGGGGATGATTCGGTAGTAATTGCTGTGGTGGTTCATCAAAGATAGCCGCAGGATTTTGCTGACCCTGTGTTGGATATTGCAGGTCATGATGCTGCTGCAATGATTGCTGCTGCTGCTGCATTTTGTATTCTTCTTTAATCAAACCTAGTTGTTTTTGTCGGGGCTTCTGGTTGCTGGTTTGAGAAGGACTCTTTCTTCTTGATCTGTTGTTCATGTTTATCCAACACTACCATTGAACAGCCCGTCCTATGCTGCTTCGTATTTCTAATTAACTAGTGTAAGGTTTAAGTCCTCCTGTAATATTTAGGGCTTGCAGATTTCTTATTTAGTAGCTGTTACGTATACGTATACATGATGTAGTCACTCCAGTCAATTTTAGGGTTTGTACCGCCATTGCTATTAATCTTATATTTCGAATTTAGTATTTTCTTGCTTTGCAAAGGTGGCCAAGCAATTTTAGCTTCCTGTTTTGCAAAGGTGGCCAGGCATGTTTAAGTTTGTAATTGTTTTTGGGTCCCCAGAAGCCTCGATTGGCCTTGAATCATATAAAGGTCGGCTTTGGAGTGAATTAAATCCTAAAATAATAATAATAATTCACAAGTCGTAACCGTTGGATATTTATATATAAATAGGCTTGGTGCCTCAAATCCATGAACCATAACCCAGGTCCAATTACTAGTTCGTGCAATAAGTCAATAGAGATGGGCCAAATGAAAGCTGGGGGCGCTAGGGACCAGAAAGGTGAAGAGATTTCGCAATAACTCGAGATCTCAACGATAATAAGATTGTCTGATATAAAAGGCCAAGCTGGGGTTCCACTTCATCTCTCCCCAGGATATAAGTATTGTAATGTTATTTTTTTGTTTACATAAATTTCTATTGTATTCTTAAAACTTTGAAAAATATAATTAAACTTTGAAAAATATAATTAAACTGACTTGTCTTTAATGATAGGTGGTGTGTTAGACGAGTTTTTGAAAATAATCTTGTAAATGTGCTAGTATTTTATTGGAGCAATCTTGATAAACAACATGCTATCCGAATATTTTTTAAACTATTTGTTAAATAAAATAATTAACTGCACCAAATTATTGTTGTTTGATATTTATTTAACTTATAATTTGCAGGTCATTTGGACGCCTTATTCGAAAAAAAGATTCGTAGTTGCTCCAGTTATCTGTACCGGCATGATGGATATATGGACATCAATGGTCCCACTAATATGTTTTGAGATGGTCGGGCTACATTGTCTGGCTCGGGTAACGCAACAGTTAGGCTACATACATCACATTATAATCGATATCAATTTGAGTGATGCTTTGTACGTCATTACTTGTAGGGGTAAAAATAATGATTATCACTTGTTAGGCCGATATAAAGCTTATATATCACAGTGAGAAGCATGAAAGAATGATATATTTACAGAGATGCATCATGTAATTACTAACGAAAAGTAAATGATTTTATACATGAGTATAACACGATAAATCATTACTCCGATCCCGAGCAGCATCCTCCACTTGGATATATACAGTATGAGCAACATGTCTAGTGGATTCAACAACACGTAAATAATGAAGTCTTCTTATGATTAATATATGTTAATCGTCAAGTTTTATGTATTTATATTTTAATTTAACATTAATGTTTTATTAATATTATGATAACTTAAAATCTCTGGAGAGAAGCCAACTCTTGATGATGTCATGACAGAGAACAAAGCCACTTAGGCAGGAGCTGGAGTTGGAGCTGGATTCGGTCGTGCTATTGATGAACTTAGATTATCTAGTAGACGATACAGATATAGATAGATAAATGAATTATGTTTATATTTTTTGGGATTACTTGAATATTGTATAATTAAATTATTTTATATTTATTTTGCATGTATATATATATTTTTTTATTCCTTGGCCTAGTTGTAATTATGAAATGTGAAAATATATTGAGTTTAGTTAGAATTTGTTGATTGCAATTATTGTCGTTTTTTGCAGGTTTTTTTAGTAAGATAAAATTTTGGGTATAGTTCTTATATAGTGAAAACTCTGTTCAAATTTTGATAAAATTATAAATATTTTAATTTTTTAAATCATAAATTAAATAAAATTTCAAATTAACAAAAATTATGATTTTATAAACTTTTTTAGGCTTAAAACATAAAAATAACTCAAATAATTTTCTATTTTAATTTATTCAAATAATCCTTCATGAAAACCTGCATAAGCTTCCGGCTTGGTGTGTGGGTCAGATTTTAACAAAAATAAATAAATATTTTTTTATAAAAATAAAACAAGTAGAAGAACAAGGAAAAGGTGATTTGTGATATAGAAGGCTAGGCTCCCATGAGTTTCAAATCAATACAACGTAGCCGATGTTATTTGTTATTTTAGTTCAATTATATTTTTAAATTTTTTTGAATATTTTTTTGAATTATTTTAATATATTAATGTTAAAAATAAACTAAAAAAATAAAAATATATTATTTTAATATAATTTTAAGCGAAAAATATTTTTTTAAAAAATCTCTATTATACTTTTTTAGACTATAATTTAATATTTGATCAAATATTTAATTGTTTTTTTAGTAAATTTTGATATCAATTATTACGGTTTAGTATTTCAACATTTAATTATATTTAGATGTTAATTCTCCAATTTATCGCTATACAGGCATATAATTATCATACAACACCTTATGCCATTTGTCATCGACTTTTTTAATAGCAGCCTTTAAACAGAACTTTTTGTGTATAGGGACCAAGCTACGTACTTTAGGCATGGCAGGGTGAGGGACCCAATCCCATCATCAATAATAAATTATTTTTTAAAAAAACAACTTGTACTCTATGTATGGACATCCTCCAATCCCATCCATGGCGTCATGTCAAACAGAAACTGTTGCTGATCACTGAAAGGCTGAAAATCTCCATACCCCCATAAAGCAAGCAGCCAACAAATCTCGAAAACACAGCAATCCTTGGACAATAATTATTACAAGTACTCCTCAATCTTTACATAGAAACGTGCATGGATGAACTTGCGAATTGCAATGGTGAGGCTACATCTTAGAGGAGCTTGATAACATACTACAATGTTGTATAGATGGTTGGAGCCTTGAAAATCCCGTTAAGGATCCAATGGCCAAGATTCTCCAGGCAGTCTGATGGGAGTATCTAACATCATCTGCAAGCCGGCTCTGCTAAAACCAATTGAAGTGGACATGTCATGGATTATGGTATCTGCAGCAGAAGCAGATCCTGAGAACCCCAGAACATTACTACTACAATCCATCTCAAAAAACAAGGGATTGTTTAGGTATGGATGTGGGTGAGTGATCTTATGTACACCACCGAAGGTAGCATCATGGGAAAAGCTTGCTTCAGTCTTCAATGTGCAATCTTGATATGAGAGGATGGACTTGAAGAGCATCGATGGTGACTGGTTGTTGTTGTCCGTGTTCGTGTTTTTATTGGTTGATGTGGCTGTGCTGTTGATAGAGATGGGAGTGGGTGAAAAGGAGGGCTGCAAGCCATTTATTGACAGGACATGGGATTGGGAAACAAGAGGGTTTGGTACGCTTTTGAGGTCATTTTCTTGGTGTTCAGGAATCAGAAAAGCGTTTTGGAGGGCATCAATTACTTTGTTCTTGGATTGACATTGATCACATAACGATGCTGATGCATCAAGCAATGGAGGCAATGAACCTGAATTGGCTGGTGAATAGACTTCCCAGAGGTGGTAGCCTTGTTCTGCTTGGAGAAACACGTCTTTCTTCTCTCCTTTTTTGTGAAATATCCTGCAAATCACCCATTCATCCTGAAAACAATAGCCATTTCCAAGGAATATGAGAATAAAATATTAAAAATCAATTACAATAAACTTTATTACTTGCCATCTTCCATTGATATAAGCCCGCAACAGTGTATCATGGGGAAAAAGCCACGGCATAATGCAACATTAATTGTATGTATAAAGTTTGAATACAAGGGTAACATTGTGAACCAGCTGACAGAACAATAAATGGAAGTGTAACCATTGACAATGGAACAGAGCTTATTAATCAAACCAATCACATCAAGCACTACCCTCCAAAGGTGAATAAACGAAGTGAAAATTGTCTAATCCGCGTGGACATGATCTTATCCCAGTTAAGATGAACAAGTCAACTCAGAATCAAACAAAATATCACAGTAGCAAGCTAACTTGATTCCCACGGAGCACCTGTTGCGGGAAAAGGTGTCGGCGTTACATTACCTTACAAGTGTGACGGTAGGAGAAGTCACCGTCCAGGCGGTACTCGTGCATGACCCACTTGGTTTTTTCACCTCTAGGAGCTCTCCCTTTGTAGAAAACAAGGGTCTTTTTCATGCCAAGTAAAGCACCAGTGGAAGCACTGTATACCTCTCTGTCTTTGCCCGTGGCCTTCCAGTAGCCGGCTCCGGTGGCCCGATTTGTTCTCAGCCCTGTTGGGTACTTCCTGTCTCTCAAGCTGAAAAAGTACCATTCTCTTTCTCCCATCTTTGCCACATCTGATTAAACAACAGGAGAACCAACACCACAACAGCATTAACACACACACAGACATGTTGCCCTTTCTCAAATGCACATTAATGAAATTGGGATTTTCTCAGAAGTTAAAAAGTTTCTAGAGGAGAATAACTTAATTAATGGCTATGAGTGTATCATACTAAACTGCATAACAATGACAACATAATTCATAAGTACTAAAAATATATATATCACAAAACATAAAGAGAAGTAACAATATGTGTGTGGAGGTCCAATTCTTTTGGCAAACACAGGATCCTTAATCTGGTTTTTTGCCCTCCAAGCGTAGCTAATTACACTAGTTTGTCAGAAATTGGGTTCCCTTCAAGATAAGGCATGTTTTTCGGATGATCCAGCTTAAACTGATCTAGTTATAGCTAGCCTAGCCTCACCTGAAATGGGAGAGGCATCTTCAAGTAGAAGATGCAAAGAAGAGCTAGCTAGAGACATAATTTTGGAAACTACCTGCAGTAGAGTGTGTGTGTGTGTGTGTGTGTGTAGTATCAAGCAAGCTAAGTCATAGCAACAACCTAAAGCTAAAGGGAATATTCCGATCATTTTCTTTTGGTGGTGCCATGCATCTTGACATGAAGAAAAAATGAATGATAAAGGGATTCGGCAGCAAGCAGTGAGTAATAGCTTGCTAGGCGTAAATATATATACCTGGAAGCTCCCAGGGTTCACATCTGTTAAGGTCAACCTCAGCAATTTCTACGCCACAAAAACTACCATTAAACACCTTTGAAGCCAAATAAAAGGTTATAAGCTCTTCATCTGTAGGGTGGAATCTAAACCCTGGTGGCAACCCTTGGTCGTTTAGCCCTTCACTACTTAGTTCACACAGTAGCTCTTCCATTGCCAACATCTTCACACGCACACACAAAGAGAAACACAAAGTATTGAGGTTGTAAAAATGGGAAAGAGGGTCGTTGATTGGGATTTGGGAGTGGACGAAAGGGAATGGTTTGTTTTGGCATGCAATTTATAGGAGCACTGAAACCAAAGGAGATGGGAAAATGTGGGCGTGAGAGAGAGAGAGAGAGATTGAGAATGGGAAAGAAGGGAGATAGATTTGGCCTCATAAAAGCTCAGTGGGGGCCTTCAGAACGACACCTGAAAAGCTTCCCAATCTGGCAAATTTTCTGAAAGTTTTTCTAAAGGAAAATGAGTAACCAGCGATTAATCTTGTGTTTTTGTGTGGATGGGAAGGTAGTAAATCTTAAGGGGCCATCACGTTTATGGGTCCCTCTATTACTACAAATTGTTCAATCAAATGCCCCATGGGAAAAGTGTTTACTACACCCCTTTTTTGTCTTCTTCTCCGGTAGACACTAGTTATGTGACCTTCGCATCTCAGGGAAGAACATCGTGAACGCAAGAAATATTTATTTTGGTGGTATATATTAAATGGCTTCAGCAGTGATTTTTTTTTTCACTGGAATTTGACACCCATCTTTCTCCTTTTCTATTTAACAAAAGAACTGAAATAATAATAAAAATATGCTTTTATATTAAAATTATTTTTAAAAAAAATAAAAAGGACTAAATTGTATAATTTATGTTAATTTTAAAGTTTAAGGATTTAAGTGTATTTTTTTTAATTCTCAATCACGCCACCCATATTTAATATCTTTTTTATTATGATTCATTTTCTTTTAATTTCACCATTGATTAAGAAACTAAAAGTAATTGACTTTTAATTAAGATTAAATTGCTTAAAATTAAACTTTAAAAATCAAAATAAATTATTAAAACATACACAATTGATCCACAACGTCATGTAATTTTATGAACAATAACAGCTATTTTAATTAGGAGTGAGTAAAAAAACCAAAAAACTTATTAAACTGAGAAAGCTGGAAAAAAAACCGAAAAAACCAATTAGAATTTTTAAAAAATCAACTGGTTCGGTTTTGGTTTTATAAGCCTGTAACCGGAAAAATCGAGTCAAACCGGAAAAACCGGGTCAAACAGGAAAAAAACCAAGCCAAAAACCGGTTTGAGCCGGTTTTTTCCCCAAAATAATTGAACCAAAACAGGTCACTTTGAACCGGTTTTAGTTCGGTTTCGGTTTTGTTTTTTTTTAAAACCGGTTTTGGTTACTTTTATTAAGATAAAAATCAAACAAAAGATGATAACCTTTAATTTTAACCATTGTTTTTATAAATGAGACGGGGACTAAAGCATATAAACAAGCACATTTAAATATATATATATATATATATATATATATATATATATATATATATATAATCATCATCGAATAGAAAAAAGAAGAGAGTTCGTCGCTGAGACTTCCGGTCTCCTCTTAAGAAATAGCTTTGCAAGTGTCCGTCTTTAAATTGCCATCTTCTAAAAAATTGATAAAATAAATGAGGAGGCTAATGAATAATAATTAACAATAATAACAGGTAAAAGGAACTTTTACGAGAAAGGAGTGATTTTTATTTTGAAGTTATTGAGTCAAGTTAAAGGAATTGCTGGTACATTGCAATGTCAGATCATTTATATCTGTAATTATTTTTTAAAGTATTTTTTATTTAAAAATATATTAAAATAATATAAAAAAATAAAAAAGTTAATTGAAATGAAGGAAAAATTACTGGGATGATATAAACAAACGGGACCGCAGAGGGGTGATATAAAGCAAATGAGAGGCATAGAGGGATTGAAGCAATGATCTCCATGATAAAAAGGAGTTGCCGGGCGAGCCTTTTGTAGCAGTTAGCGAGCGAGCATTATGGTTGGCTTTGCAGAGATTTTTATTATGCGTGCGTGTGTGAGCAAGCTTACACAGAGCTAGGAGGCAGATAGAGGCTACCATCCTGAAATAGTGAGATCATCCTGATAACCTAATTCTTTATTGCTGTGCTGCTGCTGCTGCTGCTACTGGTTCTCACACTAGCTAGTAGAGAATGAATAAAGAAGATGCAGAGTAGCCATGGATTCCGTGAGATATTTCGTGCACGTATCCTCCCTCCTTTCCATGCCTCTGTTCTACGCTGTTTAATGAGCATTTATTCTTTCAAGGAACAAGAAATGTTGTTATGGAAGGAGATTATGAACCCTTTCGCTTGGATTCCTATCCTTCAATCTTCCCTTCTGCGTTCGCATATCCAGTGATAGAATATTCATTAATCCACTCAGTGTGGAATTTCACCATCATGTTGTTGGATTTATTTCTCGATTTTTCTTAATTTGCAGTGTAACGCGCAACCCATCTTAATCATGTGAAAGATCGCTATATATCCAATTACTTCTTTTTCTTAAATATCACAAAAAATATTTAGACCGTGAAAAATTATTTGATATTGTTATTAAACATGGCTCAACATATCAATCTTGAAATTTTTCGATCCGACTTCTTGTCTAACTTAAATTTAAAAATTAATTGTCTTGGAATTGTCTTGACATGACCCAATCAACTTGGTCGGTCAAAAAATAACCAGGCTAACCACTAAAAAAAAGATTTGAGGATGAAATTAAGAAGAAAAAAAAATAAAATTGATAGAAAAAATCTTCCCTTCCACCTCTTACCTAGCTCATGATTAAAATTAAACCGAGTGAGAATTGTCTTGATATGACCTAATCAAGTCAAAGAACAATCAGGCTAACTAGTAAGAAAAAGTCTAAGGATAAAATTGAGAAGAAAAAAAATAATAGAAAAAAATCTCTCATTTCAACCTCTTTCTTGGCTCGGGATTAGAATTAAACCGTTTGAGAGTTGTTTTGGTATCATTCAATTGACTTGGCTGATTCAAAATAAACTCGATAAATTTATAAAAAAATCCAAAATAAAAATTAATAATAAAAAGAAATCTCCAAACCCAACTCATTGAATATAACTTGAACTCATCATCGACCACCAGCGCTGCACAGGGGATTTATTCTATATAATTAATTGGATACATGTGGACATGATTAGGAACAGTACAATAGGAAAAGAAATCAGAAGACGTGAATTTGGATACTTTGGACCCCTTTGCTTGCTCATCTAGCTAGTTTGGATAGATTCTTGAAAATTTTGTTGCCTGTTCATCAGTACTTGGGGATCTAGGGTTCAGAAGAGAGGATTGGTTCCTCGGACGGAATTTCATTACTATTTCTTCATGATTTTCAGATTTTGATTAGCTTCAATTCAAGAATAAAACTTTCATTGTAAGCCCATTATTATCTTGTCACTGTCTTACTCCTCTAGATATTTATGATTTTTTGGGGTGTTTAGAATGGTAGTTGTACCGTGATTTTGAATTTTTTTGATTTATTGTAGTTTTAAATTATTATTTTTTAATATTTTTAGATCATTTTAATGTATCGATGTCAAAAATAAATTTTTAAAAAATAAAAATATATATTATTTTAATATCTTTCAAAGAAAAAAACATTTTAAAAAACAACATGTACCACAATCCCAATAGACACTAAAATTAGAGATTAAGAAAGTCTCAAACATTAGACCGGAGTTTCTATTGCTATTCAAGTTGTGTTTGTGTACATGAAACGCGACACTACGTCGTACACAAACAACATTTGATCATTAGTTTTGAAGCAGATATGAGCTCACTTTATGCTGTGGGTCCGTATTTTTCTCTGTGAAAAAAAAATGTCTAAATATTGCAAGCGTGTTTTAAATCAATAAAAAAAAATAAATTACTTGAATTGTAGCATTGATTGGGCTTAATAAGTTAGTTTTATTTTAATAAGATGATAAACAAAATTGACAACAGTAGTAAATGAACAAAATAAAATTAAAAAAAAGCTAAGATAACTTGAAAAAAAAATTGAAAGTATATAATTGGATAAAAAACAAACAAAAAAATCAGTATCGAGTAAATCTGAGGTAGCATGATGTATGTAAGCTAGGTGATAAGGGGAGAAAAACTCACGTTAACCCACAAAAAACGTGGCTTAGGTAATGAGATAGAGTTAACCTTATAGAAAAGGAATTTAAGAAAACTATAGAGCCTTTTTTATTTTAAAAAACTAATGTTGAATAATGAAATTGAGAAAAAAAACAAAAAGATAGAAAATAAAAGAAGATGCCGGTCTACATTAACTTTTCAAACCTGTGATCCAGGTTATTAAACTCGAAATACCACACATGAAAAATGATGAAACTCAATCCTTAACAAATCAAACGCTAAATAATGAATTATCACTATCATTATTACTATTGTCATTATCATTATTATCATCATTACAATTATTACTATTATCATAGCTACAACTATTACAACTATTATTAATAAATAATATCATTGTCATTATCAGTATCACTATTGTTATCATTATTAGTATTATTATCAACGTTATTGTTATTCTTCTTATTATTATTAAGTACGTCATCACCCTTAACCAAACTAGTAATTACAAAAAAACCTTAAGGAAAAGATGCCAATACCCCTATTTAAATGACCTCATTTTTGTGATCCTAAGAACAAACATGTAATTGTATTGTACAATTTAAAACAAAAAAACTAAAACACCCTTATACAACAATGCTAGTTTTTTTTTTATTCTAGAGATATTTTTGTTCTTTTTACTATGCATAAACATATGGAATCTATGAAAACACTTCCAAATAAATTAATAATGACTAATGTACCATGTGAAAATCTACCGAAATATCCCTGAACCAAAAGCTAGCCATTTTTTTTCGAGGTTATAGGTGAAATTTTATTTGAAATTTTATTGTAGTGAGTAGTAACATGAATTTATTGTTGCGACACGAATCCCGGGTCCATGACTAGCAACGCGGGAGCGGTGTCGTAAGGACACCCCCTACCTATGCTAAGCCTCAAAACACACATATCATAAAAAAAAATATAAAATTCGCATCGTTTTGTAAACTTCTAAAGTATTTCATCAGTGGAATAAAACAAAACAAGAGTTTGTAATACTTATTATTTTAGACCCCGTTTGTTTGCTGGAAAGTAGTTTTCTTTTGGAAAGTGAATTTCAGGAAAGTGAATTATTTTCCGATAATTGGTAGTGTAATGAAAAATAAGTTGGAAAACACTTTTCAATGTTAGTTATGTCATGGAAAATGAGCTGAAAAATAACTTATTAATGTTTTATTTTTTTCAAGTTTATTAAAATCATGAGGAACAAATCTTACAAATCAAAAAGTTGAATGAGAAATAAATTGAAAAAAATAGAATTTCATAAATTATCTCAAATAAAATAATTAATAATCAAAACAATAGAAATCAAATTTAAAAAATTAAAAATTAAAAGATGAAAAAATTAAAATAATAATAATTAACATTTCATAAATTATTTCAAATAAAATAAGTAACAATCAAAAGAATGAAGACCAAATTTGATAGATAAAAAATTTCAATTAAAAAATGATAAGGAAAAAGCAAATAACAATTATAAAAATAAAGACCAAAATTAATATAAAAATTAAATTCTAAGGGATGAAATTGAAAAACAAATATTCAAAACAAAATATATATAGCAATCAAAAGTTTGAGGATCAAATTTGATATAATCAGCAAATAATGTGACGTTTCTAAATTTTTCACAACTTCCGGAAAGTGTTTTCCGTCCAAAATAAAAGGAAAACACTTTCCTGGAAATCAAGCCAAATTTTTCTTTGACTTGAAAGTATATTCTGTTGACCAATTTTTCTAATGGCAAACAAACACATGAAAGTTTGAAAAGTGGTTTTTTGAAAACCAGTTTCTGAGAAACAAACAGCCTAAATAAAATTCAAATGTTAAATAAAATTGTATAATAGTGGGTGGGGTGTCAAAAATTTCGAATCAAAAACTAAAACAATGCCATCCATACTCATTATACAATCAACATACATAAATATTTATATTACATGCATATTAAAGATTATTTTATTGAAGATCGTTAGAAGAAATGTCAGCAAAACCTTAACGGATACGGAAAACATTAAAAAATAACTCAAAACAAGTAACATAAAAGATTAAAACTCTTAGCTTAGAGCCCAAAATGTAATTATAAAGTCGAACTGATTCATCCGATCGATCCCAAACATTAACCAAAATGATCGAACTTAAAATACCCGATAAAACTCTACTGCTGGTCGACCATTATCACAGGCCAACCGGTTGACTAACATCAACCAACCAACCGCTCAACTGACAGCAACCAGTCAACTGACCGGCCAGTTCAACCAATTATTCGACTAGTTGATTGTGATTTTTAGAATCTTGATCTGCCAGTCTTTAAATTTGTAAATTTTATAATAACACAAACTATTACTCAACAACCCATAATTCCAAACAACATATGAAATTAATTTTGAGCACGACTAATACCCTGAAGATCAATTATAATTCATAGATAATTCAATTATCTAATCATGATTAAAACCCCAACTCTTCTTGGTGTATACAGGTGTAGGTCACAAAAAAAAAAAAGATAGGAAAAACAAAATTCACTTGCAACCTTTTTTTTTAATATCTAGATTAGTCGGGTTATGTTTGGGTTGAACCCCGGGCTTATGTTGGTCCAAGAATATTGGTCTTACAATTATAGCCTCAATGAACTTGCCTTCTTTTTTAGTAGTTTGTTTGTTTTTTTATTGATATTTGGCATTCACGGGCTAAAACTGATTTGGTTTGAATATCAATCTGATTAAAGGCTGTTTGGTTTAGAATTGTGTTTCAAACGATATTTATAAAAAAAAAATGAGAATTTTTTTTAATGTTTTTGAATTGTTTTAACGTGGAGAACACAAAAATATTTTTTAAAGAAATAAAAAAAATATTATTTTAAAATAAAAAAAATAACCTAACATTCTTAAAATTGATATCGTTTACGGGGATCTTTGGGTAAGGAAAGGTGTCGGGGTTGCACGTGTAGCAGGAGCAGGTAAAACAACAACAGGTTTCCATGGCTGGCAGCTGTATAACTATCTAGATCTTAGTAACTCTCCCAAGTAAAAGATAACAGTCAGGCACCGGCCAGAATATCTAATCCTAAAGAGTAAAGACTACTAAGACTACTACTACTACATAATTTTCCTCACATGTTACATAAGCCTACACACCACCTACTACTGTTGCCTACTTGTTTCATATATATCGATATTGCATTCCTTTTTACTCTTCTTTTTTCACCTTCGTAGCAACCGAGGCCTATATCTGATTACCCTCGAGTGCATGATCACATGGGATAGATAGTAACCAGTAACCACTCCCCTACGCCACTTCCGCCTTTTGGCATTGTCATGCCTCCAATTTGACATTAAATTATTCATGTCATTCTTCTCAAAGAGAGAAGACAGAGACGGAAAAGACGTAGGATATACAGTCAGGTCATTGGATCATAGACTTCCTTAATACTACTAGTGCTAGCATTTATAAGATCTGGGAAATAGGTTAAAGGGAATGCTGCAGCAATATCATGGATGACTTTGGAGGAAAAATATTCATCTATATATATGTATATATCCCCGGCTTAAGGAGGTGATTTCTTGGTGTTTTAAACGCATGCAGGTGCAACTGTAGTACAAGTTAATCTAGTATAGAAAAAGAATCTTCATTGATCAGAAGCCTAAAATCTCTAGTGAGATTACAAGAATATATAAGAACATATTCTATTGAGGGCCATGGTAAGTTCGTAAAAAAGGTGCTAGCTAGATGGAAACTGTTACTAGCTAGACGAGATAATACTGGTGGCATGGTAATAAATAGAGTGGTTAGGAAAGAACCTGGCAGGCTGGCACCATGTTCTCCTCTATACTACAAAATAATACTGAGAACCCTTCGAGGAAGGACAATCTGAAGCAAGCGAAGTCAGAACCCATTATTGATCACTCCAGCATCCCATATCCCTTTCCTACCTTTGCTAGGATTCAGCCCTTCAATGTCAAGTTTATATTTCACAATTTTTCAATCATCGAACTCATTATTTTCCATCAACTGGAACTCGCTGAGCCCTCTCACTTCAGCTCTGTAGAATTATAAGTGGAAACGGGGGGCCAATCCATTTACAGGCTAGGGATCTATTTCGGGGCAAACATCTTTAATTTCATGCCCCTTCAACTTGCTTGCGGCATGCAATGATAATAACACTTATTGTTTCATCTTGTTATATATTAGAAAAAATGAATTTCATTCAAATCGAATTTCTTTAACCAATAAGAGGCATGGTTAATTTCGTGATAAGGAGTCTTTTGTACTTGTAAAGAAGTTATGAGAAGTTGCAAGATTAAGAAATCATGGTTTTCTTCATTACAATTTCATGCAAATGATACGCAGTTATGCACACGGGCGAGGTGAGAATTGTTGATGGAGGTGACTCATTCCAGCAGACACATTGTGTAGCAAGGCCATGGCTGTTGCCAGCGTATCTCTGAACCACAATAGTTTGTTTATCGTTCAGTGCAGGAATAGGGCTATCTTTTTTTTTTTTCCCTTGCCATATTCGGTAGGCCATGAATTTCAAGCTTAACGCTATGTTTGGGAACCAGATAAGAGGTGAAGAAAAGAGGAAGCAGAGAGAACGAGGGGAAGAAAATAACTCCCTTTTCGTTTTATGGTTAATTAAGGAAATTTTACTCATTGTCTTTCACTTTCTCTCGAAAAATGGAGAGATTGATTTCTGTGGTCCCTTGTAAAACAACTCCATCCTCCTTCCTCTCTTCACATTTTCTTTCTTCTTCCCAGAACAGCGGAAATAATTTTAACTGTCCTCTCTCACTAGTCATTCCCCTCCTTCCACTTTCCACTTCTCCCGAGCACGTTGTAAATGTCAGGAGTGTACCTTTTTGCTGCATTTAATTCCATCAACTCTCAATCAGCTGATAATCAGCCCCCTCGGCTCTTACATATTTCGTAAGCCTCGGCCTTTAAAATCAGGCTCAAATTGGATCACATAATTGTCGTTATACAGAAAACAACAGCTCACTGGGATTATTGTCGTGTTATTGAATGAAAGTTGATAAATGGAAGAAGGGTATCCAAAGGACATGCAATTAGAGAAAAAGGACTGTCAAGAAATCAGTCTGAGTTTCATAATGCATCCATGCAGGCACAGAGGCTTTAAATTGTAACAGCGCTGGCAGGCCTATGCTCAGTGATGGACCAACATCGAGACGTTGCTGGACTATGGGCTCTAGCCCACTTCCATACCAATATCTGCTACTGCGAGGGCACTTAAGCCCATCAACATGACTGTCTTCGACGAGGAGGTCTGATCTTTTTTTTTCTCCCTAATTTTCTCATCTTAGATGGTTAATTAGAACTAACACACACCTACATAGCAAGTTACATTTACACGAAATATCACACGTGACCTTTAAGCAACGGTCTTCACCTCTTATTATATATTACTAAGATTAAAAAAAAAAACCCTAATTGCTTTATTTCAAATTCAAGTGATCGTCAGTCTATAAGGATACTTCTATGTTTTTTAGGTAGCTTTCGATAAATATACCGATCGAGATAAAAAGGACAAAATAGTTGAAATAAAAAATCCATGTTTTCATGTTTTTCTTTTTCTTTTTTCTTTATCTTGAAAGAACAAAAATTCATTATAAAACTAAAAAAAAAAATTTATTTTTATTTTCATTTCTTTAACCAAAAGTGTTTGTTCTTTTCATATTTATTTTTTGCATTTCGGATACAAACCAAATTTATTTGTTTTTTTTTTAAAAAAATAATTGTTCAGTCATAATACATACATACATACATACATACATACATATACATACACGTATATATGTGATATCGTATGCTTAGATTGAAAGCATTCAAAAGAACCAATCTTTAAGTCTCAGTATTCAGAAAGTAAACATCAATCCAAACACTTTACTTGAAGCAACACATGCCGTATACACCAAAGGGCATAGCCTATATATACCACCCCTCCCCTTCCTTCATGTCCATCCTTCCACTCGACAATTTTTCTCATTCTCAAATTCAAACAGCTCAAATGGCTCCCCCCGCACTTTCTTTGATTCTTGCGTTGTCTCTCATGTCATTCTTTGCATCTTCTTGTTTAGCTCGTGATTTCTCAATTGTAGGCTATGCCCCAGAAGACTTGACGTCTAGGGATAGGATCATGGATCTCTTTGAATCATGGATATCAAAACACCAGAAGATTTATGAGAGTATTGAAGAAAAATGGCACAGATTTGAGATTTTCAAAGATAATTTGTTCCACATTGACGAGACTAATAAGAAGGTTGTTAACTACTGGCTTGGATTGAATGAGTTCGCTGATTTGAGCCATGAAGAGTTCAAAAACAAGTATCTTGGCTTGAATGTTGACTTGTCTAACAGAAGAGAATGCTCTGAGGAATTCACATACAAGGATGTCTCAAGCATCCCGAAGTCAGTGGATTGGAGAAAGAAAGGAGCTGTTACTGATGTCAAGAACCAAGGTTCATGTGGTAGGTGTCCTATGCTTCTCCATCTCTATCTTGTATACTTGCAAAAATAGTCATGGTGGGTGAAAGTATTTGCATTTATGCAGGTAGCTGCTGGGCCTTTTCAACAGTGGCAGCAGTAGAAGGTATAAATCAGATTGTTACTGGAAATTTGACATCCCTCTCTGAGCAAGAGTTGGTCGATTGTGATACTACATATAACAATGGATGCAATGGAGGACTTATGGATTATGCATTTGCTTACATAATCTCCAACGGTGGACTCCACAAGGAGGAAGATTACCCATACATCATGGAAGAGGGCACTTGTGAGATGAGAAAGGTATAATGATGCCGTCCATTAACAAAACAAAAAAATCGACCCCAACAATATTCCCTAAGGCCTCCAATATCATACTGATCCAGGCCATGCTCGTTCTCTTTTTGGTTTAATTTTAGTTTGTCATTGTTCTCGCAGGCAGAATCAGAGGTAGTAACCATTAGTGGATACCATGATGTGCCACAAAACAGTGAAGAAAACCTATTGAAGGCACTTGCAAACCAGCCCCTCAGTGTGGCCATTGATGCTTCTGGCAGAGACTTCCAGTTTTACAGCGGGGTAGGTCAACATTCACTACACACACACGCGACTAGCTATATGTCTTTCATTTTGAATGGTAGTCTAAATTGATTTGTTGATGCAGGGTGTTTTTGACGGTCATTGTGGAACCGAGCTAGATCATGGAGTGGCAGCCGTTGGATATGGATCAGCCAAGGGCTTGGACTTCATCGTAGTTAAAAACTCTTGGGGATCTAAATGGGGAGAAAAGGGTTTCATAAGGATGAAGAGAAACACTGGCAAGCCCGCAGGACTTTGTGGAATCAACAAGATGGCTTCTTATCCCACCAAGAAGAAGTGACATGCTAAATGTCCTAAATTTGTGTTTTTCCCCTTTTTATTTACTATTTCTGAAATCTGGATGTCATGGGGATGATGATGTCTTGTAATAATTGATTTTCTAAATTCATGTCCACTCAAGCTCATGTTTTCTCTGCTACTACCAGCATGCCCCTACAAAAACTATGAGCATCCCCATGTTCTGTTACAGCTTCCTTAAACTCCATTCTGGCTATCTATCACGTTCATCAAATTATTGTAGGCTTACAAATGAGGAGGAAAACCCCATGATGATAATAAGCACAGCTATAGCTAGCAGTACTTCCCTTATAACTGTGAGACTCATCAGACACACCTACATCAAAAACCCTTTTTGTTCTGTTCTTTTCTTCTCTCACTCCCATTTGTCTGTCCTGCCCACAATCCATCCACACCGTCTCAAAAATCAACTGTTCAAATAATTTTTTTTCAATTCCTTCTGTTTTAATTAACTTAAAACTGCTAAGAACTTGACAATGAATCACAGGAGGCAATTGTTGGTTTGTTGTGTGATTGACTGTCCAGTTTCAATTCATGAAAAGTGTGCAAAGTTTAAGCTCCCCCCAACCACGCACCACTTCTGGGAAAGAAGCTACAAATCAAACCAAGAGAGATATCTCTACTCCAAAAAGTCAAGACAACGCTGGGAATTTCCTAAGACTTCATGAGTGTTTTTATCTTAATTAGTCATCCAAGTTTAATCACTTCAATTACATCATGGTGACGGTAACAAAATGGACCTTGTGTACTCAACCTTCTCTTTCCTTGTAGACGTCATGGGTTGTGTTGGGGAAGTGATGAGGAAAAGACATGCTGACTTAGGTATGAATTTGCATACCATTGCTGCATTATTAAATCATCTTCGCCCATAGAGGCGACGCTTGGATAATATCTAGTTGTTCTTCAACTCATAACTTCAGATTTGGGACGACTGAATCAGCATAGAAACGTTAAATCTTGGTTTGCCTTACTGGCTAGCATATATTCCTTGACCGCTCAGCTTGGATGTAAATTTGTCTACTCTATCTTGGCCCCTCGTTTTGTAGCTTGACCATGGTAGGTATTATGGCAAGCCAAGCTTGTGTATGTGCATCTTTTTTGTTCATGAATTACTAGATAACCACTACAGTTTTGGGTTCTTGATGAAGTGTATATTGTACTGTTGGAAAAGTAAGTAATGCAATTGCATATGAAGAAATTATAGTAACAAGACCCGACCTAGCTGGAGTTCAAGATCACGGGTTGGGTGAATTAATTTACTGATTTATGAGTCAGCTCAAACTATGATTTTTTTTATAAATTAACTAAAATGGCATCCTTTTTAAGTAAAACCCGATTTAAGCTAAAATCTGGTAAAAAAACATGGAAAATTTAGAATAATTAAACACTATTTTAAAAGGATAGAGAAGTAATAGTACTAATTTATCATTAAATATTTACATATAAATATTTCTGAGAGTTTTAGAGTTCAATCATCTGATAGGACACCAGCTAAAATCTAGTGCTTCGAGGGTGGAAAAACAAAGAAGAGAAGAGAAGAAATCGTAGCAGATCTATCTAGATTTTCCTGTCCAGAAAACAGTGTGCATTTAGTTCTTCACAAAGCAATCTCTTCTTCAGGGACAGAAGTCTTTGGGTGGCGATCAGCATCCATCAAACATCTGAAGAAGCACAGCTCACTGTTTTCCTTCTCCTTCTCATTCTCCTCTAATGATCTTCCATTAGTTTCTCTCGTGAACAAGTATGTCAAAGCCATTCCCAAGAGACAAATCCCACCCAAACTCACTAAAGCAATTCTCATTGCTTTGATTCTTGGATCTTTATTTTTTGTAGCCCACAGAAATCCTAATGTCCCAAAGAAAGCACCCACCTTCCCCATTGCCCCAGAAATTCCATGGCATGTTGATCTAAATCTAGCTGGAAAAAGTTCTGCTGGCACGATGAAAGTTGTAGTGTTGGGTCCAAAATTTGCAAAAAAGAATGTAAGACCATAAAGGACTAGGAAACCTTTATTTTCATTTCTACCCCAGTAATGGTAAGGTATCCCTATTGCAAAATACACTATACCCATGCAGAGAAATCCCATCATTTGGATTTTTTTTCTTCCAATGCGATCAATAAAATAGACTGTGAACCAATACCCTGGAATTGTAGCAGCAATTGCTACCATGGTTTGGAAGAAAGCAACTTTGAAAGCTTCATTATAAACATTTGTGTCTTGCAAGTCAAGATTCTTCTTGTAAATCTGGGACTGGAAGAGGCTGCTGCTATAAAAAGCAATGTCAAGAAGTAACCATGTGGTGGCACAGGAGAAGAGATCAATGCCATGGACACGGAGGAACTGCATCGAGATTAGAGGATAAGATGATGGATTTTGTGGCTGCTGCATGGGATCATCTTCTGCTATTTGGAAAATTGAAACATCCAAGACCTTCTCCATGTCCCTTGCTGCTTGCAAGGCATTATTCTCCACCAAAGCTGTGTACCTGCACCATGGTATGAAAAATATAGCTGCTGTCATCTTCAGAAAACCAAGTAGTCCAAATCGGGAGACAATAAATTAATTGTGTGCAAATTAAATTAACTTGCTTGCTTGACTCCATTTTTCTCAGTCAACCGGGAAAGAATCAACGATAGCTAATTGATCTTTAATCGTTGTTTAGCAGAACGATGATCCAGTATCAGTGCCAAATATTGTATTTCCTAATCGTTGGTGGTGCATGCAGATCGATCATATATAATTTACCATGGATATAGAAAATCAAAAATAAAATTTTCATTTGGTCAACTAAAGGAGGCTCCGCATACAATCTGTATTCTCCTTAACCAATCCTAGCTACGTATAGAAGTCAACAAAGCCAAACTTATTGCAACCAACGACGGATTGAAAAAAACAAAAACTAGTGACAAGGTATATTCCAGTGATCTAAACTATAATAATACCAATGAGAAAAAATATAGATAAATTTCAATATTCCTCCCTCAAATACTGTGAATGATCTTTATATTTTAGAAAATATTACAAAATTAGTTTTTTTATATCAAAATGCTCAAAACCATTCCCTTAATGACAAGAACAATTTAATTTAAAATATTAGACATTTTAGGTAAAAACAAGAAAGTTCTTTTTAATATATATATATATATATATATAGTGTACCTGGCCGTTTCAGGCATCATCATGCGCCAATAATAAGTGAGTCCAGCAGGAACAGCACCAAGCATCAGAATCAACCTCCAAGCAATGTCAGCATCTTCTGGTGTATGATCCTTTGACAATTTCTTGGAAGCAGCAGCCTCAAAAGTCTTAGACACCACCATAGTCACCATGGAACTAGCCAAAATTCCAAGCCCTTGCATAGAAAACACGGCCGCTATAAAAGCGCCTCGTGTATTCTTATTAGCAAATTCAGACATGATTGTAGCTGACAAAGGGTAGTCTCCACCAATCCCAAGTCCCAGAAAAAACCTGAAAAACCCCAAACTGACAAGAACGCAGGTTTTGGTCCTGCAAATGGAGAAACCACACCCAACCGAGCTGAGGACCATGAGCATCAGTGAGATACCGTATACGCGGCGCCTTCCCATTCGGTCACCAAGTATACCAAATACGAGTTGACCAATCACTGTACCAAGCAGGACTGTGCCTAACATGGTAGCAAGCACAACTTGTGGGATTTGGTATTTGTCATGAGGATTGTCCTCGTAGTATACACGGCCAAGAAGTTTCATGATTGGAGGGATGCAAAAGAGATCATAGGCATCAGTGAAGAGGCCCATGCCTGCTATTATTATGGCTTTGAAGTGATAATACTGTATTTTTGCTGCATCAAGGGCAGAAAGTACTCTTAACCCCATTGTTAAAGACCTTCAAATCAAGGGTGGAGCAGGAAAGAATGAGGAACAAAGGAAATAGAAAGAGACTCTCAAGTGTAGTCTCGGTTGTTACAGTGAGTTAGGATTGGAGTACTTAACTGTAAAGAATAGGATTTATGTATAAAAATCTTCTGGATTAAATTTTACTTTGGTCCCTCAAAGCTTAACCTTTCTCACTTTAATCCCTCTTATCTTTGTCTTTAAGTACTGACACGGTCCTTCAGTCAACAATCATCAAAGCTTCTAATGACAGCGTTAAATCATCATAGCATTGTTTGGTTCAAATCTTAATGCCATCGTCCTCTGCCCTTACGGAGATTTAGGGAATGACCAAATGATTATACAAATGAGGAGTCGGCTAGTTGGGGAATGATGTCAGAAGAAAGTATAATAGCATGACCAAAATAACACAAAAGTAAGAGTATGGGGACCAAATACACAATTAATCCAAAATATAGGTCTACTAATAACACAAGATTTTTCAAGGGGAGTAGCTAATAAATCTGAGGAACCATGTCATGCAATTTCCCGGGGGACAGAGATGGTGGGATCACATCAAAGAGTAGACTTTTGACTGAATTAGTTGTATATTCTGGAGGGAGAACCAGTCTATGATTCCATGAAGATGCGAATAAGATGACTTACTGTTCACTTTCGCTGATGTTTCTATATGTGAGGAGTTACACGAGCCATTGGGTGGTGAGGGATCTCAAGGGATTACTGGACATGGGATGTGTTTTTAATTTACGTTGTTGATGGTTTTTTTTGTCTGGTTCCCTTTACTGATCCTGTACGGGTTTTTTTTGTCTGGTTCCCTTTACTGATCCTGTACGGGTTTTTTTAAAATATTTTTTATTTAATAAAATTAGATATCATCCCAATAATCATGAGGGACAAGTAAATGATGTCCGAAGAACTCCGCGTGCAACTTGAGTGGTTCGTAGGCCTCAGATGGTGGCCCTTCTTTGTACTCAGCCTACGCTGATGAACATCATTGACTTCTTGTCTTCGATTGATTAACAATTATTCATCAGTTTCTTCTTGTCTTTTATTGATTAAAAAACTGGCGGGATAGGAATCTTCAAGGAAATTCCATCCTGGACTTGAGGGGGAAGTTCCATCTTCTGGCGAGTAAGCATCTTAGGAACTGGAAATTTGATTTTTGTGTGTTCACGTTTTCAGTTTTGAAGCTGACTAACAAGGTAAATTCATTTCAAATACCTGAACCAAGAAGTTAAAAAAGATATTTTTGTTGAGGTTGATTAATCTCAATATTGAAAAACAGATTCAAAACCAGTGGGTTTATGGTAGAGCCGAAGGTAAGATATGTTGAAGGAAAGTAAAAGAATCAAGTTTGGTAATCATTGATGATGTAACAATCCGTTTGATTTACATGCACAGCACAAATTTTTGCTAGATTAGTCGTGCATTCCGCAGCTAATTGTGAGAGATGGCCCTGCTTCAGATGTTTCTTGTTTTCTTTTTTAGTTTTTTCGGCAAGCCTATTGATTTACAGCATGCTGGTTATGTTTACATCGGTTCATGGATAGTGCAATTAAGCTCCAGATACAAAGCTCACAGAGGTGGAACCTAGTTTGATGAAAGAGTTAGTACTCTGTATTTCATTACCGTTGATCTTTCCGGAAATGGGCGGAGAAGAGTCGAGGGTCAACTGTCCCCCGGGCAGTTTAAAAGAAATGGTGAATGGCCCCGGGGGGCATGTTGCTGGACACTCGTATGGAAGACTCTTGGTGAATCTTTCAGAATTCCAGAATCAATGGTTGCCACACCTTTTATGTGAACAGTCCCATCACGTTCAATATCACATGATAAATTACCTGCAACTGCAAAGACGAGTATAATGGACTGGGTAAACTGCTATATCACAACAGCAGCCATTCTTCAACGCTTTAAGCCTCAGCATAAGCCAGTGCTACTCAACATTTGAGGTTAGAAACTTACTTTCATTTCTCCGCATCCCCGGCAATACAACACGGAAAAAATAAGCATTTTCATTGATGCCAAAGTCGACAAGACAAATGGATGGCCCCGCACCACTTCGCTTCACAGTTCCATTTACAGTTACCAATTGCATCATTTTTGGTTGGTTAGCAGAACCAGTCGCATCCATGCTGCCCATGTAAATTCCTGCAACACTCGAGTTCTCAATATCCACATATTAACTCTACAATCAATGTAAACAGCGACCCAGGCTGCCAGAAAATTCCAACTACGCTTTCATGCAAATGTTTTCTATTTGGACATATACATGTACAAAAAAGGACAACAATTAAATATTTAAAAACTTGCATGCATCATTTAGATGTAGCTTGGTGCTTCTGGTAGCACTTACTAGCAGGCCAAGTAACCTAAAATGATGCAAAATTTGTCCCAAGTCTGGATACAAAAAAATAATTTTCTTGGATCGAATAAGTAATTTTAGCTTAAAGGGGGAGGTATAAAGGCAAAGGTTCAGGAAAATGATTTACTTCCTAAAGTGTTGCCAAGACTCAGGAAAAAAGAGCATAGGGAACCAAAAAGAAACACAGACATGCACGAGGATATTTATATCTGAAATTTCTGAGCGTAGATAACAAGTGAAAGATAAACAACAAATATGTCAACCATTTTATAATTCAGTCACTAAAGGAAATCTTGAATCCATAAGAAAAATCTAGCTCCAGAATGGCTGTCCCATATTTAAACATCTAGCCCCCGGAATATTTTTCCCTATACAAAGGAACAATATAGAGCCACAAGTATTTCCAGTTTTAACAGACAGCCAATTCCCAAGCAAACCCTTGGAGTGCCGTGATACAAGAAGAATGGTGAAGGTCCAAACTTTGCACTGTGTGGTTCAGCTAGTGCTGGTGATTATAAAAGAAGAATGGTGAAGGTCCAAACTTTGCACTGTGTGGTTCAGCTAGTGCTGGCTCACGATGCAATTTGGAACAAACACGAAATGAAAGCCATAGCTCCACTGATGGGGACGTCCCATAAGCCCAAGTAATACGATTTTCAAATCTATTTGTTATTTTGAGAGCACGGTATTCAGATGACAATATCGTAGAAGATGACCAACTTAGGCACTCAAAGACAATCATCAGATAATCAGAACTTGAGGCCTGAAGATTACAGTGAATATTGCAAAAATTGCATGTGACGCAGGCTTCTTATGTTTCCTATAAGCCATGCTAAAAGATATAGATTACTGAGGAAGAATGGAAGAGAAAATCAAAGACAATTCCACTAGAACCATTCCACTAGAACCAACCCAATCACAAATATAGCTGAAATACCTTGCCCATGAAAATGACACCTCGGTACTAAATTCAACTGACGGGTCGTTTCAATAAAACATTCGCCGTTTTTTCTCTGTGTCAGGCATTGAATGAAATAGCAGAAGATATGTTTCAAAAAGTTTGCTAAAGCATTAAGTAAAGTCAAACAACACGATTATCACAGAAAGAATGCTAATGCTGCCACGATAAAACAAATGTAAACTAGATGAAATAGGAATGGATAAAATAAGGAAGAAACTACACCGGTGAGATTTATTTCATTATTCGGAAATTGCAAAATGTCAGAGCATCTAATAAACACAGAATAAATAGAGACAGCAAAATAGCATGTTCAGTTATGAACTCATCAAAGAATCTTATTTTAGATGGTAGCTGAATAAGTACATCTTAATTTAGAAGTGTCAGTAATTTAGAAAACAACGCAGATTATAGAAGAAAGGCAAAAATAGGAGTTCTTCTTGCATAGTTAGACATAAGAACAAAACTGAAAAACCGAACAATTGTGAAAGAAACCCTAATTTACATCTGAAGAGACATAATTAAAGAATGGATAACCAAATGACTTCCATTGATCAAATTATAGAAAACTTCGCATAAAATTTCATGGAATTAACTAAGCAATGATTCCACTTCTAAGCAAACTACATTCATAATCACTATTTCCCTCTTTCTCTAAATTTTCCTTTCATGTTCTAATTTATCCATCAATTAAGAACCCTAATACCAATAAGATTACAGTGTTTCAACAGCTTTCAAAATCTCTGTCTGCATCAATTGAGCCATGAAAAAACTAAACATAACCGAATTCAGCTTATATAAATAAAAAGCTTAAATGCACTTATTATGCATCACACATATAATTAATGGAGCAACCGGAGGCAAGCTCATATATATAAAAAACGATAGCTTTTCACTAAGAAAAAGAAAAGAAAATCTATGGGCAAGATGCTTTTTTAGGTCTTTTAGCTAAGGCCAAGTCTAGTGTCTGTTCCTTCCTGTCACATTAACCAACGGAAAATGTAAAAATGGTACACTAAATCAGTCCATGAACATCGTTTTATCATTCCAAACAAAACAATGGAATTGAAGACTTAATTTTTATTCCTTGCTGTAGCGGGAAACTTTACCTTTAAGATAGTCGACGGCGGTGGACAGCAGAGGTCTGTGACTGTTGAGTTGGTGTTGTCACTGTGCAGTTTGGTGGGAGTACTTTGGTCGGTCCTCTTCACTTCCAACATGGTTATTATATATGACCGTGAACCAGTTAGAAGGATGCCACGTCAAATTGTGGCCCCGCTGTCTTCGAGTTTAACGATGAAAGGTTGTCGTGCTGGAATTGCCTAATATGTTGATAAAAATAAATAAATAAAGTTGGCTAATATAAATGGACACATCACAAGATGAATTCATTCAATGTAATTAGCATAATTTCTAATAAGTTTTTTAGTAACAATAAAATTTCTTAGATTTCATTTAATTGTGAAGTTCTTGAATGATGCCATGTTTTGCTAGCAAGGAGAATTTCCTTACCAAAAAAACACTCGAGCAAGAGATAATTCAATTTGTTTTCTTTTTTTAGGAAGATATGCACAATCCGACTTAATTTGCTATTTTTAGCTATCAAAATGAATAATTAATTGTTGGTAATTTGGTACTAAAAACAAATTAGAGCATTGTTAAACTCTTTATAGAACACTCCCTCATGGAGTTAAGAGCTTGAATCTCATCTACCATAATATATTTGAGCATTGTTAACTGAGTTTCGGCTCTGACGTAGGTGCGATAGAGGTCCTTTCAAATAAAAAAATTAGTGTGATTCATTAAAAAAAAAAAAAACCAATCTGGTAAAGGAAAGAGCACATTATGTTCTGAAAAAGATTGCTAGGAAAGCAACAACTCAAGCAAAATGGCTGCAGTTTTTGAGAAAATGAGAACAACATAGAGATGGGGACATGATCTGTTTTTTGCTTAATATGCTAATTTTTGCATGCAGTATGTCCCAACTCCCAAGAACATTAGAGTTTCCTTGTTGCATGCTCGACAACAATAGGCAAAACAGTTAGCACAACACTGATTGTATAAGAGCACGAATACATCAAAGAAAATTGAGGGGCAGCAGAAAGACATACAAGAATCAATCCGCACAACAGGAAGAGCAACTTGAAAAAATTATGCAGCTTTGCTAATGCCTACATCGACAATTCTGATTGGTGGTCCAGGTACCCCCTTCTTGCCCTGCCAGATAAAATGACAGATACATCTGTGATATAATCTTTGAATTCAGGAAAAGCAACAGAAGGTGGACTCATCCAATTTGCAGCTCCTCCCAAAAGTGCTTTCTTCAGTGCTGGCACTGGAAGGTTGCAAAGGTGACCCCTTTTGTTTGCTGTTGAAACATTGCTGGTGGTTTCTCATGTCTAGAAGAAACAGTGCCCGCAATTTTCTCATGATTGGCACGAGTGTTTGCTCAGTTTCTTCTCCACCTTTCGGGGATCCATGCTCATAGCATAGGCATTTCTTTATTATCAATCTTCAAACTATCCATGCCAGATAAGTATTTGAACCTTTCCAGGTCCTCTTTTCTCATGTAAGATGTATCTGGATTCTCAATAAGAACAATCCCCTTCAAAATTTCATGGATTGCTGAGTACCTTCTATGACCACAAGTACTCTTAAGTAAAAAAAACTTGTGAACTACCTGCAGTCCTCTAGTCCCCCTGAGCCTGACAAATGCAACTTGCCTTTAAGATAAAAGCACAACATATTTGGATTCAAAACCAGGTTAGGATGAGCATTTCTTAGGACAGTAATACAAGCTCTCCAATTGAGAAACACGGAGAAATGAGTCACCCAGCTTGTTTGAAGTATATGGTGGTAACCCTTTAGCTATTCCATGAGCTGCTGAACATCCTGGGTTATCAGAGTACACATCAGGACCCAAGAATGCTCATGATGAAGTAACGCAAGAGATGCTGGTCACCAGATGGTGGATTGACAAATCGTCTAAAAGGAGCATTCTTCTCTTCGACATCCATGTTTCAAGCTAAGGTTCTCTTACAGCTAGACTCTGTGCACTTATCAACACAGGAATGAGAGGTTAATTAATGTGAGATAGTAGCAGTACAGTAACAGGTATGTTATGTATGCTTTGATTTCTTATTAATTTAAAGAAAAATCAGAGAAAATTTCTCTATTAGCATATATCTACTGTCATAAAACATGATCTTTTCCCTGTCTTTGACATCAACAAAAGTTTAGTGTTTGTTGAAGAAATCAATTGAAGTAAAGGTCTAGGTTGAGGAATCTGTGAGCTATGAAAGAACAAAAATCCAAAATGATTGCCCTTCTTTGCATGAATTTAATCCAACTCTTCATGTATGATACCTTACATTGATCCTTAATCAAAACTTTAAACTCAAACTGACTTCTTTCTCAATGGGTCAAACTGCTTCCTCTCTAGCAACAAGCAGAGATGAAAATTCAAAGAACATTTAGGAAAGGGAACCTCCGTTATTCTACTATGATCATAAATATTCCATTTTAAACCTCCAAAATGAAAAGCAAGGACAAATTAGAGAGTAACAAGTTTGAGCATAGTGTGTTACCTTTTCAAAACCACGGTTCAAGAAATGTTGGTTTGCAGAGATGAATGTTCATGGATACAGCTCCACCATTATGGCTGCTGCATTGAACATGGATTTAGGGTTTGAATCAGCTGAAAGCCACCCCCCCCCACCACCAAGAAGCTGCTATCTATTATAACTCGGTGTCATTGCACTTTCATGATTAGACGACGTGGAGTTGTTTTTGTTTTTTAGGTGACAGGCTGTCTATCAAGCTTACTCTGACTTGTCATTCCAGGACAAGGGCATAGATGACCTGTCATCATGTTCTGGGCTGCTAGCAAACGATATTAACAATAAACTAAAATTACTCGGTGTTCTAGCGAACGATATTACCAATAAACTAAAATTACCCGGTGCTCTAGCAAATGATATTAACAATAAACTAAAATTACTTGCTATTTTACTGTGTAAGTTCGTGATGAAATACTGAACTGTTTTTTTTTATGTTTTTATGGATTTTTTTTGTTTTATTCATGGATTTTTTTTTGTTTATTTCTTTGTGTTTTTTTTTAATAAATTTTTTTGTTTAATTTAGTTTGTTAATATTAATTTTTTTTATTTAGTGATCAGGTTTTCATGATACGGATCCCGGATTTGACGGGTTAACCTGGTTTGATGAGTTAACTCGAATTGTTTTTTGCTTTTTTTCTTTTTAATTAATAACATATATTAAAACTGTTTAGTGTTTCACTGTGCAGTTCACCGTGAAACTCTAAGTTGTTTTTTTTTTAATTTTTTTTCTTTTTTTGCTTTTTATGCTTTTATGGGTTTTTTTTTCTTTTTTTCTTTGTGTTTTTTTAATGAATTTTTTTGTTTAATTTAGTTTGTTAATGTTATTTTTTTTTAGTTATCAAACTTTCATGACACGGATCCCGGGTTTGACGGGTTAACCCGGATTGACGAGTTAACCCGATTTTTTTTTGCTTTTTTTAAAGTTTGACGAGTTAACCCGAAATTTTTTTTTTTGCTTTTTTCTTTTTAATTATTTTTTGTTTATTTTAGTTTTTTAATGTTAATTTTTTTTTTAGTTATCAGACTTTCATTACACGTATCCCGGGCTTGACGGGTTAACCCGTTAATTTGTTTTTATATTTAGTTATCAAACTTTCATGACGCGAATCCTATATTTGACAAGTTAACCTGGTTTGAAGGGTTAACCCAGTTAATTCAGATTATTTTCTTTTTCTTCATTAATTTTTTCTTCCTGTTGTTTTTTTTCTTTGTTTTTTTAATTAATCTATTTAATTATCATACTTTTATGACATGACTTTGCAGCCAGACTCACATTCAAGGCTCCTGGGTCCAGTGTTGTAGTCAGACCCACTTAAACTTAAGTCATGTAAGTTTAATATTATTATTAATATTATAAATATTACTCTTAGGTTTAGCGTTGCAACTAAACTAAAGGCTTTTGAGCATATCTTTCAGAAAAACCTAACACTCTTAGATCTTAGTATTTTTTGATATTTTTTATGCAAGAAAAAAAATTTAACTCATGGCGTGTCTTTGTTTTTTTTTTCTCTTTTTCTTTTTAAGCCTTTTACTGTGAATTACACAATACAGTCCATAATAAAAAAGATGATGTCTTTAGTTTTTTTTAATTATTTTTTTAATTTAGTTTCTTAATATTAAATTTTTTCTATTTAATCATCAGACTTTCATGATATGGATCCTAGGTTTGACGGGTTAACCCAGTTTATTCAAATTTGTTTTCTTTTTCTTGATTAGTTTTTTTTTCTCTTTGCTTTTTCCTTTTTAATTAATCTTTTTTTAATTTATTTCATTAATAATAAATCTTTTTTCTATTTAGTTATCACACTTTCATGACACGAATTTCAGGTTTGACATGTTAACCTAATTTGACGGGTTAACCCGGTTGATTCAGATTTTTTTTCTTTTTTCTTATTAGTTTTGTTCTTCCGATTTCATCTTTTAATATTATATCCAATCCACAGTGAAAAGGCTGAAACCTTTAGTTTTTGTTTTTTTTTGCTTTTTTTTATGCCTTTCACTGTGGACTGCACAGTGCAGTCCACGGTGAAAAGGCTGATGTTTTCTTTTTTTCTTTGTAATTAATTTTTTTATTTAATTTATTGATATTAAATTTTTTTCTATTTAGTTATCAGATTTTCATGACACGGATCTCAAGTTTGACGGGTTAACCCAGTTAATTTAGATTTTTTTTCTTTTTCTTCATTAGTTTTTTTCTTCTTATAAGTTTTTTTTTTTTTTATTGTTTCTTTTATATTAATAATTTTTTTTATTTAATTTAGTTCATCAATATTAAATTTTTTTCTATTTAGTTATCGACTGATGCTTTTATTTTTTTTGTTTTTATGTCTTTAACTGTAGACTGTATACTGAGTCCATAGTGAAAAGGCTGATGCCTTTTTGTTTATTTTTTTTCTTTTTACTCAATTTTTTTCGTTTAATTTAGTTATCAAACTATCATGACACAGATCCCGAGTTTGACGGATTAACCTGGTTTGATGAGTTAGCCTAGTTAATTTTATGTTAACCTGTCAATTTTTTTTTTCTATTTAGTTATCAAACTTTCACAACATAAATCCAAAGTTTGATGGGTTAACCTGGTTTGAACGGTTAACCCAGTTAATTCAGATTTTTTTTCTTTTTCTTCATTAATTTTTTTCTTCCTTTTGGTTTTTTTCTTTGTTTTTTTTAATTAATCTATTTAATTAATACACTTTTATGACACGACCTTGCAGTCAGACTCACATCCAATACTATTGGGTCTGGTATTACAGTCAGACCCACTTAAACTTGGGTCATGCAAGTTTAATGTTATTATTAATATTATAAATATTACTTTTGAGTCAGGCGTTGCAGCCACACCCAAGACTCTTGGGTATAGCTTTGCAAAAAGACTTAATACTTTTGGATCTTAACTTTTTTTTTATATTTTTTATGCAAAAATCATTGACCTGCGGCATCGCGCGGGTCATGTAACTAGTAGTTATTAAACTTAGACCACTTAGGTTATGAGTTGCAAAGATTAGTTTAAATAAATTTAAAATAATATTGTTTCATAATTGTTTCTTAAAAAAACTTAAAATAATATATTTTTGAATTTTAATATAATATATTGAGTTAATTCTCATTTAATTTAATTTAAATTTTTATTAAATTTAAAGTTAAATCAATAAATCATTCAATTAACCTATCAAAATAAGTTGAGTTTAATAATACTAGTGTAAAATAAACATGTTTTAATGTATTTTTTCTTATAGCTTCTCTAGGATAATCTAAGATTTCTCGTATTACCCTAAAACTCAATAGTTATCCAAATATTTCTCTAATATTTTTTTTCAAATTGGGTTAATCAATTAATTGGAATAATTCATGTAATTTGAAATTTTTTGAATAATGCTCACTCTAATATTGACAATGTTGTTGGATACATTGACCATAAACCATATTAAAAAAAAACATTCAAGGGATTCAAAAATTTAAATGTGTTTTTTTTTAAAAAAAATATTACACAAATTGGGTTTGTGTGATTCAAAACTATATGGTTAATTAGTATTTGTTTGGTTCAAATAGACTATTTCAAAAAAAAAAAAGTTACTGGATTGAAATTTTCTCATTGACCCTAATTTTTCTAGTAATTATGTATTTGAAATTATGGTAGCTTTTAAATTACTATTTTAAAGAATATATAAATTATAATTTTTTTATAATTAATATTTTTTTAAAATTTTTCAGCCGAACCATGTAAAATTAAGATATATATATATATATATATTATTAACAAAAAAATTCTTATAATTAAAATAAAATACAGTTTTAATCGCATTTGAAAATACTATTAGTCAACCCTAAATCTTCGAACATGTAAGAAGTGGCTTATTTTTTTATTTATTACAGACATCATGTGCTTTAGCAGAATTTTTGTCTGCGGAGCTGAGAATGTGGCTTGTCATTTGGGACACTGATAATCGGGATCCAAAAGCACTACACTGCAATAACAATTCAAAAAAGGTGCAAGATCAAGTATGACCAGGATCGAAAGATGTGTAGAGTTTCTCGAGAAATGTACTTGCAATTAAAATTCGAGAGATCCCAGATTCCAATGCATGTTCTTCACCCCGATTCCGAGCATCCCAGATTGAGAATCTTCCCGGGCTCCCCGCATCCATCCTTCTAAAAGCACGAACAACTGCCGGCTGCTTCCTGTATTTCTTTAGAACTCGTTTGCAAACGTGATGTATTTTGGGGCTGCATCTACGTTTAATTAGCCTCTGATGCATCGCGTGCGTGGCCAAACAGTGTCTCAATTAAAAACGAACAGATGGCTGCTTCTTGTCAACACAGTGTACTGCGGTTGCATTTATGTTTAATTAGTAAAAACACCAAATATGATTATTATTTTTTTTTAATTTCTGTGTAGTTTGTGATGCACCGAGTTGCATGATTGTTTGATATGGTTTTTGTTTTAATTTTAATTTTTTAAAAAAATATTTTTAATTTGAAAAAACATTAAATTAATATCTTTTTAGTATTTTTTTATGATTTTAATATGTTTACATAAAAAAAAAAAAGCTTGCCTCATCATGAAGAAAAGAGAAAGAAAACGATCCATCATCCGCAAAGCTAACAATTCTGATTGAAAATATACCAAACTTGCTGTGTGGTTTGTCGCTCTCCTTTTCGTTTTCGGAACCTCGTGTTCGAGCCCTCGTCATAGAGACAAGTATGAAACCTGTATAAATGGGAAACTACCATAACTCTCTTATAAAAATGGGTATCTTAGGAACCCATGCCATTGATGAGGAACAAGTGTGCTCCGTCAAGAAAAGAACATGGTAACACCAGAGCTTGGACCCACCAGGAATCGATCATGAGTTTACCAAATTGTTCGATTACATAGATGGTCGAGATCTGCTTGTGAATCTTTTCAGGTTTCCTAATCCTAATTTGCCTCATTGCCAATTGCCATCCCCACATGAAAATAAAGGCAATTTGGTTGGACTCGTCAAACCCAATCATTTAAAATGCTTGAAACTCACATTGCTTTGGGCAGAGGGAACTACTCTCTCTTTGTCTTTGAGTCTTGGATCTTCGAGCCCACTTCTCAGTACCTTAACGGTATTCAAGTTGTCTGGCTTACATGTCATGTCTATGTGTCTGTCTCTCTTTGAAAAAGAAAAGCAGATGATTTCATCGAGTCCTTGGAAGCAGAAGACTAGAAACCTACTTTATTGTTTATTCCATCTTTTTTCATGTCCCCCCCCTCTCCCCCTGCTATATAAGAGCCTGACATTCCCCTTCTGTTGCATTCATTCTCCAGCTCATCGTTCCATTTGTATCCTGTCCTTGTTTGTTTCTTTCCCTTTTTATCTCATCATCTCTAGATCATTACTCTATCATCATTTCCAATCAGAATTCTTCATGGAGGTACCATTTCTTTTCCCTTTCTTGATTTGCTTCATGCAGTTTTTTTATTATAAACGTTTCTCTATATCTTAGAAATTTAGAATTAAGACAGTTCCTTTTCTCAAATGCCACCAAAATCTTGGTCCTGTCATGCTCACCAGTCACCCGAAATAGGTTCTCTCATGCTAATGAAGATCCATGTCCTAGAAATGGTTCGAAGGCCAACTAAAACTGGTTCAATTTTTCATCAACCAAGGCAAATCCCACTAAATTAAGATTTTGTCTTTCGACCAAAATCTTTTACTTGGACACCGTTAGCTAAAAACATCGACTTTTTTTTTTTTTGTTTTTTTCCTGGCAAAACATAGATTGCTGGTTCCCAAACGAACACCGAGAGTGTTTGGGAATGAATTTCAATTTATTGTTAAAATTTAAATTAATTTTTTTTAGTATTTTTGCATTGTTTTAATATGTTATTATCAAAAATAACAAAAATAAAAATATATTATTTTAATATTTTCAAAAAACAAAATTTAAACAACAAAAACTACTAAATTCTCGATCACCAGTTTAATCTTGAAGGGAGTGCTTTATCCTAGTTTGGAAAAACTTCTAAGTAGCATCGTTCCAGGGGGGAAAATACATATAGAAAAAAAGAAATTCTTAGCTCCCATTGGAGGAAGTGCCCTTTATTAAAGGAAAAGTAGTGTACATGAGTCCTTGATACACCATTACTCTCCCAGAAAAATTTCGAAGAACAATGCCAGCTGTCGTTTTCATGTATGTTCCTTTACCTTATCATTTATATTAATTTAGTCATGTAATGTCATTTTGCAGACTGTCGAATTGAAGGTGGAGATGGTTGGCATACATGAGAAAAGACTGAGGAAATGCCTGTCAAAATTGAAAGGTACTGAGTTTGTTCTAGATCGATCTCTCTTTGATTTAATATTTTTATGTGATTGTATACAGTTTCGATACCTTGCTTAAGTTATTCATTTTACCTTCAGGAATAGAGAAAGTGGAGGTGGATGTTAGTAGCCAGAAAGTGATGGTCACTGGATATGTACACAGGAACAAAATACTTAAAGCCATAAGACGAGGTGGTCTTAAAGCTGATTTCTGGTCTACCCAAGATGAGCTTCTCAGTGTTTATGCAAGTGCAAGTTATGGAAGCTTGAGATTCAACAACTTCAACTTCTTCTAAGACTATTTTACTTCTTTTCCTTTTTTTTTTCTTTTTTTCTTATCATATACCAAGGTTGTGATTTGTGCCTTCATATTTTATTGTTCCTTTCCCTTTCCCCTTCCCCTTCTCCTTTTCTTTTTGAAAGGAACTGTTACATGTTGAATGATGATACATAGAGTGAAATAGAAGAGTCCTGAATTTTGCAGAGCCACACTCTTTCTTTTCCTTTATCTTTTCTTCTTTTTTTTATATTTTAAATACTTCTATTTTCGAAGTGTCTTCTTTGTTAATGTTAACTCAATGCAATGGAAATGAGAATTTGGTGCCGAGGAGAAGAAAATCGGAAGTGTCGATTGTGTGATGGCCAGTTGGGGTTAAGTTTGAAGATGAATCTTTTTTGCAACCCCCCTTGTCTCTGTCCCATTCAAATTCCGTATAGAAACTCAGCCGCATGACGTCCAATTGAGAATTAGACAAAGAAATATTCTCTCAATTTCTTTTGGATTAAGATTAAGGATATTTTGAGACTAGTTTACGCGTCACCTAATACTATGTCCCTTTTCAGATAATCTCATAGGCGTACCTCGACATAAGTCGTGCATTTAGATAATTTAATAAATATTTTCGGATGTTAACCCTAAAGTTTGAATTCAAAAAACTAAAGAAATGAGTATACTTCCTTAATTACTAGGATGACCATTTAAAGTTGATATGTAGTTTTTCCTAAACTATTTGAGTCCACAGTTGACCCTTACCAGTTGATGCACTGTTGTGTCCCTGTGTAAGAAGTAGACAGCACGTTCGTGGTCACTGGTGGATTGAGCTTCGTGGGATCCGCCTTGTGTCTGAAGCTGGTCCGTCGAGGTGCGAGCCTTTGATTTCTGGCCTACTTCTCCATGGTCTGATGACCTCAATAGCCATGGAGTTCACTGCATTCAAGGTTCCATCACCCTTTATTTATTCCAGCCAATCATTCATGAATTCCTGCCTTTTTTAGTATTTTGTCAACCCCCCTGCTTTTGATTATGAGCAAATCAGATTTAAATTGAAAAGATCTAGTAAACATTAATCAATTTAGTGAATAATAGTAAACGATTCAATTTTAAGGTCCGAAGTAGTGAATTCAGTCACTTTGCAAGAATTTTAAGAGCATTTCCATCAATACATTCTTTTTTGCTCGATTTCTATCAATAATTATTTGATCTAGACTTTAAACCAGGCATTCGCTGAATTCATTCTTAACTGCTAGGACAAGTCGCTTGGATTTTTGTAAGTCTTGCAACCTGCTAAGCTACCAAGATTGTGATGATATACGGGATCTTAATCGAAAACAAGATGTTGATAAAGCCTTACGTGGGGCCGATTGTGTTTTCCACCTTGCTTCTTATGGCATGTTGGGGAAAGAAATGCTCCGGTTTGTGGGCACATATAATGTTGTATTTGGTGGAAAGGAGATTGTGAATGGCAAAGAGAGCTTACCTTACTTGCCTATTGATGACCATGTTGATCCATACCGGCATAGCAAATCAGTCGCATAAAACAATTGCTTCTGAAGCAGAATGCTCGTCCTTCAAGCGAGTAAATGATTCTCAAGATTCCTCATGTCCCATGGTCCCTGTGATTCTATTGTTATGCATATCTCTATTTTTCTGGGATGAAGAGAACTGCTCGGAAAAATGGAGTAAAGCTAATTAGTCTTTCTTCGTTGGTAGCATCTGACAATGTTGAGCTAGAAAAGGGGGATGATTTAGAACTTGAAAGGCATTCAGCCGTAACTATCTAGTTTTCATAATAGGAAAATAGTTTTATGGGCTGTATAGGAAGAACAATGGAAAACATCCTTCCACATATGTGATTCGCCCTGCTGCTATCTATGGACTGGGCGAAGAAAGGCGCTTTCCAAGGATCATATCCTTTGCCAAGTTGGGTCTTCTGCCTTCCAAAGTTGGTAATGTAAATGTGAAAATAGACTGGTTTTATGTGGATAACCTTGCTTGTACTAATATTGGCAGGCATGGGACTTTTGAATGACGTTCCCAATAATGGAGGGCATCCAGTAGCCGCTGGCCAGCCATATTTTAATCCTGAATAAAAAGTTGACAATATGAGATGAATTGGCTTCAATAGATAGAATGATGTTTTCTGTGGAAATGGATTAAGGAACTAACCTACTACCTTTTCAGGGTCTCCGATCAACAGTTTTGAATTCCTTCAGCCACTGCTTAGAAGGATGGGTTATGATGTACCAGAGGATAGTTTATCTGTTCCTCATGCTCTTATGCTGGAATTATTTTCTGGGCTATCTATATAGTCTTATACCTGTGGTTGAACCAACGGTGGCTTCCTCAGCCATTGATACTTCCTGCTGAAGTGTACAAGGTAGTTTCAAAATATCGTATTTTCTGCTCAACTTTCTTGCTGGTTGCATGCCTGGAAATCAAGTCAAAGAGGCTGCAAATTATGCACAATTATACTGCAGAAAAAAAGGTTTCTTTTCTTTCTTTGCTGTTCTATGAAAATGATGAATTTGATTGATATGCCTGTTTCTGATATTGTAATCACTGTATTGCTGAGTGTATTTCAAGCAGGTAGGAGTGACCCACTACTTCTCGTTCCTGAAAGCCATGGCTGCCACTATCTCATACTGGCAGGAGAGGAAAAGGAAGACATTGGATCGACCTCCATATATATATGCATGGCTCTATGTTGTGATTGGAATGGTTCCATTTTTCGGTACTGCTACTTGCCAGACATAGGACCGGTGCCACTTTTAGGAGACACAGGGCAGTGTTTGTTTTTTTCTATGGCAGCCCATATGGGTGGGCTTTATATGCATGGCAAATGACAAAAAGGCTGGATCCTGCAAATGCCAGAGCATGGTTTTGGCAAACATTTGCCATCGGGTTCTTTTCATCGCCTTTTCTGTTGAAGAGAGCCGAGAGTAAAAATCTTGGCATCAACCAATGTACTCCTGTACTGTTTGTTTCATTTTAAAACGACCTTTTTTTCCCTTTTGTGGGAAAATGTAGAGCCAAGCTCTAAGATGTTAGGCCTAGGCCTATTAGTTCGATTTGGTGCTTCAATCGATCTGCTAAAACTGGACTAATTCCACAAATAAGCTCATGTGCAGGCCAGATTTAAACTGATTCCACTTTCATTGTTGAGTAAAGCTTGAACTTCTCCAACAATGCCTGGGGAGTAGGAATTAAAATTCCCACTTGGTAGTTTTTCGATGCTTGGACCTCCTTTGTTCTCTTTTTATTTATTTATTCAGGAAGTTTACTGAGCTATTTACTGTGTGTGAGGGTGTGCAGTCCCCAGAGAAAAGGTGCCAAATGACAGAAAAATAATTAAATTGAAAAAAATTATAGGGAGAAAATTCATGGACATGAAGAATGAAGAACATATGACGACACCATCTTAAATTAAAACTAGCACCTGCAAGGTCTTGATCGTCAGGTAAACAAGGATTGATAACCATTGCATATGGGCAACGATAACTGCAGCAAGAAGAAGCCTCCGACTACCACAAGTCAACACAAGTCAAGCTAATCATCTCCATCTAACACCTTCTAAACGACTTCACAACCTCAGAACATCTCACAACCTAATTGACCCTATCCACCAAGCAAAACCAAGTTATATTCTGTAGTCTTATTTTTACTAACACATGACTTCAATTACAAACGAGACTCCAGACCTCATTAGAGTCCACGCCTTCTACACAAATTAGAAACCTGAAGCTGAAAGGATTTATTCCCATGGCATGCTTGACATGCCTTGTGGGTTACTGTTATTGCAGGCTCCAGTACTCTGGTTCAGTGGACTCCCAGGACCACCTGATGATTCACTGAGAATCCCACGTGATGGTGGGCTGCTCACCCCAGTCGATCCACCTCTTGGAGGAAGCCTTGATGTTGCAGATGATGGTTCAGTGTGGTTTGCTGTCTTTGATTCCTTGCGACCATCAGCAACGAAACTACCCACAACTACCTGCAATGAAAATGATGGCTCGGTATCATTTGCTGTTAGACACACTGATGCTGGGTAAAAATGGTAAGAAAAGCAGTATTCAAGCATCAACAAGCTCAAGTGCGTTGTTAAAGAGTAATAAAAATTATTCTCGAAACTTCACCTAACAACTTAAAATTAGTTGAGAAAATTATTTGGCATGATATTAGAAACGTATAAAGTAATGGTGGGTATATAAAAGTTAGCTTAAGTTTTTGCATTAAGATTATTTTTTAACATGGTGAGCGTGCGCAAACACATAGAAACAGTGCCTAACAAGCATCCCTCATAAAACTATCACAAAATGACTGCTAGTGAACGCTAACATGTAACAAGATATAAAGTTACGACTACATGGGAAATTCTGATGAAAATATCAAGGAATGCACTGCAATCGAATGTAACTTTTACAAGATCAGATATTCTAGGAGGTAAAGATAAACTGCTTAAAACTACATTGAAATTGTCTTCACAATTTTCACCTTGCATAAATAATTGATAAAATATTCCACTTATAGTTAACAAATGATATTAATTTGTTTTAATTTGGAATGGTTCCGTGGTTAATATGCTTTCCAAATTGGAAATTGCATTCCATCATTTGGAAAGAACATCTAAAGAATAATGTGGGGCAAAGGGATTCAATGTAAATCCGATCTCAACTATTATGGTGTCCCACAAAATTTTGCAGAATTAGAAGGAAAACCCAAAGGTAACACATAAAATGAACTCGTAGGAAGTGCAAGTGTGTAGGGACATACTTGGACGACGAGCACATCATTTCCTTAGTTCCTCCAAAAATGCCATTAGAAAACTATAACGATAAGAGAATAGCTAATTGACCTGTACTGGGGCTGCAGCCACTAGAAGACCAGCTACAGTACCACCTAGCACCCGTCCATCTGGGCCAGATAAACACACGCTTAAACCTCCAGATCTGCTCCTTTGACCCCCATTTTCTGATGGCAGGTATGAACCAGAAAGTGCCAGAATTTCAAATCTTCCCTGCGTTGAGAAAGAGCAAAAATTTTGAAAAGAAACGATGAGTGAAGAATTTGGTTAGAGGTGGACTAGAATGTTGAACAAAACTCACTGTTGATCTTGCTCTAAGAAAAACACAACAGCTAAAACTTTCTTTTTATTATTTTCTTATGCTTTCTTATATATATTTCTAAATGTTTAAGGTGACTATATATAGCATTACAAGTCCCTATTCAGACTAGATTTTTTATCCTTATCTAACTAAGATGAAAACTAATCAACTAGCTAACTCCTAACAATGATAAAACTCTAATAGATAATGATCTAGTATTGCAGAATTCTAACAATCTTAGAATTCTTATAAACTTCAAATTCTGAGTCCTAGTTGATGTTGAATTCTAACACTCCCTCTCAGTATCATATGTCCCTTGTTTTTACTACATTAAGATGATGCTGAAAAGATTCAAATTTACAAGTGCTTAAGCCTTCTATAAATAAGTCTGCAACTTATTTATCTATCTTGATCAATCTCATCTCAATTTCTTGTTGCAATAATTTTTCTCTAATTAAATGATAATGTATTTCCACATGTTTTGTCCTTGAATGAAACACTGGATTTTCTGTCAAATGAACTACCAATTGATAATCATAATACAACATTACTTCATACTCTACTAGTTGGTGCAAATCATTCATCATCTGTATCAACCAAGTACTTTCTTGAGTTGCCATTATTACTGCTTGATATTCTGCTTCTGTTGTTAATAAGGATACTGTTAGTTGTCCCTTACTACATCAATCTTAAACAAATAACTAGTTGTAGATTGTCGGGTGTCCTACATAATTAGCATCACAATAACCAAATTGCAATTTGTACTTTTTCTTGTATGAAATTTCATAGCCAATTGTACTCTTTACATGTCTCAACATTCTTCGAACAGCTTCCAAATTAGACTTCTTTGGATTTTGCTTCTAAATTATTCTTTGGATTTTGCATGTAACGACTCATTACACCACCTACATACGAAATATTCAATCTAGTCAAGATTAAGTAAATCAAACTACCTACCAATTACTGATACATTGATGTTAAGTTTTTTCCTTCGTTTGGTTCCATTAATGTTAAACTGGCTTGCAACCAAGCATTCCTAACTTTTTTAATAGATTTCTTGAATAATTCTATTGGCAAACAAATATTCTTATGTACAATCAACCTCTAACCCAAGAAAATGCTTAAGTTCTCCAAGTTCTTTCATCTGAAACAAACTAACAAATTCTCTTTTGTTTGGAGAATTTCTTACTCGTCATCACCGATTATGATCAAATCATCCACATAAACTAGTACAATAGCTACCTTTCCTTCATTGACTTTCACAAACAAGATGGAATCTAGAGGTGTTATTGAATATCCTCTTTGAATAAAGAATTCAACAATCTTACCATACCAAGCTCTTGATGCTTGTTTTATTCCACATAATGCCTTTCTCGATGTACACATGCTTAGGATGATCTTTACTCTAAAAACCCAATGGTTGATTCATGTAAATTTCTCAATCCAACTCCCCATGAAGAAATGCATTATGCACATCCATCTGCCATAGTCTTCAATTCTTGTTTGTTGCAAATGCAAGTAAAACTCGTACAATTGTGAGTTTTGCTACTAGACTATATGTTTCATCATAGTCCAAACCAAATTATTATGAGAACCCGCGAGCCACCAAACAAGCTTTATACCTTTCAATTGATCCATTTGCTCAATGCTTAATCTTGTAAACTCATTTACAAGATATAGGTTTCACATCTTTTGGTTTAGGCACAATATCTCAGGTTTGATTTTGTTCTAGCGCATTGACCTCTTCTTTCATCACTTTAATCCATTCAAAGCTATCTGATGCTTCTTCAAATGCTTCAGCTTCCTTTTCACTTTCTTCTTCAATTATGGTTGCGTTGGCATATTTAAAGTTTGTTTTACGAACTCTCGTTGACCTTCTGAGATGTGTTTGTGGAGGTGATTCTTCTATTGTACAAGGTTCATCTATTTGTTATTGATAGACACCATTACGCCAAGGATTATGATAAATTCCTTGCTTTTCAATAACATTATCATATACTCCTTTAGGTTTTTTTGAACTTAGTTGAACCTGTATAGCTTATTCATCATTCTGCTGTTGTAGCCTTTCTTCAAACTCTTTGGAATCCAGAATCACCCTTTTATCTAAAGACCACCAAGATGATGCTTCATCTCATCAAACACCACATCTTGTGCTATGTAGAACCTTCATGTCGTAGGATCATAACATTTCCACCTTTTTCTTTGGCTATCATATCTCACAAATATACATCTAACAACTTTCTTGTCAAATTTTTTGTATGGATGGCTATAGACAAATACATAACAAACACAACCAAATACTCAAAAATAGATAATCATAGGCTTTGTATTCCATAATTTCTCACAAGGTTATATAAACTCTAACATCTTTTAAGAGTCTATTGATTACATAAGTAGTAGTCCTCGTTGCTTCAGCCCAAAATCTTCTTGTTACATTCTTTTCATGTAACATGCTTCAACAGATTTCTGCATAATGTCGATTTTTGCTCTTAACCACTCCATTTCATTGTGGTGTATTTGCACAAATGTACTAGTGACTTATATGAAATTCTCACAAGTATAAAGAGATTTCATTTGAACTATATTCTCCCCTATTGTGAGTGCACAAGCAGTGAATCTTTCTCCCTACTTCTCCTTCAAGTGTAATCATAAGTTGTGGTGGCTTCCTTCGTGTTTTGTCAAATGTTGTAGCTTTTGCTTATCACTTGTCATGTATTTGAATACAGAGAGTCAACAATCCAATCACTTTCATAATTAATTCAATCTTTGATTGTAGTTATCAATGTTAATTTCTTCCTTTTCTATGGCAAATAATGCCGCAGCATTCCATTCATCTTCAACCTGCTTTTCCGAACTTAAAATAGCAGCATTGTTTTTTGTTGACTTCTTAAACCAACAATCTTTCTTCATGTGACCATTTTTTCCACAATTATAGCATCTACCTTCAAATCTTTTGCTATTGCCATAATTCTTTGAAGATCCACCTTGATGAAAGCTTCCCTTCCTTTTGATAATTCTTTTCCTTATCATTATCTTTATTGGATTCACCATCAGTGTGCCAATTGTGGTTTCTATCTTCGCGAGTACACTACTGTTTACTCTTGTCATTATTGATGTAAAGTGCTTTCTCTTCACCCTTCAACAAGACTCCTGCTATTTGCTTTGCTATATTTTCTTGATCTGCAAATTTTCAAAATCAACTAATGATGGTTGAGTATGTGATCCTTGTACTATAGCAACAAAACTCCAATATTTGGGTTTTAAATCATGGATGATTATTCTTTTCATCCTTGTTTCACCGATAGCTGCTTCAAGTTCTAATTTGAAAATCTCATGACATGTTGATTTCACCTTATTAAAGCATTGAGGAATCGTCATGTCTCATTGTGTCATCAACAACAACTCGTTCTCGAGAAGTTGCAATCTAGCATAATTATTCTTTGAGAAAAGACAAGCAAGGGTGTCTCATGCTTTTTTTGGCATTGTAGCATCTTGAATGTGCTCCGACACATCCTCTTCAATCGTGGTTTTTAAGGCAAACACTGCCTTACCGACTTTAATCTTTTACTTGTGCAGACCTCCATTTGGTTGTGTTTTCATTGCCGTTGACTACTTCCCACAGATCTTGGCCTTGCATGTAAGACATCATGCATGTTGACCATGTACTGTAATTCTGATTGTTAAGCTTCTTAATCCCTCCAACAATTTGAAGATCTCCTGTGTCTGTTACTGCCTATGCTACTGTTGTCTTGGCTGGTGTGTGCTGCTGACTTGTTGCTTATATTGTATGCTACTACAAGGAAACTATTGTTGTTGTCCATGCCTTTGTACCTGTTGTGGTGTCGATGCTGCAAGATTCACTGCTACCGCTACGTGTCTGTGTTCTTACTGCTACTTTCATGTTTGTCAACTGCTGAAGTCTGCTGTCTTAATTTGCTTGCTACGTTGCTTGCTACTGCTGGATCATCTGCTAAAAGCTACTGCCATGAATGAGAAGGCTGTAGTCTGGAACGTGATCTGCTCGTCAAAGACTACTGTTGCTGGCGTTAATGTCTGCCATGTTTGCTACAAGCTGCTGGACAACAAGCGTCACTGCTGGATTGTTTAGTTGTTACAGGAGGCCACTGCTGCTTCAGGTTTATTCTCCAAGCTTAAATCTTGCTTCTGTCACTGTTTCGAGAGATATGCCAAAGACATTGCTGCTTCGCGTGTGCCATTTCTTCTTCCCAACCTATTGGCCCTCCTTTTCAATCTATAGGCTCTGATACCAATTGTTGAACAAAACTCACGTTGGTTTTGCTCTAAGAAAAACAAAGTAGCTAACACTTTCTCTTTATTATTATCTTATGCTTTCTTATATATATTTTTTAATGTTTAAGGTGGCTATATATAGCCTTACAAGTCCTACTTAGACTAAGATTTTTATCCTTATCTAACTAAGATGAAAACTAATCAACTAACTAACTCCTAACAATGATAAAACTCTAATAGATAATGATCTAGTATTGCAGAATTCTAACAATCTTACAATTCTTACAAACTCTAAATTCTAAGTCATAGCTGATGCTGAATTCTAACAATCAGCAATGAAAATTGTCTGCAGTACTCAATTGAAACAGCTGTACATGGAAACATATTGACCTGCAATACTATAGTAATGAAAAGCAAAATTTCCACAAAAGAACTGACATTGTAAGAAAATTTCATTCATGTTCTGTACATGTTTAAAGATCGCAGCCATCTATCCTGGACCTATTTGTTCTCTAATACAAATGGTACTTTCAAGAGAAAACAAGGAGCAGCATAAAGTGAGCCCTTGTGATCGTGAATCATCTACTTTCATGAATATGAATCATCAAGTTGCATGAATAAGTTGGGCAGGAATTCAACACTACAAAACCGATTCTTACAGCTCACAGCCCAGATATCTTTCTATGCCTCCCAACAGAGAATCAAATCAAATTATCACTTTGAACGAGAACATTAAAGTCCCTACGCATTCACAGAATACAGTATCATTGAACTTCAGCTTCACCTTTCTAAGAATTGTTTTTTAAAAAAAAACTACTATTATTAATTCTCGGACAATTTCTGTTGGTGGGAAACTTAAACTGAAGTTTTGCAATGTCACCCACCTCATAAGTTACAGTTCCTCCAGATGTGGCCTGGTGGCGAAGAGTTACGTTAGATATGGCACCATTTGCTGACAAGATACAAACAGCCCTTGGACCATGCTGAGAAAATGACATAACTTTCGACGAAATATCCTTGAAAGGAATAAATAAAAGTCAATCAGCAATTATTAAGCTAAACTACATACTGATAAGCACAAGTTTAACAACAAAAGAACAACAAAACAATTAGATGGAAAGAAAACCAAATTGTTTCTATGATGAAATAAAAGCTATGAAAACCTGACTTTATATATCCATGATAACACAGCATAACACATGATTCTGTGAACTCTTTCATAGAAACATGATGAAATAAGGAACTTCCAACTGAAATACATAGCTATTATTATATTCAAATTTATAAGCATGCCAGCATTTCCTCTCTCTATCTTTGGGTTTAGGAGCAGGGAAAGGTTGGTTGTCCTACTACAACACCATGCTACATTGACAGAGTTTCTTAGGTTTTATAGAATGACATAGATATGCCTTGCTATCAATTCGGCCGACATAATCTAAGCTAATAATAACTCAATATTAAGTTAAGGTAATGCCTATAAAATTATTATTTTTATATAAAAGAAATTATGGGGTCATGATGAGTAGCAATCAACAACTAAAATTTCCCGCCAGAAGCAGCAAGAAAAAAACGAAAAAAAAAAGGTTAAAATATAAGGACAATATAGACCTCTCCAGCTTTCACAGTGATAACATGTGGAGTGAATCCAAACCCAGCTGATCCTGCAAAAAGAAAAATTTATGCGAGCAAATAATTACAGCACAGTGTTCATATGAAAATGAAAATATCTTAAATTCGAGACATATACACAGAAAGAGGGGAGGAAAAAAAAAATATGCTGGCAGCATTCTGCAATTGGCATTAACAAAAAAATTTATTCTTGCTCTGATAGATATAGCATGAAGATATTGTTAAGAAAAAAAAATCATGAGAAAAAAAATTATTAAAGGAATTTTATTGTTTTTGTTTCAATAAAAAAAAATCCACCACCAATAAATTGTGTAGGAGAATAAAATTAAAAGAAAAAATTGGATTTTCCCAATATAAGAAATAATAAATAAGGGGTAGACAAGTAATATTGAGAAGCCAATAAGAATCAACCACGTGTCGGATCATGAAATGATCTCAAGACCAGCACAACCCACATCACCTTCCCTTTGGTATTATTAAGTTTTAATTAACCTCCAATATCCCTTAATCAATCCTTAATATTATTCTCTTACTTTTACCTGTTGCATCTCAGCTGTCAAAAAAAAAAAACAACAAAAACAAAAACAATAATAATAATAATAATAATCACCGAAGCAGGACCAGACCAGCATGATAGATTTGATTTTAATAAAAACTACACACACACACACTATGTTATAATTATATTATAAGATTTATTAAAAAAAGATAAATATAGCAGTCAGTAGTCATTACCCAGAGCATTTAGTTGCTGTTTTTTGCTGGAACCAGGAGGTCTGCCTCTGGCTTTCTTCACCCCAGTTGGCGACACTGATCCTCCTAGAGTGACAGGGGAAGAAGAAACAACACCAGCAGAACCAACGACACCAATATCAGATCCAGGAGGTGGGGGAGGGGGAGGAGGAGAAACAAGAGGGCGAGTCTGAGCTGGAGGAGAAGAGAAACCACCTCCAGTGGCTGTACTTGTTGGTTGGGTTACAGCAACAGGCTGAGGTGCAGATGCAAGAGCTAATGCCATAGTGCCATCTGGCCCATACTTCCTTGGTCTCCCTCTCTTTCTTTTCATTGACTCTCCTCCAATCCCCCCTCCCATATTCACATCAATCCCGTGAGGAGATACCACCGCCCCACCAGCCGGTCCTTCCCCTCCTCCAGACGGGTAGGTAGGTGACACCGCGGAAGTGGTAGTGACGGTGGATATCGGTTTGTAAACAGCAGTACCGTCAGTACCGAAGTCTAAACGCATGTTTTGTATAAACGGCTGTGATTGTACCGCTGTTTTTTGTTGGAGTCCTGTCACGCTAAAAGGCTCCCTGCTTGTCATCACTCCTGTCTCCGATCCCGGCATCTTTCTTTCTCGTCTAAATTTTCAGGCAACCTCTGTCCAAAAATAAAAAAACATCATTTCAGATCAGTAAAAAAACCTCAAAATTCACACTTTAAAATTCAAAATACTTAGTGGCCTCAACTGAACTGTGTAAGACAGAACGAAGGAAGTGGCTTTCCCTCTTTTTTTTAATGGTGGCGAGAGATCTTTAAATCGTCTTAAATTTTAGAAGAAAAAAAAAAAAACAATAACTGAATTGGAAACAGAAGAATCCCAGTAAATCTAGGGGACAAAAAATCTAGACAAGAATCCAGTAAACCCATAAAATTAAAAAATATATATATAATATATAATATAAAAATAACTGCTAAAACTGAAGTAGGGATCCTAGTTTTTATGCCCACAGATTTTTATTTTTTTTCGTGTAGATGGACAGAAAAATTGGATTTCAAGAAATCAGAAAAGGCAACAAATCAGGATAAAGAAATTCATCATAAATTTCTTTTATTTCCAAAATGAAAAAGGAAAAAAACAAAAAAAAAATAAACAAACATAAACTTACCGGTAAATTAGGAGAATGTAAAAGAGGAAGAAATTTCACAAGGGGTGGAGGAAATGAAGAGCTGCAAAGGGTATTTCTCAATCTAAATATTAAGTTAATAATTTAATTCAAACACTTTTTTTGTTTTTGTTTTTACAAATAATCTTTTTTATTTTTTGAATTTTTCCTTTCTCATCCCTTCTCACCGTAGGGGGAGGACTTTATTATTATTAAAAAAAAACAAAACAAAAAGACAGATAAAAAGTAGGCCTAAATTTGGTTTCGTACAAAAAAGATATTTATTATTTTTATTTCATTTACGGCGGCGTCTTTATTACCCTCCCTCTTTTTTCAAAACCATCTCTTCCTCTCTCGAGTATCAAATTCCTGTACTCGTATCATTTATAGAGCACGTGTCGATCAGCTATAAAAATTTCAAGAAATATTTACATGTACGTTAATTCCTGGCGAGTAGTTGTTTATTCTACTCGAGGAAAGTATGGGGGATTTGTGACAATTTTGTATTAGGCTCTGCTAAATTTTTTTTTCTTGATTTTTTAAGTTATCTTCAATTCATTATGTCTAAAATTTAATAATAGGTTTGTAAATTGGTTATTAGACTCTTTTTTTTCTTTTCTAATCTTTACCAAAATTTTATTTTTTATGTTTGGTTAATTTCATTTTAAATATAATTTTTTTAAAAAATAATAATAATTTTAGTTCTTGTGATAAAATAAATGAATACATAAAAAATATAAATATATTTAGTTGAAAATATAAATATATAAAATAAATTTATTTCTATAATAATTTTAGAATGAATTTTGTATTTTTAAAACACAAAATACATGTGTTTTATTATTATTTTAGGTTTTTTATATTCAAAAATAGTAATCAGACCCAATTGTTTTTAGAAAAATTAATACTTCCATTCCTTAGATAGTTAAACAATTTTATGATCTACAAAGGTGGTAGATAAGGTAGTNGGTACGTAANTTAAAANAGTGTTTAATATTATATTAATTTTAAAATTATATTTTATTTTAAAATATTAAATTAGTATTTTTTATAATTTTAATATTAAAACATAAAAATTATTTAAATATATTTTTAAATAAGAAAATACTTTTAAAAATTACTTTGCAACACTATATTAAATACATATTTTATTAATTTAATTTTTTTTTAAAGCTTGAATTATATATATAAAAAAAAAATTACTCGTTGTGTCCTCGGAACAATTATGAAAACTTGACAACGGAAGCTGGTCTTTATCTTATATCCTCCTCAAGTACATTGCATAAGAATGCACTGCTATGCAAGGATTTATTTATTTAAATAAAAAAATGAAGTTTGTTGGGTTTTGGATAGGTAATTAGAATTTTGGACCACAATTTTGGTCGGTCTGATATTTGTTCGCAACATGTAAGAATATAAATCATGATAAATTAATTAAAATTATTTTTTCTTCTTAAAAAAATATATAGTAATTAGTGAAGTATAACAGAAAAAACGGATAAATGGAAAGAGAGCAAAACAGTAGAAAGCGAATCTTAAAAGAATGGCTTGTATTTCTTCACTGAACTCTCTGTCTCAACGTCCTTTCAATCCCAATTTCTCATCTTTCTCTTCCAGCAAGCCGAGTCTTTACATTCTAAAATCCAAGCTTAACACTAACATTCCTGCTCCTTCAACTCCTTTAAGCTGCAGCAGACGCAGAAACCAACATCAACATGTTCTCTGCTGCAACAACAACTACAAACAAGAAGAAGAACTCCTGTAACTCAGCTTGTACCTTTCATGGCTTTTTGAGTTCAATTCTCTTTGTTAAATATTATTCGTTGTGGGGTTTGATTGTTTTTGTCAAATTGGTGTAGTTTTTGCCTTGGAGAAGTCCCATGTGGAGCTGGAACTAAAAGAAGAGAAGCTTTATTCAACATGGTATTTAGTGCTTTTACTTTCCCTTCAATTGCCTCTACTGCATTGGCAGCCACAGGTAATTTGTGATAGTAATCTTTCACTATGGTGTTGCTGTTTATGTTTATTGTAAAAGCAATCCCTTACCTGCTGAATTTCATGCGTGGCAGAGGATTCACGTGTTTATACCGATGATGCGAACAAGTTTAAGATATCTATTCCCCAAGGTACATTAACTCTGAATTTTTTGATCTCTGTAGCTATAAGTAGCAGGTGATGTAAAAATTGAAGAATAGTGATTGGGTGACGCAGATCGAAAGAAAGACAGTTAGCATAAACAATACAGAATTCTATCGAATAGGTTCAGCACACACAATTCTAATTCGAGATTTTATTATCGAATATTGTTGTATTAGTGCTGGTAGGAAATTCTGGTGGCTGTTTACAGTTTACGCTAGGCATGAATGGTAGAGGAATATTGAGAAAGACTTCTTGTTCTTTGCAGGCTGGCAAGTAGGTGCAGGAGAACCAAGTGGATACAAATCCGTCACTGCTTTCTATCCAGAAGAAGCTTCTAATTCAAGTGGTATTTGTAGAGATTTTCTGACAAGCCCACCTTTTAATTGATCAACAAATAAGTTTATTGATGATTTTCACACTTAATCGATTGGTTTGCTTCAGTCAGCGTTGTGATCACCGGGCTTGGTCCAGATTTTACTAGATTGGAATCATTTGGCAAAGTTGATGCCTTTGCTGAGACTCTGGTACGTTATTCAGTATCCGATTTTGTGGTCCTCGAGGAGAAGCCCCTTCAGCATTGCTGAATTGCGGGTTTTGTGTACAACTGATTCTACTGATTTTGTGTCTTCATGTTCAGGTGGGTGGATTGGACAGGAGCTGGCAGAGGCCCCCGGGCGTGGCAGCAAAACTTATAGACTCTAAAGCTGCTAATGGTAATTTTCTTCAATCTTTTCAATGAATTACAGTGTGAGGTAAGAGTTAATGATGGATTGAGGATGAGATCTGCTCACGATAAAAAGCCATGATCAAATTTAAGATAACCTCCTTTTTTCCAACAATTGATAGGGCTTTACTACATCGAGTATACGCTGCAAAATCCAGGCGAAAGTCGCAGACATTTGCTTTCAGCACTTGGAGTTGCATTCAATGGTTGGTACAACAGACTATATACGGTGACAGGGCAGGTGAGGCTGCGTTAACTCTACAGAGATCTTTTTTTTTTTCCTCTGGTCTACAGTGTTTGTTCATTTCAGATTTGATGCATGCATTCAATATTGAATTCTGGCCTTCAATATTGTTGCAGTTTGTCGATGAAGAATCAGAGAAATTCGGCACCGAGATCAGGAAGGTATATCAGAACTCTTCATTTACACGGGCTCAGATTTTTGTCTTTGAAAGATTAAAGCTCCTGCTGACAACTTGGAGATAAAAGAATTCAGAAACTAACTAAAATCCCACTGCTATTTGGTTTTGCAGGCTGTTTCGTCCTTCAGGTTCATTTGATGACATAAAGTAAACCTGGCTTGAAACTGTGCCATTCTTCCATTTTTCTTTTTTGGCGGCCCCATATGTTAAGAATTCTTGAGTAATCACATATGTTGAGAGGATTGAAGTCATGTCATTTTTGTTGAGATCTCTGATTTTCTTCATTTTAATTATCCAATAAAATTAAAGGTATGTAGGTGTAGATGTGGAGTTCCAAAATCCCTTTGCTTTGCTAGATATGGAATTCGAAATCTAGGCAGATGGATTAAGCACAGAAGTCCTTTCATCAACAAAATTTATGTATAGTTGAAGATGAATGTGGTTGCATTTGCTTACATATTGAAGGTGAAAGAAGTACAGGTCCTGGTAGGGTGAACCATGATTTCGTGACCAAAGGCCACTGTTCAGCTGTTCGCACAGGCCATTTTAGAAAGCTGCATTGAGTTCCAATCTGCCAGTAGAGAACATTACGCTTCTCTCTCTCTCGCAACACTAACTTCTGTAGCACTAATTACAATTTAATTGCTTCGTATTGTAAATGAAGTTTTGGCATCTTGCAAGCTACAAGGTTGTAGCTATGGAGCAGTGATGGACCTCTCAATTAGCTTGAGTTTTTTTGCTGCTACTTCCATCATCCTATCTTCTCCTGAATCATCGGTGCATCTCCAGGCTAGTTCAGCGAATGCTTCCAGTTGTTGCCGGTCAATTGCTTCTCCCCCATTTCCCCAAATCGTAGGATACACATCTTCGTCGACCTGATCCTTTCAAAACAAGTCTTTCACATACTCTGTCAGTGACATTTCCGGTTGAAATGCATTTCGTCCAGTAAGAAGGACGAGCAGCGGCACCCCAAAGCTGAAGACATCAGTCTTTTCTGTCACAAAACTTCTGATCATGTAATCAGGATCGATGAAACCCACTGTCCCCGCAAGATCATCTAATCCGACACGTGATTCCCCTTTCATTAAGTGACATCGCGAAATTGAAATTGAAAATGAAATTGAACAATTTGGAAGCATGATGCTGGTCGAGGAAGATACTAGCAGGTTTTTTTTTTTTTTTCTCTCTGTAGATGATGGGCCAAGGAAATTTAAAATGGAGATACGTCACAACATTTGCTATTTTCTAGGCAAATTTCAATTTTGTTCCCCCAAGGTAAACGATCCATTATATATACGTCTATCCAGACATCCATTCTCTGAATCTTCATAAACCAGAGATGGACCTGGGAGCTCCAAGCAGCAACCTAATAGCTTGAAAACACGATGTCACGGAAGACCTATTTACGGCCAGCAGACGGACAGCAGTGTTGCAGATCTTCTGTCCTCGGTAAAGCAACGGAGTTCGGTGTGTATTGAGTGACTAAATAACAAATTGTTCCATAAATGAAATCAGGAGCCACCGCCACTTTTATCACTTGAATCGCCATCATAAGTACAAAATAGCTGGCCACCAAAGTGCAATGCAGGCAAGATATTTGGAACCTCACAAGGGGGTGACTGTACACACAATTTTTTTTTCTTTTGAATTTAAATATAGCTTGAAGCTTTCCCCATGTTTTGAGGTCTGCCTTCCATTAGGTCCAAATTACAAAGAGTTGAGAGAGAGTCTAACAAAAAAGAGAACCCCTAGTACTAATATGCACAAAGCTCCAATGATTGTTAAATACAACGCAGGAGACCACCACAGACACCAGAGAGACTACCTATACACCCAAATGCTGGGACCACTAGACTATAAAAGAATCATATGTTGATTCTAACGTGTTGGTTTCTTTTTACACTTTTATTATTCCTATAATTTGGTTGCCAGAAACCAATTCCAGCATCCATAAAATGCATTGCTGCTTGTTACTCATCCTGAGTTTTGGCAGCATGCAGAGTTTTTAACACACTAGGGTAAAGGAAGAATTATCCACATCCCTTCTCCACCCATTCGGAGCGACTCAGACAACTGTCGACTTCTCTGGTGAGCATGACCATCTATGACCTGCACGGTATAAAATCTGTAAGATCAATGCTTTCCATGGGGTTATATTAACGGCACTCATGCTCATGTATTAGCAAGTGACAGTTTTAGCAATACAGTTTCACAACAAAAAAAGGTTCACGCTGACCTCAGACAAAGTCAAGGGGATAGCATGTGCATTCACAATATGCTTTGACTCACTAGATCGAGCATTTAAATTTAAAATAACAACAGGAATAGCAAAACCCACTCAGCACGGTAAAAACAGAGCTCCAAAGTAGCTTCTAGTTCAATGCAAGACTACCTCTCATTTAGCACTGAATATGCATGCATACAGAAAACACAGAGAGAAATGATTTGTACCTCTAGAATGCAAAATAAATAGTTTGCAAGGCTAGATTCGAAGCCCGCTACTCAAGTAGCAGTTCCGCTGCTCTTAGTCCTGCTGCAGTCTTAAGGATACCTAAGATTAAAAAACAATCAACCCACGTTACACCACAATGGTGACAGCATAGGTCTGAAAACACAGTGTCATACTCCAATGGCCATCTGATGCCACTCACCTTGATCAGCCCCTCACCCAGTGGTTTGGTCAGAACCGCTACCTTGCATATACTGAGGAGAAGGAGCAGGAACAATAAACTGTGATTGTGCTGGAACAGCTGCAGCTATACCTGCAAAAAAACAATGCACTTGCCTAATCAACTTTACCAGTGTGGTTACTTTTTGAAGCAACATTCATCAGTTAATTGCACAACAATGTCACTTCTTTTGTCGGTATTTTACTCTCCCTTTATCATCAAAAGTTTAAGATTATTAATCCCCTCCTCAAAGGGTTCTACTTCTTTCTAAGCCCACACCATTTACCATTTCAATAGTTTCTCACTGTGCACTTCCCCTTCCATCCTCTTCCCCAACTAATCTCTTCACACTATGCATGAAGTAAATTGATGATGCCTATAATAACTATGGAAAATATAGACAAAATCAGACATCAGCTGTTTTCACATGTCTTCGACATTTGCAAGGTACAATGAAGAGATTGTGAACTGAAGTGTTAACCTGTATGATATGGTGCTTGAATTGTTGGCATAGACGAAGTTGTTATTGCATTGACACTTGGTCCACCAAACTGCACAATCTGATGACCTGGCACAGCATATCCTGGCATCGATGTATAACCATGACCTCCAGGAACATTTTGACTCAACTGCCCATAAGGATACATGCCTGAGTTAACTGTTCCAGGAACTCCATATATCTGAAGGTACTGATGGCCAGTAGCATAAGGGTTGTAAGCACCCTGCCAGTAGGACAAAAGCAGCAATAATCAGTATCAAGTCAGCTCGGTAGTTTAAGACAGTATAAGAACCCAAGAAATAAATCCTAGTTGTTGTCATCTTTCACCTGTTGATAAACGTATTCAGGTCCATATGCCGCATAGCTGAATAGATGAACCAACCATAGAGATGGTGTGAAAAGATCAGTATAGGGTCAGGATTTTTACATAGAAATCATACCAGAGAAAAACAACATGCACATATCATCATAACACTGTAAGAATCCAGGATTTTTCGAGTAAACCACACCATTACTTCTACAAATGAGCTCTCTCTCTCTCTCTCTCAAAAATGTCCAAAGTATAAGTGAACAGAGCAATGGGCATCACAACCCAAAAACCAGTATGTTCCAGTTTATTTTCTTTTCTATAAATACACTTCAAACCATGACCATGATCTTGCCTGTTCAATAAACATTGAGCTGGGGCACATATCCTCTGCAACTACCACTTTTTGCATTCCTGCAATTACCAACCACACCATGTCACATCACTGTAACTTGGACAAAAGGAACCCTGAATTCTAGGAAACTGGCTACTTAATCCTAGAGCAGCTAGAAATTTCCAACTGATGTCCAATGATGTGATTGGCATCATGTATATGAATAGCCACGAATAAGGGAGGGGAGCTGGAAAATGTAAAAACGAGAAAGTAGTTGCAAAGTACATGTACCCGATCTAACTGGAAAACTGTGGTCCATCTATCAATGGTTTCATACGACTCACAACATAGATTGATGAGAGAATGCAGAGCACACCAGGAGCAAAAGGACCACTTCTATAGTTGAAGTTAGGGTTTTGCCTATATACAGGTAGACATCAGTATTGAAGACATCGGGAACAGAAACTACAGTTAGGATTTTGCCTCTATACAGGTAGACATCAGTATTGAAAACATAGGGAATAGATACTACAGCTAAAGTATGACCGGTGATCCATCTAACAAAATTTAGTTAACTAGCCTAGAAAACCAGATATATATACAAATTGGCAATGAGTTCACATAAAATCCCATATTGAACTCTACCAAAATTCCTTGCGCAGCTCCTGGAAAGTTAGAAGGTATTGGCAGGAAACAAAAAATGGTATTGCTGAAGCGTTCTTAAGAAGCCAACCAGAAGTTGTTATCAATGCAAAAAGAATACACAACTTCAAATAAGACATAAAAGGAGGAAAGAATAAATTTTTTTCTTCAAAAAACATGAAATAGAACTGGATACTTTGTACCAGCCAAAATGAGCAAATTTTTATTGCAACAAGTAGAATATTACATTTACTTTGGAATGTAGCATACAACTCACCCATATGGATTATACATCAAGCCTTGGTAGCCATAAGAAACTGGTTGTTGGTAGCCAAAACTTCCAACATAAGTCCCTCTGGGGGTTTGCACACTTGTAATGTACGGGGAAGCTGGTCTCGGACGTCCTATTAGAAACAAAAAGCAGCAAGCAGAGGGCATGAGCAAGAAATCAACCAGGAATCAAATCATATTGGTTTTCAATATTCCTTATCTAGCACAATATTGGCTTTGCATTTAGGGGAAAAAAAACTGATACCATAAGGCAGAGGTGGCCGAGGTCTCCCAAGTGAAGCCAGATTACAATTAGCCCGTCTACCATCGATAATCGGAGTAGGATCAGCACAGGCTCTCCTAGCTGCGTCTGGTTCTCGGAAAGTCACCTACACCCTCCACACAAATACAATCCAAAAACCCATGTCATTCTCCATCTATCAAATAAAAACACACACCATTTTATCCAAAATGGAATAAATCCAAACTTTGACAGCTATCTAGATCACCTTCAATCATCAAATTAAGCACAAGATAGCCTTGATCAAAACAGAGTAAGTAAGTAAGTAAATGCTCACAAAACCATAGCCTTTTGATCGGCCAGTGTTCTTATCAGTGATGACAACAGCCTCAAGAATATCACCAAATTGCTCGAAATAACGACGCATGGTCTCGCTCTGAGTCTCCCAAGCAAGCCCCCCAACAAAGACCTTAGTATAAGTAGTATCCCCAAATGGAGAATTCATGTATTGAAACCCTGAGCTTGAACTCGATCCCGAGCTAGGTCCCGGAATTGCTTGATAGGCCATATTAACAAATTCGATCCAATTAAAATAATGAAAAAAAAAAGGGAAAGGGAAGGCTACTTAAAATTCAACAAGATTTTTGGAAGATTCGAAGCATAAAAAGGAAAGTAGAGGGTGGTAAGAAGTGACATGCTTCAAGAGAGAAACCCTAGAAAAACCCTAGAAGTGGACGAAATATACTGGGAATCCATGGAATTGTAAAGGGATCGAGAAACAGGAGTGTTGTTTTAGACAAAAGATCGGAAAGCGGACTGATTGGGTTGAATAGGGAAAGAAAAGAAAGAATCACAATCACAATCACAATAAAAGGGAAGAAAGTGAAAAAAAAAATTAAGAAGAGAAAGAAAAAGAAAAGAAAAGAAACCCTAGAGTTGAGGTGGGGTGAGGTCGGTGTGATGGAAAACAGATATATAGAGAGAGGGGGGTGGGCTTTGTGTTGTGTGGGGAAATAAAAGTTGGATGGTCAGTACTCGATGATACTATAGACAGAGCAGAGAGAGAGTAATTTTTTTTGGGGGGTGATACTAATAGTATTAACGGGGGTAAGTCTTTATTGATGGTGTTGCTGGGGGTGGAGAGAGGAGGAGGAGGCGGAGAAGGGGAGGAGGGGGCGGAGGAGGGGGAGTCATGATTTGTTTGAAGGAGAGCAAGAGAGAGTGAAAATGAATAAGAGAAAAACGAGAATAGAAAAGAAAAGAAAAGGTGGGACCCTCTAACTTGGGTGTGTCTTCTCTTCCTTCTCTAACTTCCAGGGTTCTCAAACATACATGGATTGACAGCTCGGTAGGGATGCGGCTGTGGGTCCCACTCCTCCTCTTAATCTGATCTCTAATGAGAAAGATAAGATATATTCTCCCTCAAACCCCTTTTTTTTTTTAATAAATGAAATTATGTCACGCACGTACACTACTAGAATTGCGTACGCGTTAGTTAGTGCTTAATAAAAATAAAATTAAAAGGAGGTATAAATATATTTCGTAGAGAGATTAAAGTAAAAACTTAAAATAAATTCATTCTTGAGAAGTGATTATTAAATAAATTTTTATAATTTTAAATATTTATCTTGATTGTTTTGTTCTGTTTATCTTTGAAATAGTAATTATAATATTAAAAAAATAAGTAAATTTTGTAATGGAATAGGGTACGGGAAAAAACCCGAAATTCGTGTTTTTAATTGTAATAATAATCACACTAGACTGTAATAGCAAACAAAATTGTTCTTCTTTCTCCATGTTCACGTCTAAACTACAAGTGTTCGTTCGTCCTCAGTCTGTCATTGATGGCTGATAGGTTTAAAGAAACTTGAAACAAAACCGAATTTAGATAGTGTACCTACGGCGGGCGGTTCTGCCACCTAGGGGTGATGTGGTTCATCGGAGACGGCAGAACAAGGACGAAAGGGAGGAAGGAAAGGAAATTTCCTTTTATCTAGTTAATGAACGAATTGATTAGGTGACATGACATGATTAACGGACGTGGGAAATAGATAAAGCTCATGGAGATGCACGTAACCAATGTCTCAACAGGAAAGGGACCCTCTGGTCTGGTCCCTCGGCAATGGATGATGCTTGCTGGCTGTGACATGCATCATTGTTAATATTCTATCATTTACCTAAGAGCACAAGTCATGAGTGCTCGAACCCACCGTAAGGATTCCTATGCCCTCCCCTTCGCTGCTACATTAGAACACACACAAGTATTTTTCTTATTTACAAAAAGACTTTGAAACACATAAGAACTGATTTGGCGTTATGGCAGCTTGGATGGAACCCGGTTTGGAGCATGTTTACTTCTTCATGTTTTAAAAATACTTTTAAAAAAAATTTAAAATTTTTTATTTTTTTATTCACTTCAAATTAATATTTTTTTTTAAGTATTTTTATATAGTTTTTAATATACTGGAGTGAATAAAAACATTTTAGGCTGCGTCTTGCTGTATTATTTCGAGGGGGAACTCGACTACAAGGGTCACTTCACTCTCTTTGGAGGTGAGCCATGGGGTTGGCAAGCGGCAATAGAGTCGCGCTCAAACCAGCGGCTACGATTGCAGCATTGTGAATACAAGGGGCCACAGGTCCAAGAACACTTGTGTATATCATGTCCTTTTCTTTCCTTTTCTTTTCCTGTGGTTCCCAAGACATACAATCGATTCACAGAGACAGGATTGCACATGGAACTACTTCGAAGAAAACAAAGGATGCGTCTGTCTCTTTGATGATGATGATGTTGTTTTTGCCACAGCAATTACTTTTTATTTCTATCCTAAATTTAGCAATTTCCCTGAACTCAAGTGTGGCGTCCCCCCCCCAGCAAAACTGTCATGTCACGCAGTGCAGCATAGCTAAACAAGGCCAAGCTGGAGAAAAGAGCGCGCACAGAATAAAAATCATGCACAGCGCTGTTAAGCAAAGCCATTTAGTTCATCTGGAAAGACTTGGATCTATTTCATCTCAAATTATTAAAGTAAAAACTTAGATTTGAGAAAAGCAAACCGTAAAAATTACCACATCTTCTTTCAGCTTCTCTGGCTTCTCATAAAAGAGTACTTTATAGAGGTAAAAACTGTTGTGATGTTGAGTTCCCTCCTCTTGGCATGTCCCGGAGCTTCTTTTTCTTCCATTAATGTCTTGGCAACATGGTACCAAAACTGGTTTCCAGAAAATAATTTTAATTAATTAGCGGAAGATAGAGCTAGCCGGAATTCAAAATCAGACCATGATCCTTTGGCCAATTTGAGTTCATCACAACAGTAGCTAATTGATGACACAGCAATGACTCTCTTCACTTTAATTATCATTGGAGCAAGCATTTAGTACATTCGGCGTGCCTGTAACAGCTGGTTCCATCATTTCTTCCAGTGGAAATCACCACAAACCGGCAGCATATGAACAAAAAACTCATTCCAAAATAAATGGTTTGCTGGCTCTCTGAAAAGGCAGTTGGGCAGCGTCGTGATTCTAGAAAAATACTTGAACTGCATCTCCTAAATTTCAACTGTGTAACAAAATTGTCCTCGTAGAGGTCGACAGATCGAGTTAACCAGTCTGGTAAGCAACCAGTTTCAACGAGAACTAGAACCTTACCTTGGGAATAGTTATACCACTGCTAGGATCAGGTCGAAGTGGGCAAGCAACATGGAAAATGGCAGCATATATAATGAAGGGTTTCAGATTCTGTGCAGCGTTCTCCGATTTCTTCAGATGTAAACTTGGAGACCCAAGGCAGGCTGAACTGAAACCAGTTAATTACCTTGGGTACATATCCATTGTTATAGCACTGAAATGATCAATAAAACAGGAAAAGCCGGGTTTTGTGTTTGTCTACGAGGTCCAAACAAGGGCTTGAAAAAACGTTGTCTCTTTTTAAAATGCGGCATTACGGCAGTTAACTGGGTCGCTTTCCACTTTTTCCTTCATCAAGCTAGCAATCTATACATAGGCCCATGTTCTAATTTGTGCTCTAATCCTGGTGGTATTCTGTGTTTCCGTAAGCCTATTTTAGCCTTTCCAAGCCCACACTCTTTCTAATCTTGTTTTGTTTGTGGATTATAGACTAAACCGTCGTTTGCAGCATAAATAGCCTTTCATAAATATTTATTTATTTTTGTTTAATTTTTTTATTTTTTTATACCATTTTAGATGTGCTGATTTTAAAAATAAATTTTTTTAAAAATAAAAATTATATTATTTTAATACATTTTCAAATAAAAAATATTTTATAAAATAACCAATACCGCATGTATATCAAACTTAATTGCAACATTTATTATTTTTTTAAAATATTCTGAATCCAAGGAGTATCTTGATCATCAATCAATATTGTCTCACACTTTGTTCTAATCTGGTAAATTCTACATGTTCCATGTTGAGTTATTGCTAGCTTCTTGGATCTAGCAATTGATGGCGCCCTTAAACAGCTGGAGTGGGTCTTGGCCAAGGGTTGTGTGAAGTGGACATCAATAAGTACATAAAGGTTGAGAAGTCTGTGCCTGGTACTGGCTAGTTAGAAGATTCAAGGGTTCTTATCTGATGCATTGAATCTTGTTCTCGGTATAGGATGCCATGTCTGTGGCCAGAAATATACGCGAGAATCCGAAGCTCCTTCCTGGTGGGGATGCTACAGAATTAACTGTATCCGCTGCTCTGAACCAAAAATGTTCATCTATTGAAGGTATAGAAAAGGTGAATGATTAATCTCTTCCGTTAACGGATCAACCTTCGATTATTCTTTTGAATTGAACTACTGTTATGCAGATGTTTTTTTAGGATAAAATTTGGAAGCACATTATAGCTTCACTTGATTCACCTTAATTTTACGTCTTATGGTTGCGAAACAGTGGCCTTATGGAGCTGCTGCTATAGCTTTTGAGGCTATGTCGAAGACGTTGGCTCAGAATTGTGGTGTTAATATTGTGATATGAACCATGACTGCTGTGCAGGGAAAGGTATGTCATGGATCAATGTATTTTATAATCAATTCATTCACTTGAAAAGACTCATGGATAGAGATGCCGAGCGAAGAATGACCTACATAAATGCTCAACAAAAATCAAGCACATGAAATAAGAGTCTGGTTTATTCCCAGACCCAGCTCCCTCTAGGCCTAGTAAGACGCTAGGTTCATTTTCTGGGTTCCCTCTAGGCCTAGTAAGACGCTAGGTTTATTTTCTGGATTCTGCTACATGTTGGCCCAAGCACAAGTAAATATAGCAAAATGAAAGACTTAACTCTTTCAAGTTCAATTATATACTAGGTCTAAGCGTATGTAAATTTGACAAGATGCTAGATCCAATGATCTTGAACTCAGCTACACGCTAAGTCCAAATGTTTCTGTCCAAATGTCTCTGGGCTTAGAAAAACATTGGACTCAACATCCTTGGGTTTGGAATCATTTCAGGTCCAAACATACAATTAATGACCCTTATTACTCTCCCGTTGAGTCACGAGGTTATCCCTGCCAACCCTCAACATAAAGTAATGAGAACCTAGGATGATCATCTCCTTAATTACACCCTAATTGTGTAAAAATCCTCCAAGAGTTGGATATATATCAACCACTATTAATGCTAACTATAAGGGTTGTTTCCATCAGCATTAATATTATATATGAGATGACTTATAAAAGTCTTCTATAAACACATGGTATTTCAATCAACATTAATGTTGATAAAAGAGACTCTCTCCCCGCTAGTATATTTGAAAGGAAAAGACTTTCTACCCTTTCGGTAAAAACAAGAACGTGCAAAGTATAAGGGCTATAAATACTTTTCAAATCAATCAGGTAAAGGGTTCATGATTTTTATTCTCTTACAAAATATTCTCAGAGCATTTATAACACACGAACTAAAAACAAATACTTTTATTCTTAAATTTTAATGCTCATTTACTATAATTCTTTATTGTAAAATCATTGAGTTATTCATCAAAGGTCCCCAAATCTCACTAAAATGAATTGTTTTGTAGAAATCAAGATTTCTATCACCAATTCTTTATTCCTCGATTCTAAAAAATAAAATATTGACATGAAAAAATGATTATTCACCATCCACACACTCAAAAACTTAAATTTTAAAGCATATTAGATTCCATAGCATCATCACCATTATCTACTTTTTTTAAAGTTTGATTTTACGGAATAATTGCTCCGTTCACATAATCCGCTCACCCATCTTCTGTTTGCTTTGTCTTAATTTACCACAGCAGCTTGCAAAGTGTGAAAATGCATGGATAGGAACAACGGTAAAATTACTGATATTGTCGTTTCATGTCCTATATATTGCTCTATATGTTCTACTGGAATTTCATTAACCTTAGTGAAATCTAATGCTCCAGATGGAGGGCAGATAATCACCCTTTTATGCAAACTTGCAGGCCTGTAGATGGGTTGATCGAGACCAATTTCCTGTTGAGAGGTTGCAATGCGAGGTTGATAAGACCTAATGCATGGTGAAAGTAGAGATGAATGATCTTCTATAATGCCATGATATGCAGGTCAAAATGTATACTGGGCAAATGGTTGATTTGATACCAATTTCATGGTGCCTGCCAAACACAGCTTCTTAAACGACACAACAAGTACTGGAAGGGGATATTTGGAAAGGAACTTCCCAACTTCAATATATAACAGATCCTCAGCCAAACTAAATCCTATGCATGTGCATTTTCTGTTATGTGAGCCCGCTTAGCTCAGAGGTTAGAGCATCGTATTTAAATTTGATGGTCATCGGATCGTGTTGTTAAGAAGAGACAACAATTTTCTACGTTGCTCTTCTTGTTCTTGGCACCAACCAGTTGCATTTTCGCTTGAAAAATTGCAGGAACAAGACACAAACTTCGAGCAACTTTTTTTTTTTGGAAGCAATCTGAACATCAAGATATGAACTTTTTTTCTTTTGATATCTTACAAGCCCTACATCAACCTCCATCAAAACTACAAAAGAATTAAAACCCCAAAATCCATCAGATCTTATCAGACAAAAGAACCCATAGAAGAAATTGTTGTGTTGGAAGATCAATGGTTGTATAAAATTTGAGACTTAAGTTGAAATGGTGCAAATGGTTCCACATGTATATGATGTATTTGAATACATCTATCCTAGCAAGCATCAAGTAGATAATGTCAGTGCCTCAGCGTTGTAGAATCCACCAAACACTTGCACGCACAGACAAAATATCCTTAAACCCAGACTGCACTGATCAACAAGTCATTTTCAAATAATTTATTGGAATATTTAATTCCGATGACAATGTTGATGTCCCGTCGAATCTTGAGAACGCATCGTTTTCTAAGTCCAGTATCAATGACAAAAAACATAGACTAATTAACTGAAAAGATCAATAAGAAAAGATTAAGTACTCATCAGAGCCCAAAACTAAAAGAAAATGGAGAGAGGTGTGGGATTTGGGAAAGATGTCAGAGGAAGAAACCGTGTGTGTGACAGGTGCAGGAGGGTACTTGGCATCATGGCTGGTTAAGTTTCTCCTTTCAAAGGGCTATATATAGGGTGCATGGAATTCTGAAGGACCCAAGTAAATCTTTAACTGGTTTCAACATCCTACTTCGCTTGGAAATCGGCATAAATTAATTCTTTCAAACAAAAAGGTTTCTTTGGCTTTCACTATTCTTCTTTTGTTCTTATCTACTATTAATCTCCTTGAAAGGTGTCGGCAAGAATGCTCATCTGAAGAAATTGGAGAACGCTACAGAGAATTTGAAACTCTTCAAGACAGAGGACACAGCGACGACTCGCTTAACCTTGGCTTTAGAACATGCTTTCAGCACATGCTTAATACTGTCAAAGAGCTTTTTGTTGGTTTTACAGAATATCACGTGCAGTATAAATAATAAAACAAAATTATTAAAATATAAGTTGTTTTCAAAAACTGATTTGTTGTAAATTATAAGTTGTTTAATTGTTTAGTTTCTGGCAGTAAATCACGCCAACCGTCTGTTAGAAATTTTAAATGTATGTTTGCATTATCATCTAACATGTCTTTTATTAAAATTTAATTTTTTTTAGTTTTAATTTAATTTTTTTAATATTTTTAGATTTTTTAATATATTAATATAAAAATAATTTTTAAACAGAAATTATTTTAAAAAAACAATTTAACCTCCACTTACAGACAACCACCATAAATTTTGAAAAGGCTGTGGGGTTAGAAATTTACTTTTTTAGATTCTCAATAAAGCTGTACCTGACAAGGTATCTTCCAGTGTTTTCCTTCTCATTTAAAAATTTAAATTCAATCCGTTTTCTTTTCTTTTTTCTTTTTTAAAAAAAGCTGCAGCTATTAATGTATGACTCTCCATGCATGTAGAATACACAAGCCAAATTATATTTTTCGGGGCCATTTTTGCATTAAAACTATTAAAAACGAAAAACCCTATGTGTTGAGTTGAATATTATAATCTAGTGGTTTATTAACTCTAAAACATCCTTATTATGTTATTTATCTATCATGGAGATATTCAACATGGGTACATGCAATTGCGTTCATGTAAAAACTCCATCAGAATTATTATTTTTTTAATTTAATTTTGAACCAAATTAATAGTACTTGCATTTCAATTTATTTTTCAAAGTATTTTTTCATATGATAAAAATTAAGTTATTTTTTATCATTTTAATATTATATTAATATATTTTTAATTAAATATCATTTTTATAAAAAACATAAGCTAAATCAATCAATGAGATTAATTAAAATATATTTTATTTCTCAATATTACGAATAATTCATCATGAGCTCCCCTGGGCGATCAGCACGTGATAACACGCTCGTAAAACCTCATAATTGAAGTAAAAAAGGGGTCCCACAAATAGTTGCTTGCCTGGATCTCACGTGAGCCGGGGAGCATGCATGATCATGATCATGTCATGAATCAAGAAGCAGCGCATCAATGATTACAGATGGCAGAAGCTCAGCCAGCCCAAAAGACACAGAGGGCAGCAAGCCAGCAACTGGCAGCTACCTACCGAACAGTAACGACAACAGGGTGGTCTCCCACTCCATATTTTACAAAATAAAACAAGAAATTTAATTTTTATTTCTTAATCTTGCAGTTATAATTAAATGAAAAGCTAAAATCCAAATAAAAAATCATCCATGTATATTTATTAAAAAATCCAAAAACATTAAAATAAATCATTTAAAGATTCATGATTTCACCTTCATAACTTTTTTCAATGGCTTTTCTCAGAAGAACAAAAAATATTAATATAAGATACATTAAAACACAGATGGATTGTTAAAATAATGCATGCAAAAATATATATTTATATAATTTAAAACTATGTTAATAATTTGGCTCTTCTAGGTGAATTTTTGTTATTAGAGATGTTTTTATTGTCGTTCATTAGTTTTTTTAAATAAAAAAATCAATCAATTTTTTCATATGAAATTTTTAAAAATTTAGTTTTAGAAAAAATAAATTTCAACCTAATAATAAGCATAAATTTCATGTTATGTTGATATTGAAAACGTGAAGGAATCAATATAACTTCAGAGATAAAAACAATTATTATAACAAAACATGTATCGAGAAATTTTTTTTTATTGTGGATTATAGTAGTAGTTTTATTTTTAATTTTTTATCTTTTAATGAGACATTTCTTTTATTTTTTTTGTTCTTAGTGAATGTGTGGCGCTGCACCATTAAGGAGATATGTGTGATGCTTTCCAGTAGCCAAATCTAGTCATTCGACGTCTCTCTAGACACGCAATCGTGTCCTCTTCCACATGAAGTTGCCCGTGTAGACAGATAATGGTTGAATTGCTGCCTATGATTGATTGTTTGTATTTTTTTTATTTTGTCTCTCTTGACAACTAAAGTGAAGAATTGCTCTCTTTGATTGTTGTTTATTAAGTCATGCATGGTTGCTAAACTCAAGCATCTTGGATCAGGCATGACTGGCAAACCCACGCACCTTAAGCCTGGCATGGTTGTGAGACCCAAGACGCCTGGGTAAAAAAAAACTAAAAAATTTTAAAAGCATGATTGGACTGCAAAAACTTAATTTTTTAGGCAATGTTTGTTTTTGCAGTCAATCGTGCTACCAAAAAATTTTAATTTTTTTTACTCAACCACCTTGGGGCTCCCAATCATGCAAGACCCATGCTTTTAGGTCTGGCATGGCTGTGAGACCCAAGGCGTCTGGGTCTAAACCCGCGTGCCTGAGTGAAAAAAATTAAAAAAATTTAAAAGCATGACCGGACTGTAAAAACAAACACTGCATCACTCAAGCATGATTTTTCATTCATATGCAGTAGAACTTAACTGCAAACTCTTTTTTATTTGTGCAATTTATTTTATAAATTTGTTATATTCAAAGAGAAAAGAATGAAAAAAAAATGTTGAGTTCTAAGTGATTTATTTTAAATCTTAAAAAGTAAAATTTTTTTTTGTATGCATTGTGGATTAAAATATTAAATTTATGTTTCCGCCCATGTGTTGGACAAATTTTTAAAGGGTTCATACTTTTTTTTAAATTTGTGATGTTGTTGCATGATTTAATTGTCAAGGTTAAGTCAGGGAATTGAATTGTAAAACAAAGGTGACATGGGTGGTGCGTTTAAATTTATTTGTGAAGTAAGTTTTTGTCCTCCATGTTTGTTTGCTATAAGGTGACCAGTCCTTTGAATTTTTAACAATTTTATTTTGACACTAAACTTCATTTTCATCATTTTTTAGTCCTTAGTGGGTGAGAGGAGAGAGAGAGATAGCTGAAATGCAGTCTAGAGAAAGAAAAATATCATTTCTTTGATTCTAACCACCAAAATGTTAGATTTTTGTTCCAAGTAGTTCCATATAATGGTGAAAGTTTGACTTAGGTGTTTTTTTTTATATTGAAAGTGCCTAAAAACCATATTTGAGATAGGAAAGAAATTGGTTTCTAGGTTGATTTTGGGTTTTTGACTGTTTTTTTGCGCTTCTAAAGGTTAAAAAGGCTAGTAGGATAATTTCTAGGTATTTTAGGTTGAAAATGAGTTTTTACAAGAAAAAACCATCTACCCCGATTTTCAGCAACTACGAAGAAATTGGTTTCCAAGTTGATTTTGGGTTTTTTTGAAAAATCGGGGTAGCTGGTTTTTTCTTTTAAAAACCTATTTTCAACCCAAAACACCTAGAAATCACCCTAATAATCTTTAACCAATTGGTTCGAGTCTGATAACTATGGTATTAGGTCGATGTTTTATTCATTATTATTTTTTAATATTTTTTTCTTGATTTTATCATTTAATATTAGATTGGTTGAGAAATAATATGAATGATTTATTTTATCTTTTTTGTTTTTTATAGGGTTCTTGCTGTTTCAAATACGTTTTTATTTTTAAGTTGATTCTCAATTTTGTTACCATATATTTTATCTTATAATTAATTTTTTTTTATAAAGAACAAATTAGTGAAGTCAACAGAGTCCATGACATGATTTACTAGGGGGATAAGTTCAATCCAATATGTCATTGTCCCATTAGTTTTTGTTAAAAAAGTTATCATCTTGAAACTCTCTGAAGTTAAGCCATGCTTTTATCAATTATCAAGATAGTATTTGGACTCATAAAATCAATCAATTTAATTTGAAATAACTCCTGCACAATTTAGTTTGAAACTTAAGTTAGACAAATAGTTAAGTTAGGAGATTTCAAAATCGATTCATTAAGTTAGGTTGAATAAAACAATTAAAGAATTCTTCACACTCTTAACATACTTTTAGATTTAAAAAAATTTGTTCAACCCGCTGCGTAGCGTGGGCTAATAGATTAAATATAGCATTATTATTAGACCAAAGCATTCTAGATTTGTCATGGCTGTTAGATTCAAGTATCCTGGGTCTAACAGAGAGTTAAGTGGAGGTTTAAAAATTAACTTGCTTAGAGGGTATTTAAGAGTATGATAACGGTTGCTTTTCAAAGTGTTTTTTATTTGAAAATACATCAAAATAATATATATTTTTTATTTTTTTTAAAATTATTTTTAACATTAGCATATCAAAATGATCTAAAAACACTAAAAAAAATATTAATTTGAAGTAAAAAATAAAATTTTTTTTAAAGCATTTTTAAAATACAAAAATATAAATTCTTAATTAGGTTTAAGAATATTTTTAAAATATGTTATATATTTTTAATGTATTTTAAAATTTTATATTGACTTACAGTGAAGCGGGGGAAAATGTACTAGCTACGTTTTATTTGATGCAAACAAGGAGAAGCTTCTTGTAACGCGCCAACGGGAGTCAACAGAGAAGTAAACAACAGTTAGACTCGTGTCAAGAACCACACGTGTCATCTCTTGCTTGCCTTATAAAATTCTCCTGACGCTCTCAATTGACGCTCACCACAGCCAATACACGCAGGCAGGCTTACAAGCTTATAGCAACACGCCCGGCAACTGCTCTCCATCTCTTTCCATTTCAATTCAAGCAAAAAAAAAAAAAAAAAAAAAAACACAGAGAAGAAGCAAGTCTCAGTTTAAATATCTCCGCTGGCATATCCGGATGGACACCCGCCGCCGTCCACCTAAACCACGACGCTCAACCTCCTCTCAAGATGGTGGTGGTCACCATCTCCATCAGAAGCGACTTCCTCCTTCCATCGACAACAGCTCTCCATCACCGCCACCGAAAGCATCAGACGCGCTTCCCCTCCCTCTTTACCTAACAAACGCCATTTTTTTCACGCTTTTCTTCTCCGTAGCCTACTACCTCCTCTACCGTTGGCGTGACAAGATCCGTAACTCTACGCCACTCCATGTCGTTACTTTCCCCGAAATCGCCGCCATTATTTCCCTAATGGCTTCCTTTATTTACCTTTTAGGTTTTTTTGGAATCGATTTCGTTCAATCATTCATCACGCGCTCTTCTCATGACGCGTGGGAGTTAGAAGGTTCCGATGATCCTAATTTCCTCATCAACAAAGATCACCGCCTTGTTACTTGCCCTCCTCCCGCAAGTATCGATCCCATTCCCAAACTACCCAATCATGAGACAATAATTACACCTTTAGCCTCCGTAGAAGATGAAGAAATCATTAAGTCCGTCACAGAAGGAACAATACCTTCTTATTCGCTTGAAACAAAGCTCGGTGATTGTAAACGAGCGGCTGTGATTCGACGGGAGGCGTTACAGAGGACGACAGGGAGGTCCTTAGAGGGTTTACCTATTGAAGGATTTGATTATGACTCGATTTTAGGACAGTGCTGCGAAATGCCGGTGGGATACGTACAGATCCCGGTGGGGATTGCCGGCCCTTTGTCGCTTAACGGGATGGAGTTTATGGTCCCAATGGCGACGACGGAGGGTTGTTTGGTCGCGAGTACGAACAGAGGGTGTAAGGCGATTTACGCTTCAGGTGGGGCTAGCAGTGTATTGTACGCAGATGGAATGACTAGAGCTCCTGTTGTTAGATTCGAGACGGCGAAACGAGCTTCAGAATTGAAGTTGTTCTTGGAGGATCCTGATAATTTTGATACTCTGTCCATTGTTTTTAACAGGTCAGTTTTCATTGGATTCTCTTTTAAGTTGTCTATGTGTTTTAGATATTTTTGACGTTGATGGATGTCTACCAGTATCTATGGTGGTTAGGATTTTCGGATATTCTATGTAGTTGCTTTGTTTATTTAAGAAGAAGATAAAGGGAAACTTGAGTTATGTAGATTGTAATGGAAGGAAAAGAAAAGTTGAATTTCCATTTTTGACAACCACCTACTTTTTACGATGTTTGCAGGTCAAGTAGGTTTGGGAGGCTTCAAGGAATTCAATGCGCTATGGCTGGGAAGAATCTTTATATCAGATTTAAATGCAGTACTGGGGATGCGATGGGGATGAACATGGTCTCCAAAGGGGTTCAGAATGTGCTTGATTTCCTTCAGGCTGATTTCCCTGACATGGAAGTTATTGGCCTCTCTGGTGATTTCCTTGTCTCTTCTTAACTACACGCATAAAGACTTCATTAGTTGGTGAAGTTGCCTTTGTCTTGCAGTTTTTCTTCATATACTATCTGGTGTTGACATTGGTCAGCTATTTTTGATATTTTTTTGTCGTTTAAGAGTATAAGAGTATTGCTTACTGACCTTTTGTTTTAGCTTTTGCTTTTACTGGACATATGTGAGTCATAATTTTGCTGTCCCAAAATTATTGTTCTGGATCCCAGTATTGATGTTTTGAGTGTGAACATCTGTCTAGTTTACAGTCATCTTTTGAAAAAGTTGGGATAGGCTCTCCTTTTACCTCTTTTTTTCATTTCAGGGCCGAGTCATTATTTTCTTTTACCCTCTTCATTTAAGGTTTAAGTGTCTTTTTGGTGTCCATAGAAGTTCATGGAGTTTATATGTTTCACAATTGTCTAGGTAATTATTGTTCGGATAAGAAACCTGCGGCTGTAAACTGGATTGGTGGACGTGGAAAATCTGTTGTTTGCGAGGCAATTATCAAGGAAGAGATAGTAAAGAAGGTGTTGAAAACAAGTGTGGCTTCCCTTGTGGAGCTCAACATGCTCAAGAATCTTGCTGGTTCTGCTATTGCTGGTGCTCTTGGTGGATTTAATGCCCATGCCAGCAATATTGTCTCTGCCGTCTTCATAGCCACTGGCCAGGATCCTGCACAGAATGTTGAGAGTTCTAACTGCATTACCATGATGGAAGCTGTCAATGATGGAAAGGATCTTCACATCTCTGTGACTATGCCTAGCATTGAGGTACTTAAACTATTAGTCTTTAAACAAGTCGATTTCTTTATGTAATGATTTAAACTATTAGAATTGAGTTTATTGAATTATTCGAACAATTATGATCCTTCGTTATTGGAGTTTTTTATTTGGTAATTGGTGATTTAAGCTAACAGGATTTGTATTTCTATCAGGTGGGTACAGTTGGGGGTGGAACTCAACTTGCATCTCAGTCTGCTTGCCTGAGCTTACTTGGTGTAAAGGGTGCAAGCAGAGAAGCAGCTGGCTCCAACTCAGTACTCTTGGCCAACATAGTGGCTGGTTCAGTTTTAGCTGGGGAGCTCTCTCTAATGGCTGCCATTGCACAAGGGCAACTTGTCAAGAGTCACATGAAATACAACAGATCCAGCAAGGATATATCCACAGTTGCATCTTAGAGAGAAGGGAGTGGAGTGGTCCATTGAAAGGGAAATAAAAGAGAAACAGCCTGAAAGATAGAAGGTTGTGGATTGGGGGGGGGATCCAATGCTGTCGGTACCCATGTGAGATTTGATTAGATCGCACAGTTGTAAAGCTGCTATTGTAAATATTAATTAAGAGTGTTTGTGTTTGCTGTGGGATCGGTTTTATTTTCAAATTGATTTTTTTAAAATGTTTTTGTGGGTGTTAATATTAAAAATTAATTTTTAAAAATAAAAAATATATTATCTTAATAAATTTACAAGAAAAAAATAACTTTGAGAATCAATATTTATTATAATTGCAATCACTACCGGAGGTGGGCGGGCGAGAGGGATGAGAAGATGGATGATCGTGCTCTGTGCTCTGTCTCACACGGTACAAGCATGGGAGTATCTTCTGATGACAAGGAGGCGAAAGCTACTCCCCACCCCAATATTTGGTAAATGCTCTGTTGCGAGTGTTTAAGAACCATTTGCTCTCTATTCTTGGATGTTGATGGGAGGGGGGGAGATATATTATGTTTGGAGTTGGGGGGGACCAGAGAGAGTTGTCTTTATGTCTTTCGTTATTGCAACCATTTTATTACCCGAGAGAGAGGGGGAGACCTTCGATAATATTAAATTGGAAAGTCATTCGAGTTCCCGTGGGGCTTGTAGTTAAGTTAGAGAGTTGCATTTGTGGAATGTCTGTCCGGTCTGTCACGAATTATGGTTTGTACACGTAACGATTATTAAGGGAATGTTTGGGAACGCGGCACTTGCTGTGTTTTTAATTTTCTTTTATTAAAATTTAATATGATTTGTATGTTTTGGATTATTTTGATATACTGATGTTAAAAATGATTTTTAAAAAATAAAAAAACTCATTGACATGTATTTTGATATAAAAAATTATTTATAAAATAATCGCAACCATACTGCTAAACACGCTTAAAAAAGCATGGGATTTTCCTGTATCCATGTACACACCTTACTATTCATTACGTAATGAATAGTGGAGTGATTTTCATACTCTTGGCTAAAATATTGATTGACTTTCAACCGAGAGTGTTTTGGAATCTTTTCACTCATTATTTTATTTTTATTTTTTCACTCTTTGTTGATTTGTTTCATGATGTTTATATATACTCATCGTTTTAATGAACATAAAAATAATCAAAATACTTTTAAAAATAAAAAAATTCAATTGTTTCCTATAGATGTATTTAGATATATTTATTTTTTTAATACAAAACATAATTACACATTTACTCTTAGATCAAAAGGATCTAATTCATAAAAATCAAGGGTATTAGGATCTTTTGATCATTTTTTTTTTATTGTTAGTTTGGTTGAGAGTAATGCTATAATTTAACATTAAAATAATAGTTTTTAATTGAGATAAGTTGATGACATGTTCACATCACATGCAAGAACGTGGGTGCTACATCTTTTAAGCGGGCATGTGCTGCAGCTCCTAATGGTAAATAATAATGATGATATTGATTTTAATAGTAATAAAAATAACAACAATGATAATGATGATATTAATAATAGTAGTAATCATAATTTTCATTCTTATTTTTTGAATTGTTATTTTTTTCAATCATTTTGTATGATTAAATTTTTTTTTCAATTCTACCATTTGATATTTAATTTATTAAAAATTAAATTTCATAAATTTTTTACATTGAGTGCTTCAAGTCTAATGATTCCGGTTTAAAAAGTTAATATATATATATATATATATATATATATATATTTTTTTTTAAAAAAAAAGCTTTACGATCTTCTTTGTGTTTTTATTGGGTTGTTCGAGTCATATAATTTGAACCACAGGTTTGATGGGATATTATATATTGGCTTAGTCTTAATTAGCATTGTTATATATTTATATGAATAATTTTATTTTTTTAAATTTATTTTAATAATTGAATATTATTTTTTATATAAAAAATTAGTTTAGTCTTATGACGAGGCGCTGACACTGAGTTTAATAATGTCTCTTTGACATAACATTAGCACTTGTTGTTCTTTGAAAAACTCTTTAAATTATTATTTATTCTGAAAAGTATTAAATTAATAATTTGTTTTTATGTTATATTAATGGGTTTAATGATTGATGATCGATGTAATTAAATCCTGTTCAAGGTTGATGTCAAGTCCACTTCACATTGTCATTTCGGAGGACATCTCTTTAGGTTTTTCTTTGTTTGATTGGTGTCCAATTTCAATGGAATTATAATAACCATGTAGTCTGTGAATTGCGTTGAATTAAGATGCTTTCGTTGCTTGCTCTAGAACATGGATATTAGGACAAAGAAATCCCAGAACTTCCTTGGAACAACGAGAACAAGCTGTGTCTCCATTGGACAAAAAAATTGTCTTGTAGTGACAAAAATAAGCACAGGCACAGGCACAGGCACAGGCACAGGCACAGGCACTTGTTGTTAGTGCTGAGAGATATTTTGTGGTTGCTTAATGGACTTGCGTTTCAGTCCATGAACAAAGAGCTAACCATCATAATTAATAACAACAGTTGCCTCTCAAGCTAGGTGGGAGTTGTAAAAAAAGGCGTTGAGATCATCCCTCCTCCTTTTCTCCCTTCTCGATGCAATAATAAATACCAGCACAGTATTACTCAGGCAGTCAGTCAGGTCCAGCATGAAGGAGCTAGCTCTCTGTGTTTGCCCCATGCATGCATCTCCTCGATAAAAACATGGTAGCACAGTGATATCATCTGTGCCGAGGATATATAGTACTTGATAGCCACCACAACATGAGTTGAGTTGAGTTGATTTAATTTGAAGCTTTAGAAATGTATGTGTCTTCTTGCCCATCGATCCCCTCTCCATCCATCCATCACACTTCGCTAGCTAGCTAGAAACACATGCATGGTTATGATTGTGGGATCGAGTTGAGCGCCAGGAAGAAAGTCCAATCATGTAGATTTCATCGAGGATAAGCAATTTGAAATTTGCAGGAAAAATAAGTTAACACCCTCTTCTCTATCTTCTCGTATTCAAGGGGACGATCCAACTTGAATATTGCCGCCTTCACAGCGAGAACGAACACGCCAATAGATAGATGGATAGATAGCCACAAACAATTTAATTAAATGTGGATTTCCTTACATTTTTTTTAAATCTTTTTCCTTACAATAAAGAGTATATATTGGGATTTTAAAGATCGCATTCAAAGAAATAGATTCATCTGGATGTTATATCTAATTTTTAAACTATATATATATAAAAAACCATATCACCCTGATTAAGATGCTAGCCTCTCAGAGTTTGGATTGCCTTACTCGTATCTAAAAGGATAGTCATTTAAAATATAAATAAAGGGAGGATGGCTTAAAGACCTTGGAAAATTGCTTCTTTTTTTAATGTTCTTTCAATATTTATAAAATAAAAAATTATTAAATTTTTTTAAAAAAGAAACAAACTCAAAATTTTTTTATAAAACTTGTTATTTCAAAAATAAAATTTGATAAAAAAAATTAAAAAAAATATATATTAAAATAATAATATAAACTCGACTCCATCTGAGTAGTTAACCTGCTTAGAATTTTATTAATTCACCTAGTAAATACATCCAACTCGTAACATGAGCTTTGGATAAGATTATGATCAGGCGAGGACTCATTACTATGGATATCACCATGATGATTCTTATACTCATGGATGAGTCCATGGAGAGGAAAGGAGGCAATTGCTCCCTTTGTATCATATATATCGAATTAGAGATCTATAAGATTAAAAAATATCTTAACTGTTTTTTTATTATAATTTTGAGCCAACCAACCGTTTTATTTAATTATATATTCAAGTAAAATTGAAAAATATTAATCTATGTAGCTTCTAAAAAATGAAATTTTACCTCAAGCTTTAATTGGTGAAAAACTATCTTAAACTTTGACTGTATGTGAGGTCATCAAAGCCCCACGATTCTTCTGAAAGCACCTTAAAATAGAAATTCTTACCAAATAATTTGTTTTTTTTTCAAAAAAAGAAAGTCGTCCATCGCTCGGACGACGACCTGCCACGAGGCCAATGGGCTGTGGACTATGAGGCATGCCCAGTCCAGGCTGTTAAAAAGGTGGGTTGCCACAGCACTACAAGACAAACTAGACTTGGGCCTAAGGAAGGTGATGTTTCGCCGATGATTGGGCCTTTGCAGATGTGCCTATGTAACCGGACACGTAGCTGCTGCAAAGAATCTGACCGGCGGTGAAAGTCATTCATGTTTACTTTACCGCAACTATCCGTGGGCGGGTATTGGGCAGTACTTGATTAGATTAGATCAGCTCAACATTTCTATAAATCCTAAAACAGTTGAATTAGAAAGCAGTAAGAAACAAAAACCCTAAGTTGAAAGGAAAAAAAATGTCGAGCGGGTGGAGAAGAACTGTGGGGAATGTAAGGTCGTTTATAGGGAATTCATTGGGAGGGCTGAGAGGAGGAAGTAATGTAGCGTCGTGGATCGTTGCAGGAACTTTAGCTTACTATCTATGGATTAAGCCATCACAAGATCTTAAGCGACAACAGGAGGTTTGCTTCGCTACCTCTTTTCATCTCACAAAATTCAATACTACTAGTATTACTCGATTGATTTCACTTTTACTATTGGATTGACTTGACTCGGCAGGAAAGGGCAGCACTTGCCAGTTCTGATCCTTATCGTTACATCGAGAAGCGGAAACCAATTCCTGATCCACAGGTCTTTCTTGTAATCTTTTTTTTTTTTTTTTTTGCTATGATTGAATCATGGATTGGAATTGGGTGAATTGTGTGCAGGAAACTGGATTGATATACGGAAAGAAGAATAGAACAAACAAATCAGAGGAATAATTTGCTATAAAAATCGCATGCTTATATTACTTGTAAGTTAGATTTGTTTAGTTACTGTTTTATTAATAGTAAATCTTATTTTTTTCCCCTGCAAGTTGCAATAAGAAATGGAAACTTAAGTTTGTTTGTTGAGAACCTAAATAATTATTATGTCTATCATGTTAGCATTGTGAAATTTCCAATTAAATTGTAATATACTCGAATTTGTTTCTCCCCCATATAGGTTATTTTTCAGACTGTCAATGATTTGGATAAGATGTTGTGTGATTCATCCGGTTTCGTTGAAGGATTGCATCATGTAGTGTGATGTCAAAACAAGAAGTACTGAAGCTTGAATAGGTTTAGTTTAGTTTGTTTTAGTTTGACAGTTTGTCCTGCTACTGAAATAAAGTTGGGAGAGAAATATTTCATGCTGGAAATTAGTTAAAAATGATGGGGTTGATTTGACCTTCGTCTAGCATTGGTCAAGTTACTTTAGAAGGATTGTGCTTGGATGAGCTTTAGGTCCGATGTTGCTCTAGTTATATAATGTAGAGCTATCTCTTGAATCCAAATCGAGAGCTATGAACTACCGTGCTCAATGAGATATGCCTGTTGTTGGAGGCTACGAACTTCCCATATGCTGTGCATTCCATGTGGACATGACTTCTAAGATTTTGTGCGCTAACAAATTCCTTTTATGTTGCCATTTTTAACCAGAAATGTGGTTCTAGCTACTGCTTGTAGCGTAAGTAGTGACCCATTCTTGGCTGCCTTTTTTAATTTCACCTTCTAATCGTGTGCTTGGTAATCTGCTTGAAAGTGTTTTTCGTTCTAAAAAGCATCAGTTTTTGTAGAGTTTTTTTTTTATGGTTTTGACATCCTTTTATCTGAACCATCAAAAAGCTCAAAAACAAAAAGCTTAGATGGTTACTTTTTCAACCCAAATTTACTTTGACAAGCACCTGAACCCGCAATACCAAACAATGTTTAAATAATTGTCTCGTGATCTAAGCTGATGAGCATGCATTAGCCTTTAAGCTTCAGGTTGACTTGAGATTTTGGTTGATTTTAGTAGACATGGGAGTTAGGATAGCTTCATGGTCTAGTGGCAAGGTTGCTGAAAACTAGAGAAGGTTCTTGAGGATGTTGCCGCAAGTATGGTTTATGCTTGGAGGAGAAAAAAAATGAAGTCAAAATGGTGTTGATGTGCCATATAGAGGGCCATAAGGAGGAAGCTTGTGCATCGTTGTGGTTTGGAACTGTACATTCAGAGGCCAGATAGAATGGATGAAAACCATGTCATGCAGTGAATTTCTAGAAGGCAGTTTTTCCTTCACTACGATCAAAGGACAGGTTAGAATGTAGAGCAGAGGGAGATGGAGATGGAGAAGGATGCTGTCAAATTGGTGTTACATGCAACACTAGTCTATAATGAATGTATCTCTAGTCACATCTCTATTCATCTATTGTTGTGGTTATATGCTTTATTTTCCCTAAACTGACATGTGCAACTGTTTACCAAACCCAATCCTCTGAGGTGCTGTGGAAGTCCCTTTTCATTTCAATAATCTTTCGAAGACAGCGCAAGCTAGCCTTCAACTAGGAACAAACACAAATGCAACAATCATCGCCTATGTTGTGAAATTTCGGTTGTGCAGGTTACGAGTATATCGGCTCGTTAGCCTGTAGGCGGTCTTTAAGGTTATGCGCCAGGCACGACTCCATATAGAACTTGTGCAAATGGTGGTGACAATGTTGATATTGGTAGTGTCATGTGTCAAATGTTTAAACTCGGACACTACCATTCTTGTTTTCTTTCAGAACCTCAATCAAATGTTTTTTTCTGGCTGATGTTGCTCCTGTAAAATCTAAAACAAGCAGGTTCGGTCTCCTCCATGACAAATAAACTGTCTTGTGAATAGGTAAAAGCTCGGCCCAAAAAAACAGAAACAAGTAAAAACCGAAAGGTCTGGACCGGAGATGGGTAACATTGGGCCAATGGCTGGGGAAAACAAAAAGGAGGGAGAAAGGTTTAAGGAGAGAAACAGAGGGTCGATCCATGGTAGTAGATGGTTTGATTATGTTCAACTTGCTAGGGGGTTTCATATCCTGAGCTGCTGCTTATGACAGATTGGATCGAATACCAGACTGACTCTTTGATGCCCTCTGAGCTCTCATTTATTATTTTCATCCTCTGATCCGAGCCAAACCTCAAACCTTATTTGAATCGTGGGCAACTTCATACAATTGAGATGATACGGTATATTAGCACTTCATTCCATGCTGAGCATGGTCGCTGCATTTTATTCTTACATGGTAATTCTGTAAGAACTGGAACTCCATACAAACCACATGCACCCACCCAACTCTAGGGGGTGTGAAACCTGTCCTATCGCCGTGGGCTTTGCTAGCTGAGCTCACAGATAGGTTCAGGAAGGGGACCGCGACAAGATGTGCCAACCTCACAGACATCACACCTATAAACGGTGTGCTGTCATCTAAATCAATGCCTTGTGAATATTACCTGCCCTGGGATATAATGTGTCGTGTTAAATTGAACTGACGAGACTTTTCGGTATAAAACAGAGAGGGGATTACCTCTTGTCCTATCTTGTCTCTTCTGTTACGATACAATAACTAAAAGTTGCTCTGAAGGATAGGCTTGTCTGCGAACTACGTGCTCTGCCGGACTGGTTTCCACTTTGAACCTGAATCGAATGCTTTGTTCCAGCTCTTTTTTGCACTTTTTTGCTCGAAACTAGCAAACTAAATAGTACACGCTTCTCACAGCTCGAAACCAAGGGAAATTCTTACTCCAATGGGTTTTGAAAGCAAAAGAGCCCAAAGGTTGTGGACCCAAAAGTAGCATCGACCGGGTCGTCGTATCTGGAGCTGGGATCAAGTTCAAGGCACAGGTCAGGAGACCCCAAGATGTACAAGAGGACAGGGTCACGTGATGATCAGCTTGATGGCAGACAACTGCGAGAGTTATTGCTAAATCATCCAGGTGGAGCTCGGTCACGTGAACCCTGTCCTCGTCAGCATGTCTACGTGTCACTTTTGGGCAACTTGAAGGCCCCACTTTCAAAGAATTCTGTCACTACACAACAACAAAGATTTGGACGTTTACTTGCTCACTTGACTTTGTAATGGTGTATCGATCGAATACTCGAACTTTGAAGCGGTACGTCTCCCCTGCTTGGTCTCCTAATCTCATGATACCGCCTACTATTGTAATCACTTGACAAACCCTACTACAGGATACAGCTACTGGGTTCGTAATCGTAACATGCATAGGAGAATCTGTACTTGGCATGAAAAACTTGGCTCCTAGCAGAGCTCCTCATTGAACCAGCGATGGCAAGGCTTCCCGAGGGTGAACCAATGACGAGTTAGTCACCGGTGAGTAAAGCTTTGGGGCCCCTGCCATCAGAAATGAAGGGATTTTGTCCGGGGGATTGGATCGAAAATGATCCCTAATAGGAATTAGAGGGCTAGATGGGGTCGGTGGGCACCCCTACACCCTAATATGATTTAATTATAAAGCCATCAGCAACTTGCTCATGCTTTTCAATACTATATGGTTAAATTATTTGATAGTGCTGTTAGGCTTTTGTCAAGCTTAATCGCCCTTTAATTATTTTCACCAACCGGTCTCAGCTTAACTTTGAGTCGTGGGGCCACTTCACTTGTTGACAATTGACATAATATAAAATACCATGTCAGTATTTTGTTTCATTTTGAACTTTTGCACTGAATTTTAGTGGCAAGCAAGCATCTTAGTGAACCATAAACGACAAGGAAAAGAGAAAACTGGTTGATCATATTATTACCATGTTTTTTAAGGTTGCATTATGATCATAGCCATGATCTCATGTTGGAACACTGCATCATTAATTAATTGTGACAAATTATCAGCATAATATATATATATATATATATATATATCCTTCCAAAGTTGGGCTCAAGCATTCAAAGCTGTACTCATGATCTAGCTCCTCCTAGCTTGGCCTCACAAATAGCGGTTTCTTATCGACCGGCCTAGCTATATTTGGTTAGAGTCTCGACGGGAAAAACTAAAACTTACTTGATTGAAAGGATAGAAAGAAGAGATATAATTAAAGAGATAGATTTAATTGTAAATCCTCGTTCGTCTCCTCATTCTTTCTATTTCAAAACAATAATTAAAAATAAAAATAAAAAAAAGAGAGAGTATACTATAGCAAACCCGATGTGGTCTCAACTTAATTGAAAGAGGAAAAAAATCATGATACGTACGAGGGCTTCGATTTGTTGAGCCACTAATCACCAAACCTAATAAAGGCTAATATTAATGAAGTATTTTAAAAATAAGATGCTTATTTAAAGCTAGATAGTCGAGTGATTCCCACGTCAAGGGATTCGCACACCTTATTTTTAATCCATCTGTTCTGAATTCAAATGTCTGTTTTTTATTTATTTAATTACAGATTAACTATGTATATATATTTTATGATTGAGATGGAAATTAAATTAGTTTAATGCACTGAACTTGATTGGCTATGAACTGCATCAATGCTATATATATGTGTGTGTGGAAATTAATATAATTTGATGAATTAATAAAATAAGACAGTCAACCTCACATGCATGCGGCCATCAGTGAGAGGGAATTTAGTGTTCTTTTTAGGTTCAGTACAATACTTGTCATCTGTCTCTTGGATTTGCTGTTTGTATGGCGAAGTATACATTAAAAGAAATAAATTAATTAACTCATGCTATCCATTGAATGTATCCTATATTGTTAAAATATAGCTTCAATATTACATGGTTAAAAATAATTTTATTTTATAGTAGAAAGGTAAGAGGTTTTGTTGTATTTTATAATGTGAGGAACACCAAATAATTAATAGACTTGTATATTGGAGGAAAGATTTGAAAGGAAAATCAAAAGGCAAAATAATCGAGAAATATATTATTGGATATATATTAAGTTATAGTCACAATCGAAGTCATCTATCTCCTTAATTACACTATGATAATCAAGCAACTATCACTAAGATCATTTAATTAAGTTACAATAGAAAATCTAGACATATCAGCTTAAGACATGAATATATAAGACAATTAATTTATGACGGGATAATTATCATTGTGCATGTCAGATCTTACAATAATCTAGTAGATCCTTTCACTAAAGGTCTCTTAAGAGATTTGATATAGGATTAAGACCATTTAATTAAACTTATTGATAACAGGAACCCAATTTTTACTAGTACATTTACTAGTTAGGAGTTTCATGAGAACAAATTATTAGTAAGAGTGATGTATACTAATTTATGTATGAAATCAAGATTTATAAAATTAGTATTCCACATAAATGAGAGGGCGAGTGATTAACAATATTAATGAAATCTCAATATAAGAAGAAAATTTCACCTATATAAACATATGAAGTGGTGTTACTTTAACAAAAGTTTGAGAAACTTTGTAAATGTTTATGAATTCAAGAAGTAACACAAGACCATATATATTAGTGCTGAAATAATGATGAACTTCTGTTTTGAATTAATTGGATCATGTGTGTAATATTTCTGATTTTATTAAATGAAATCCTGATTTAAACTTTTTTACCATCATGATTTTTCTTTAGAGTTTTGAAATGCTTACACCAAGAAGAGATTTAAATCTAAAAATACATTCTTTTATGCATGAAACATGGCACCATTTAATATTACAAGTTAAGTGGGAAATTATTGTTAAAATATAGCTTGTATATTAGACAGTTAAAGAAAACTTTATATCACATTGGAAATGTAAGAGGTTTGTTGTATCTTATAATATAAGGGACATCAAATCAATAGTTTTTATGTTGGAAGGAAGATTTGGAGGGAAAGCCATTGTCACAGGGTTAATTTCTCGTTGAAAATTTCAGCCCCTATATGGTAGTCTAGTCCCACTAGACTCGGTCTTTTCTTGGGTTGATTCACTCGTGTTTGCCTAACAACTAAGTGATCTCCTCACCAAGAGTTTTCTCCACACTCTTCATTGTTACGAAATAAACGGAACACACAAGTAGAAAAGATACATTGTATATAAACACATAAGTTATTACAGGAACCAATCACAACCTTTATTAATCTCTTTTTAAATGTTTTTTTAAATGCTTTAAAATAATTTTTTTATTTTTAACATCAATACATCAAAACAATAAAAAAAATAAAAAAAATATTAATTTAAATATATTTTTTTAAAAAAATCAAAGTTTTAAAAAACAGGAGACAAAAGAAGCCTGATTATATTGTGGCTGTGCTGTCGCTGACTGTATTATTGAGGATTGAATTGTGGTCGAAAAACGAAAAGGTCAAGCTCATCCATGAAGGCAAAAGTAACGTAAAGTGGTAGAATTAGAATGTATCAATATGGTCAAAGTGATATTAGTTTTTTCTTTCGGCTTGTCTGTGTGAATTGAACATATATGGGGTGCTGGTGCAAGTGGTTGCAGAGAGATGGTGATGAAGAATGGAAATTGCATTAGTCTCCATTGTTGGAAGCAAGTGGGGAAGGTGTTTTCATGAATGAAAACGGGGATGTGATGGGTCGGCATAAATTGGACGTCAGGCAAGATTCAAACATGGCATGCCACTTCCATCCACTTGTTCTGGCGGACCCCCGTCGACCCTGGACATTTGAGATGGAAGCTGACTGTCATGAGTCCAGTCAAAAACTCCCTTTCTGGGAGTTTATTTCGTCCTGCCTTGCAGACAAAGAGGAACTAAAAATGAATCCTAGCTAGCTATTGTATCAAGGGAAAGAAATGAGAAGGAAAAGGGACTCATGATGTCAATAATAGTGCCTAGCTAGCTAGCTGTGGTGGATGTAATCAATTACAAATTCTCTTCGATTCATATTTGTGGAGATATCATTCCTTTTGTTTTCACTGTCTCCTTTTCTAGGGAGAGAGGTTCTGACGATCTCTCTAAAAAAACCCTTCTCTTCTGTTGGATTTTGGAGTTGCCGGCCATTTTTCTGGCAAGTGGCCGGCCCCCACGCTCTTTTCCTTTTTTTTTCCTTACCTCTTCCCCCCCTTTTCCTTTTATGCATAATAATCCCAGATATTTGGTGATTTTATCATCAAATGCAATGGTTTCCGAAGTAATTTAGATACAATTCCCTTTGGTGGGTTTAATCAAATTAATTAGATACATATAATCTCTTCATGTTTTTATAATTGATTAGAGTATATAATTTTGTAAGAACAAAAAAAAAATCAAATCTTTATCGAAGAAGATTTTCTATAATTCATGGAAAAAAGAAAATAATAATTAAATATTAACTTTTTGACCAGATAAACAGTAGGGTGTAACATAGCAAATCGAATGGTGACATGTGGAATGAGTCAGGCTCATTGGGTTCGACGACATAAAAGGTCAGGTCATGCAGTTGGGTATGTGGCTGGGACAAGAGCATGCTTTCTGGGTTGCCTTTTCCTTTTGTTTTTGCCTGCCTCCACAAAATTGGCCTCTCCCTCTTCCACGTTCTCTTTAATTTGTGGTGGATACGGTCAAATTAATTAGTTGTGTTTTGTTAATTAATTAATTAATTAATTATTCTAATAAAAATATATATAGTATAATCCAAAAAAAAAACGTGGGTAGGGATACAATATTGGGCGGAGATAATTTTTTTTTTTTTTATGAGTCATGAGCTATAAAAAATGTTTGAATTTTGTATTAGTTAAGAAATACTGGAATGTTTTTCTTATGGTTTAAAAATAATATTAAAATTAGTTTAAAAACAGACGGATAAATGGGGGGCCGTTAGTAACTGGTACATGATAATAAAGGACCATGTACACGTACATGTAATCTAATTGATTAGATAAGGTTGACCAAGTACCGATGCTCCGACAACTCCCACGTGGCATGATGTTGAGCGCACGTGACCGCTGTCTGGATTTTGCCTTCCCTTCCCTTGTGATCCGGTCAGCTCTTAACCCTCTACTATAAATCTTGTTATTTTAATCCCTCTGGCTCAGAGAACATAGAAGGAAGGTTTGGACAAGCATAAGATGAGACTATAGAGACCATCTTCAAAAAGTAGAGGGACCGGTAATGATTTTTAGCCCTTCCCTTGCTGCTTAGCTTGCACGTGTAAATGGTAGAAGACTGTAAGTAGGAGAAGAAATCTCTCGAAGGTACAGTGGGTCCCCATGATTTACGGTGTGCTCGTGATGGTGATGATCAATCTAATCTGAATCTGATGATGGAGGTAGCAGCCAGCCATATGTCTCTCAAGAGAAGCTCTTGCCATCAAGCATTCATTCCATTGTCCACGTGAAACCACGTTCTAAAGCTACTTCTCGGTGTGGCTATGTTTGGTATATTTGATGGTGTTCTTTATCCCATTTCAAGCCGGGTTAAAAAAATAATAATAATAAAAACTTGATGTGATTTGATTAATCTAGTGGATTGACTTTCAAAAACTTAGTAAAAACCATATTAAAACCTGTTAGATTTTTATTTTTTTACTAAAACGGTGTCTTTTTTATTTAAAAAAATTAATCTAGGTGATCCAGTGACTTGTCAAAACCGAACCGAGGCCTTAGGGGGGGGGTCTAAAAACTATAATTTATCCTATTTTTAAAAATTATTTTTTATTTAAAAATTATTAAATAAATATATTTTTAATGGAGGGATGTTAAAATCTTTAAAAAAATATAAAAATTATTATTTTCCAATTGAAATATAATTTTGCCAAATCATCTTGTGGCAACCTCTTTTTCTTCTTTCGTTTAAAAGAATAACTGCAATTATGTTTGATTAGTGCTTTTTAAAAAAATAAAAATAAAAATATATATTTGGTTTAAAGAATTGAGATAAATACAAAAATAAATTTATATCCATTCAATATATAAATAGTTTTTTTTATTCGAGGAAACCCCACCTCCCGGAAAGTGTACTTTGTGAGTCCAGGTGAGTGAGTAAAACCCCGGTTATCCCAGGCTCTTACAAGAAGTGTACACCCTAACTCAAACTCGAGACCTGCTGTGTAAATCTCAAACCCTTTACTATCACACGAGACAATATATAGTAGAGGGTAGAGGTGGAGAGAAGCACGAGGGGGGGGGGCTTGAGAAAGAGGATCTCTCAGATCAAGAAAAATTAGAGTCGTTAATTGGGTGTATTTTTTTGTTTTTCACTTGTCAAAGAATTGTAAAAATATATTTTTACCATTATAAAAGACAAAAATCAAGGCATAAATTTGTGGGTATTTGTGTCCTTTCATGAATTTTTTTTTATTTTCAAGTTCATGGAAGGCATTACAGTATTTTTCATTTTAAAAAATACTTTTTTATTCAAAAAGTTGGTTGTTGGTGCTGATGAAGGCATATCAGCGCATGGGTGGTGCGTGCAATGTTATATGATGGCCAAACCTGTCTTTTTGTTTTGTCCTCAGAAGCTCCACTGTGTCCTCTTTCTTATAAGACTGTGCATGATGGTGGGTGATAGACAATTTATTGCCGATGATTGTTTCTTTTTCTTCTATTGTCTTTTCTCTTTCTTTCATAGAAATTGCACGAGTAACTTCTTTTCTTTAGCATTCTTGACTTCAGTCCTTGTTTATTTTCTTTCTTTGTCCTTTTATAAAAGTTTATTATGTTTTTAATCTTGTCATTAAATTATAATTTTTCATGTATTATTTATTTTTAACTTGGCACCTATTCTTTTGATTTTTGATGTTTTTCCTTGTTTTTTTTTTGTTAAAGTCTTGTTAGATTTTAATTTTATTGTTGAATCAAAGTTTATGTTCTTTTATTATTTTAATTTAGCCCTTATTTTTTTAATATTTTTTCTTTTGTTATTTTTTTTAAATTCAACCCTCTAATTTTTTTTATGCCCTTTAATTTTTTTTTTTCTATTATGGTTTTCACCCTTATTCTTCTAATCACAGTTTTTTGTGCAAATGACTTTTTTCAAGTTTTATCTTTTGGTGATTGATTAATTGGGGAACACCTTCGTAGTTTTTTTTATTTGGCATGCTTCTGATCTAATGACATGGATAGCAAGTTTGAAACATTCATGCGGTTAAAGATTTTTTTTTTCATTTTCTTTTATAATTTTATCATTCTACATTATTTAAAAAACAAACAGTTTTATGGTTATTTTCAATTTCTTCTCCATCAATTTATTTTAATCTCATGGCTTGAACAATGGGTTTTATAGCCCTTTTTTGAATAGATATTTTTTAAATATTTTGATCGTATTTAATTTTTGAATATGTTTTTTTTATTATATACAAGTGAGTTTATTTTATATAAAAAATATAATTTTTAAAATTTTATTCAATCAGCTTCGTATGTTTTCTATTCCTATTAATTTTTTATTGATTTTAATAAATAAAATCCAGAGATACAAACGAGTAAATATTTTATTTTATGAGATCAAATTTTTAAGTTTTTCTTTTATTTATTGTTAATGATTTTATTTTGTTTATTTACATGGATGATTACTGATTTATTTGATTAAATACTTGCATAAAATTTTTGGTTTATACTTTAAATTTTTCATGTAAAATATTATATCAAAATATTTTATATATTTTAATTTTTTTTAAAAAAATTACAACTCACGGAGCATTAACCAATGTAATTAATTTACGTGACATGTAATTTATGTTATTTCTTATATATGAACCCGGTTCATTGTATGGAACTAATTTTAATTAATTAGTGTAAAGAATTTCATTATCTATGAGTAGTTTTTTTTCTTCTGAATTATACGTATATTAAAATGAAATGGTCTTTTAACGTAGAAAGGACACAAATGAGTTTTTCTCGAATTTTTCATTATAGTGGGTATTGTAGTAGTGATATATATGTAATTTTCATTTTATTCTCCATATTTAGAATATTTATCACTCTAGACTTGATATTTTTATATCATTTTTTTTATTTTTATCTTTATTCTTTTGTAATTTTATTTATTTTATTTATATATTTTTAAAATATTATCACATAAAAACCAAGAAAATAGTGTTTTGATGAAGCAATTGTAACATTATCCCATTTTTCTACAGCATTAAAAATGAGATAAAGATTTTATATATTTTTATTAACGTATATAATCTTTATTGTATTTTATTATATGTAAGTATTGATATTTTGATTTATAGTTATATTTTCTACTTGCTATAAAAAAAACATGTTAATAACATCTATATATTAATTCGTTTGTGTTAAAAAAATTATTTGATTTGCAACTAGCAAGTTGAATTAACATGTTAATATTTTTTATCATTTACCGTTAGAAATGGTTCTAGACTCATTTGTTTAAATGCATGCATGTATTTTTTAATTTATAATTAAAACTTCTATTTTGTTGCGAGAAATATATTTGAAAAGCTTGTATATATATATTTTAAAAAATATTATTTGACTCACATCAAAATACAAGTCAAATAATTAGTGATTATCTATAATTACTCAGTATACAATAAATAAATTAAGCTAGGTGTTGACTGACCGAGTCCAAGAAATTAAAATTATGTTGTATTTTGACTAGGTAGAAAGACGTTATATTGTACATTTTGGAACAATGATGATATTTGATTTTGACTAGCTTGGATGTAATAATATATAATAATAATAATAAAAAAAAAAACTTAAAGAAGTGTTTGTTTTTGTGCTTCCGTATGTTTATCAATTTTTTTTTGAATAGATGTTTTTTTTTTTGTAGTTCTAATATACTAATATAAAAAGTAAATGATTTTAAAAAAAATATAATTTAATATATTTAAATTAAAAGAAATCAGCACCGCATTATTAAATATACCTAGAGGGTGTTTGACACAATTTTTAATGACATTTTTAGGTGTTTTTGGTTTGATAAAATTTTAAATTAATTTTTTTTAGCGTTTGTTAATTTTAATGTATTAATATTAATATTTTTTTAATATATATTTTCTTAAAATATTTTACACCACAGTCTAGCATCACCACACAATCCACCTCAAAATTAATTCCATTAAACTTTGAAAAACCACTTCAAAATCCCAAACCACCTCTCTTCCCTAAGCGGCAGGCTTAAAGCAGTGATTTATTTTCAGTGGACGCTTTGTCTTTCGAAGAATAGTTTTGTCAATTTTGTTTTTATTAATTTAATATTTGCACATGATCCTCGCATCAAATGTTTTTTGGCTCTATTCTATATCTTATGAAGAATTATTTCAAGGCTGTGGGACGCCAATCAAACGCGCCATAAATGAGCGTTGTCTTTCACGACATGCTTTTAGTTTTACGCGGTCACGTTTAACAACCAGTGCTAGGTTTTGTTTGTTTCCATGATACGGCGGGGTACATATGTTTTATATATATATATATATATATATATTCAATTGAATTTTTTAAAACTTAAATTAGAAAAAAAATATAATTTTTAATATTTATATTTATATAACACAGACATTTCCTCCTGGCTTCAAAACTGGCTTGCACACCGAATTATCCCTATCTAGCTAGCTAGATGATAGGGCGCGTGGATTTCTGACAACAAGCAGGGAGTGATAGTTTCTTTGTATCTGTGGAGGATTAGTCTGGTGGTAGTGGTAGCCAGTGTTTATTCCCTCATATTCTCAATGATAAATGCACTAAAATATAATAAGAGAGGGAGGTGAGGTGGATGATTTATTTAGAATGCAATAAATAAAGAAATATAAAATAATTTTATTTTTGAAGAAATACTGATTTTTTTAAATCCAAAACCACTGTTCATTTAAGGTTTATTTTGCTTTGAAAATGCGATTTAAGAGTATTAATATTATTATTCTTAAACAAATCAAGGCTTCGTAGAAAGTAGAGCAGAACACAAGAATATCAAATATTTATGCGCAAAACCTGGTTGGTCTCAAGGGGCAAAGGAGTAACAATCCAGTGTATGCATTCATATCATATGAATGATTCCTTGCCGCTGAATCCCCTTTTCTAATATTTTATCCTTCTCCCCGCAGCTCAAACTCTTCAAGTAAAGAATAGTAGAGTCCCGCAGGCTCTCTTTTTTTCCTTGTTATATTTGATAGCAGCCTTTATTCTTCTCTTCTCTGTGATTTATTTACCTTTGAAAAACCCTTGACATGAAAAAAATTATTTTTATCTAGTTACTCTATATATCATGGCTTCTGTTTCTGGATTTGATGATCTGAAACAGTGAAACTGATACACACACACACACACACGAGAAATATTAGTATTTCCAACTTTTTATATATCTTAATTAATCTCTCTTTAAATCTCGATTAACTTCCAGCTTTCAATCTTCTGCTAAGTTAGAATATATATATATATGTGTGTGTGCTGGAGAAGATCAAGTATTTGGTAGTTTAAATTGATCAGTAATAAAAGAAGAAACTTGCAGGGAGATCAAGAGAGAAGAATCGAAGAAGAGATCAGATTAAAGCTGGCAAATAATAGCAAGTGGTGGGAGAGAGTAGATGTGGCAAGTAGAACCATGGCTGGTTTTGAAGGTAATAATTCTCGATACGTTCATGGTCAAAATCACAACAACCTTCTCAGACCTGAACTTCATCTGATTCAAAGACCTTCATCCATTCCTTCCTCTGATTCTAGAGACAACAACAATACCCCATCACCACCAGATCATGCCAACCAAACTGCTCATCATCATCCTGATAGTAGTGCTACCACTGGCTCTGGCGGCGGCACCAATCCGAATCGCCGTCCTAGAGGTCGTCCTGCTGGTTCCAAGAACAAACCGAAGCCACCCATTATTGTAACCCGGGACAGCCCTAATGCCCTCCGATCCCATGTGATTGAGATCTCTAATGGTGCTGATATAGTGGAAAGCGTGTCCACTTATGCGAGGAAAAGAGGAAGAGGAGTTTGTGTTCTTAGTGGAAGTGGGACAGTTGCTAATGTTACTCTAAGGCAACCAGCTTCTCCTGCAGGAAGCGTGCTTACTTTGCACGGAAGGTTTGAGATCCTTTCGCTATCTGGAACTGTGCTTCCGCCACCTGCGCCACCTGGGGCGGGAGGGCTGTCCATATTTTTGTCCGGTGGACAAGGACAAGTTGTTGGAGGGAATGTTGTGGGGCCTTTGATGGCTGCAGGTCCAGTGGTTTTGATGGCTGCATCTTTTGCTAATGCAGTCTTTGAGCGTTTGCCTTTGGATGATCAGGAGGAAGCTGGGGCGGTGCAGGTTCAGCCCACAGCTTCTCAGTCTTCGGGTGTGACTGGAAGTGGTGGACAGATGGGCGATGGCGGAGGAGCAGGCAGCGGTACTGGAGGAGCTGGTAGTGGTTTTTTTAATATGGCCGGAGGAGCTCATCATGGGAATTATCCATTTTCAGGTGATTTGTTTGGACCATGGGGTGGAAGTGCTGCCAGGCCTCCATTTTAATTAGGGTACCAAGGTTTTTTTTTCCAACGATCGAGTGACGAGTTAGAGACATTGTACTATCAGATTTTGGGCGAGACAGTTTCTGATCAGCTTTCAATAATTGATGATGGAGCATTAATGATCGATCATGAGGGGGTATATATATATATAGAACAATTAAGCTGCTAGCTAGCATATATTTTGTATTAATGTATGAACATGGTTGTGATGTGGTGATAAAAAAGATCGAGATTGGTCTTATCTAATTTCTTCATTGACAAGTCCATAAAGATAGAAGAAGAAGATGTATATTCATGGAGGCTGCCTGGTACTAATAATTACTTTGGAACCCAGATAGGAGCTGGAGCTATGGATTTACAGATTTGTCAAGGTCAGTAAGTTCAACTTCATATGTATAAACCATTTTGGGTTTCTTCTGTGTCTTTTCTTTTTCTTTTTATCAATAATTTGTAGCTATATTTGGAAGTTCTAATATAGTATATATTTTGATGCCCATCGATCTCTAGCTTGCTAGGGTTTAATATATATATACATAATTTTATGTCTCTCTCTAATTTTTTTAAATTCTTTTTTCTTTTTCTTTTTATCAATACATGTCTCCTTTTCCAGTGCAAGAAATATTATTTATTATAATATGTTTTTGTTTTGATATCTGAATAGAAAAATGTGCTGCTTCAGTTTATATATGAAATATATAGTACCTGTTCTTCATATCGAAAATAAGTACACTCGGGGGGGTTTTCTTGATACAATATATAGTGTAATTATGAGTTTGGTCAATGGAATAAAGCAAGAACATGTTGGAGAATGAAAATATATACATAGAGATATAAAATATATAATTTCAGAGTAGATTTTTATTTTTTTAAGACAGGAGATAGAGATACAAGGAAGTACATGTTTTGTTTATCTTCTTTTTTTTTTTTAAATCGCTGTCTCAGTCTCTATATATTTATTTCGAAACAATAAACAAATGTCAACTTAATAATATATATCAATATTCATGTAACCTAGCTAGTAATTAATGCTTAATTAGAGTATGTGCCTTGTCTTTAGCATTACATTCTTTGTTTGTAGGCAAGGGCACCCTACGATATATAGATCCCCCCTGAGCAGCTCATGAGCTCAGCTCAATCCCAAAGCACTACGTGCTGCAGCCGGTATCCACATATATTGTTTGTGATCTTGCATGTGGCCATGTCTTCTTCCTTTATTTCATTTCTGCTTGCCCAACTGAGGAAAAGCACAGCGAAGAACCTTAAAAGCCTGTTGCTCTATTTACAGTAAAAAAGAGAGAGAGAAAACCTAGTCCTGAGCTTCGAGAACAGTTGATGCCCTACTTAAGGTGTCTCGCTCTCTCCCTCTTCTTTTTTTACTCTCTTTTCTCTCTCCATCTCCTGCATGCCCAATTCACACTTCTTTCTTTGACCAAGCGTTGCAGCAGTAGCTAGAGAGTTCTCTTGTCAGTTACAATGTATGAAACCAACAAGACTACTGTTACGGTCGTAAAACAAGCCTGTCTACCCCCAAACTTCAGTTTTCTGAGCCATGGAACTCAAGCCTCTAGGTTGTCAAGTGCCCACATTAACATACATGAAAAGAAGAAAAACTCACTTCCCAACGAGAGAAGTGTAATAAAAAATAAATAAAAAAACATGTTGGCACCATGTGTATAGCATGATTTCTAGAAAAACTTAATTGTATCCATCTTAGTTTAATATAATGTTAATCTAGTAGTACCGAGCCCAGCTAGCAAGATTAATTAATAGCTTAATTACAGAAACAATTATGTAGGAATCATAAAATCCCCAACTCCCAATTCCTTAATTTTCTAGCCATTCATTTATCATTAATATCACTACTACCAATCTTCACAGGCAAAAGAAATGTTCCAGTACTCATATCCCATATGTGCACAAATTTCTTGTTTTTGTTTTGCCTATAATTGGTTTTAACATTCTGGTCTCTGCACATTAACATTGTTTCTCTTTTTTTGGGTAATCATCGATAGAGAGATAGTTTTAAGGATGACTAAGCAACTGATAGTACGTAAAAGAGAAGAATACGGACAACATTAATATTTGTTATACTTGCTACATGTTTTTTTGTATATTGACCACACACAAAAGCACATTGAAATGGAAGGAAAAAAAAGCTTACGGACCAACATTGTACATTCAAAAGCTGGCTACTGATGAAATCTTGATTTAAGCTTGAATGCCTTGAGCACGCGGTCCATCACATTTCTCCTCTCCTTCCAATTTTTCAAGTCAATTATATATTTTATATATTGTCGTGGAATTAATTATATATGGAGGTGTCTAGCATTGCTCAATTGTCATAAACTTCATGAATAAGTGATTTCATTGCATGTGTGTAAGCATCAGTCAATCGATAAAGTTGCTTAGGGTTTTTGAAATAAGAGATAGGCGTTGCCTTTGGCATGTGTGTGTGTATATATAATTGCCACCTCTTTAAGAACATATTAATCATAGAGTGTGTTTTTCATCCAGCCATGCGTCCTAGCTAATTAATGCAACAGCTGAGACACTTTCTTTCATTCTTGGTTGATACGTACGAGCGCCTAAACACCACGATCTTAACTCAAGTGTTAACTAAATAGAAGAAGAAGAAGAAGAAGAAGAAGAAGAAGAAGAAGAGATTAGCAAAGAATTAACTTCTTGTTGCAGAATAAAACCGAGCAGTACATATATATATGGCATCATGTTTGTTTCTCACGATGTGATTAATGGAAGGACATGAAGTCTACATGTGATTAAAAACACAGTAGGTTCATGTTAGTTACAGAATAGTGACACGGCACTATTCAGCTTCTTCCTCCCTTTGACACGCGCACACATCCAATTCTTGCATGATCTAGCTAGATCTGTATATATGTTCACCTTATGCATGGTTTCAACATATATATGTTTCACCCGATATCTTAGAATCACGAATCTTATGAGTATATGAATTCTATATATCCCTGAAAAATACAGCGAGGAGGCAGGTGAATTAATGATCCCCCCCCCTCCCCCCCTCCTTTTGCTAGCTAGGGATGCACAAAAATGTGTCCATGTATATTCCGACAATATTAATGTTAGTGCAAACCGCAATGTAATGCAGTGAGAAGAACTGAAGATTAATTTGGGCCTATTTAGGGCATGCTTTCTCGCACATTAATATTGTTTACTATAGCATGCATGAAAGCAGGTAGCAGGTCTTACCGTTTGGTTTCCCACCTTTTCCCCATATCTTCTTAGAGCCATCCATTCAAGCTATAGTAGTAGGCGACGGAGTGTAAGTAGGATATAAACGAATGCATGACTGCGGAGAGAGACCAATTCATAATTTCGGCCGGGGCAGTAATTAAGATCGATAAAAGCCGGTGTTCATTTACACACACACACACATACACACTCAGTGTAGAGATCGGCAAAATTCCACAGAATCTCGGCCAATTAATGCACTTATTACCATCTACAGATCGTAACAAGGGCTCATATAGAGAAACTAACTCCGGATGATGCATGGTTTTCCCATCAGAGCTAAGAGCAAATTAGCCTTAATTAGAACATGCCCAGTAATCCAACCACATGATAAATAACACACTAGCATTGCAGCTAAGGATGTAAAGGTTCATTAAGCTCAAAGAGGACAAGGTTCATAACAATGATTCCTTCCATTCTTGTGTCAGCTTTCAATTCTGTGGTGAAGCGAAGCCTGCCATTAATGAGAAACGCTTCGGAATAAAATTGAAGCTACAAGATTCGGATGACAGAATTAATTTAAGGCGGCGCAAAGGTCAACACTGTGCAAATTATAATTAAGAGGATCAGCTGGGCTCTGGCTGTAACTATATTTCTTAACCGTGGCTGTAGTGTGGTCGAGGAAAAAATATTTGGTTAGAAAAGTTATTGAAACAGAGATTGTAAATAATATAGAAAATAAAGAAACAAGACAAGCTTGAATGCAAAAATAAATAAAAATAAAATCAAAATAGAGCCTTTTCAGCCTCTCAGGCTATTAAATATGAGATCCACATGAATTCCACAGTTAGTTAATTTTTTTTTTTGTTAAAATCCCACAACTAATTATTATCAAAAGGGTACTTTCTACTTTCCGTCTAAAGCAGCCAGCCCCAGTAATTCGTACACGGGTCCAGCCAAAATCCGCAAGATGGCTTCTCTCGTGAACCTCGAGAAACTATTCTGCACATGTGATAAACATGCATCTACAGAGATGGGTGCTTAGGACTCTAATTCAACAAGTTGGGAGGAACAAAAACAATCTCAGCTCTCGAGCCTCTGTCTCTCCCAAAACTTGGCATTTCTACCTAGAAAAATTAGTGGATCCAGCTCACACGAGGAGGAGGGAGTCAGGCTGATCTGTTCTCAAATGGGACACGAACATGGAGTTGTCCATGCAAGCTAACAACAGCAGATGTCTGAAGTGGATCAATTCTCGAAGGTAAGCTCACAACCTGACCAAAAAAGACATTTCAAACGTTTTTCACGTACATACAAGTTAAATATATTAAAGCAATGGACCATCACCACATTAACATCCTGCCAATAAGACCACACCAATACCATAAACAATGAATTCACCCTCTAAAGAGTTGATTCACAAGATGAATAATCCACCTGCCTGGCAGGGTCAGCGACTAACATGTTCCATGTTGTAGTTATAAATAAATGATTCCCATACTCTCACTTATGACAGTCTTCCCTTGGGCATGAAAGCCCTGGTGAATCTATATTGGAATAGGAGTACCATTTGCTCCAGTCAAGGATTATAAAGCAGAAACACCTCTTTTTTTAAAGTTACTATTCTGTTAGAGATCAAAACAATACCTTCTTAAATGGTGTTATACCCCAAGGATTGTCTAGCTGCTCTGGTTGACCTGTTATAACCAGACGCCCTACAGGATCTGATTGTACTCGGACCTGATCCACCAAAAATAGCGATTTCATGTATCTTCTAGGGAGAGTGGTATAACCAAGAATTGATATGTTACGAAGGAACATTTTAAGTTCTGGAAATGATAGAGCACACATCCATGGCATAGTGCATTCTATCAATAATTTCCATCTAAAAGAAATCAAAGAGGTAAGAATAAGAGCAGGAAAGACAAACACATGAGAGGGGAGCAAAAGAGATACCACGAGAAGGTGCTTATCTCTTCACGCAGAAGTCCGGGGACTAAAGCATATATCTCATAGCAATCTTTCTGTGTATAGGTGCAGTATGTTAGTCACTAAACCCAGCAGTGAGAACTTGACAACTAAGGCTCAGGATAACAGAAATTTTGAGAAAAGAAAACAGAAGATGCTTACACTTTCCCACACATTGATCTTCACCCAGTCAGCAGGGGGGCCAATATCAACGATTTCAGTATCCACTCTAAGATGATAAAAAAAACAATTAGCCTTGCTTCACAAAAAAGAAAACACCTTATGGCATGTGTGCAGGCATAAAAGGGGCACCATTTGGACTCTGATGTACAAATTCTATGGAGGATTTTTTTCTTTCTAGTTGTAGCTTGAAGCCAGGAAACTAAGAGGATAGCGCAAAATACGCCATGGTTCATTTGTTGAAAGAATAAGATCTACACTTGCTATTATGCTGAACGATGACTTCATAAGAAACAGTTGGATCAACTAATTACTATTTAATTACTAGTATGAAAACAGTTGCAAGCCAAACTGAGAAAAATAAATTGAGAGGAAATAAAGAGCAATCTTTACTCCTTATCTGTTTCAGCATTCACAGGTCTCTCATCTGTCTTCTGTTTGTGAAAACCTGACTCAACAAACCAGATCAAAATAAAAAGGAACGAGAACCAGGAACTGAATTTAACAACTTACAAACAACTTCAGCTCACACTATTATCAGCATACAGATTCCAATGAAAACATTGTATCCCACGAGCAGAAGAAAATACAAAATTTATAGTTGCACTAGCCTTGGGCCTGTAGTTTTCCACTCAACTTGGTTTCCTCATAGTTGTATAAATGGTTTATGAGCACAACTAAGTTAAATCTGGTATGGTTTATCTACAAGTTGCATGACTGACAAGCACTAACAATGATAACTAACCACTTCACAGATGCATCCATATATAGATGCAAGCAGATTTCACATTCAGAAATATGCCAGGATTTATCATCCCCATTTTCATCCAGTGTAACAGACTCTATCATCTTACGTAGATCAATTACATAATGTACATGTATGCAACCAAAAAGATGCATGGATTTTTATGGACTGCGTAAACTTTAATAGCTTTTAATTGTAGAATTCACTTTTCTCTCATTAAGTGCAACTCTATCTTCCATATAACAGAGTGACCACATATGGTACCAAGAAAAATTCAAAGGACTATTTGATGCTAAGCCAGCCAAGAGTTTAACCACTCAAGTTTAAGTTCAGTTCAATAATGCAAACCAACAAGCACAAGCCGAGCTTTTATTCACTTGCACTGATTAGTTCTGTTGAAGCTCTAATAATTCTCTCTTTTCTGAGCGGGTAAAAGATTTTGGAAATACTACAGACAAACAAAAACAGGCAAGAACAGCAGTTTACCTCCTTTTCGACACTGGCAGCCTGATGCAGGGGTGGACTGGGAAGTTGGAGCTCACCAGTTTCCCTCTTATTCTTTTCATATTCCAGAATTGCCTGTGGTAAATGAAGGATCAGGGATAGAAGTCACAAGAAAGTTGCAGGGAGCAATAATCCATTAGTCCACAACCTAGTTTTTAAATCATTTGAATCTTTATGGCATTCAAATGCCATACAAGGACAGCTAAACTCACTTCAAATCCAACAAAGATAAGCCTGGACACTTGTCAACACTGACAAATTGTATGATCTGAGTCTATTCTAATGCTTCTATCATTAGATTCCCTAGCCAACACTTCCTGTGTTAAAATAAAACAAAACAAAGTCTTAATTTAGGATTTTATCTAACATATTAAGTTCCAACACCAATTACTGAGTACCAAATGAATCTACATATAGAGCATTTTCACCACAGAAAAAAACATTACCTTCTCATAGAAAATGCGGAATGTCCAAGACACCGTTGTGCAAGTCCTGTGAGAGACAGAGAAAAGTTGAATGAATTAAATGATAAATATTTTCCATATTTTAATAATCCACATAAATTATTGCTGCCATTCATAGCCCACATCCAAGATGTGAAGAGCAGAAAATAATTATAGTAAAGTGTCAACTGTCTGCAGCCTAAAAAACAAATGATGAAAAGAAACGTAACTGAAAATGCTTAATAATCCCATGCCAAATCCTTGCAAATTTTACAAATAACTTTAAAAAATATATTTGGCTTAATAATCCTTTGTTAAATCCATGCAAATTCTACAAGATAGCTTAAAAGAATTATCCTTCCTTACTTGGGAGGGTGGAAAGGCTCTCCCACTTGCCGCCACAACTTGTTTGCGGTAACCTACAGATATGAGATCAAAAGCAGCTGTCATAAGTTAATAGCAATAAAAGCCTAAAGATCCACGAAACCTATTATTGACACAAAATTATTAAAATGCAACATATAAGAGCATCGAAACTGCAATTTCACGTGACCAAAAAACATTATCATGCAAGTGGTACAACTCTAGCTACAGGTACAACATTACATTACATCTCTGAAATCATATACTCCAGATGTTACGATCCTGAAACATATCATGTATCCACATGTTTTATTCCAGAAGCTGGAGGGGGATCAGACATTTTTCATTAATACCCTGGTCAAACATAAGTTCAGAATAAGTTCTTTTTCTTTTTTTTTTCCAATCCGAAGGGCATAACCTAAGTACTAAAGCATTTGCTGAAGGGGAGCAAATCCTCTTAATATTTGTAAGAAAAAGGAGACAAATTCTCAAATAGCAACAAAAGGAATATAGTGAGATGAAGGTTTGCTTTTTGAATTTGTTGGGAGTTGTTTGTAATTATTTTACCAGGCGGCTTCGTGAGCACCTTTGTAACCAAGCTGCTTTACGAATAGCCTCTTTCGTGACTAGGATAAATAGTTTTCAAGAGACCTTTTAAGGATTTAACCACTAAGCGATTGGGGGTACCTCCTTGCTTCTTTATCTACAGGGTTTGACTTGATGAAAGTCACTTTGAACCAGAACTTTTGAGGATTTAGTGCTTTGTAAGCTGTGAGGGGTCATAGTAATTGGATCAGTTATGCATCCTTCTATTAGGCATGAAGCCTCAGAATCATCATCAGTCATTAATACGAGTTGATATACACTTATATCAATTCATTATGTATTCATTTTCTACTTTTAATTAATTTATCTCAAGCACGAACTAGTTTCTAGTAATGGTTTTAGCATTGGTGCAATTTTGATTCCAATCAAAACCAAACCTTCCAGGAATAGTTTTGGTCATCGTGAGCATGGATAGTTAACCATTTTCTAAATAAAGCATAAACCATAAATTTTCAACAATTTCACTAAAAGGGGAGAAAACTTAAGTTTTGAATAAATATGGGCCATAGCTTTGTACAACTCTTAACAATAATTTCATAATTGAACTCTTGCATTTCATAAAATGCTGACATTTTCTCTGCTAGTGATACTGATTTTCTTTGGATGTGCCAACCTTCTCATTGAATTCCCTTCTCTTTTGGTTAATCTCATCTATCATGATTGCTTCTTAATTTTGTTCGATGTAATAATCGCTTGAATTTTCTGCCTTTTCATTATCCTATATTTAACCAGCAAGAAGTGAATAATAATGGAATTTGGTAATGTCAGCTTAATTTGGAGGGGAATTCGTTAATACTTGTAACCATGTATGATTTTTTTAAGTTCTAAGGAGGAATAGAAGTGAATTTAATTGATTTAAACTTCCAATCAGAAGGACAAACCAACATGGTTCCAGGCAAGCTGTGTGAGAAAAGAGGTTGTCAACAAATGTGAGCATTTTGAAGCACAAAGCCATTATGCTTGACAACAGCAGTAGAGCAACCTGATATGTTTTCAAGCAACTACAACTCCTACACTCAATCCCTTTACTTATTTATAATTCTATCTAGCCACTGATATGGGATATTTAAATTTCCCATAGTGTATGGCAAACACTATTGATTTAGTGTAATAGCTTATGTTGCAAGGTATTCCTATTTCTTACACCAATTCCAGAAACCATGCTGCTACATACAACAGCAAAATCCATTCAAGTGCAGACTTCCTTTTTTTTTTTGGCAGCCAATGCCTAAAACCCACAGAACATGAAAAAGGTATAAAGAGGGAAGCAAAAGACACCTACCACTTCATAGCCACCCAGTTTGATCACAGACCTCCATAACCTAACTCCCATGGAAAAAACGACCATATTAGCTCACACCTAGACTCTAGACACATATCATTGGAGAGAAAAAAAACTATTTTCACATAAAACTTACTTCAGGCAGTTTAATGGCTCTCCGTAAAACTTAGGGGGTTTGAAATCCATGATATTCTGCTTATAAAAAACCTCCAGGTCCTTCATGAATGCAGCTTGCTCCTCTAGGGTCCCGGCAACATCAGTCTCCCCCATCTACATTTCAAACACCATATAATCATTCAGCACAAACAATACTTCTACTTACAAGATTCATGATCACAATGAATACTTTAGTTTGCTAAGGATGTTGGGTTCAATCACCTTCATATCAGTCCATACATTTTTGGACTTTGCCGCACTATCAAGCTTTGTTCTAGGAGTTGAGCACCGCCTTTGGGTAGATGGAGTCGCCGTTTGTGGCTGGTTTTGAACAGAGGAGCCATCATCTCCATCAGTTTTCTCTTCCACCACTCGCCGATTAATATTTTCATCCGTAGCAGTTTTCCCATCATCAGGCAAAGCTGGAGTGTCAGTCATAGGAACATCAGTTGCCAAACTCACAGTGTTGTCATCGTCAGCAACTGATGCCTGCCTATTTTCATTCGGCTCTTGATCCTCCGAAACATCAGCAGTTTCTTCTTGCTCTTTAACAGTGGCATCAGAAGGCTTGTTAGCATCCGAGTCTCCCAGCAAGTCTTGCACGGCAACCATTTCACTATCTTCCATTTCGCTTTTTTTCTTTTTCGTCCAGCTCACACCCTATAGACCAGCAACATGCATGAAGTATTATACGCTAGATTAAATCCAAATAAAATATATGCATAATTCTCTAATAATATTGGCAAAAACCGTTAGCCTCTTGCAAAGTATTTCGCGAGGAGGGGAAAAAATAAAGAAAAAAGAATAATCAATCCCAAAAATCTATTTCTAATTTTCAAGAAAAAGATTTTCAATGTTTAAACCTAACTACTAAACAATTCAAGATTTAAAATAAAAATAAATAAAAAAACGTGGTAAAAGCTTGCCTTTGGGAGATAACAGAAGCGGAGAGAGGTAGAGCTTGAAAGAGAATAGAGCGAACGGCAGCGTGTTAGGGTTCTGAGTTTGAGCAGAAAGCGGGCAATGCAGGTAAAGAGGAAGGCAGAGAAGGGTGAGATCAAGTCTTTTCCGGCGAACGTACAAGGTTGCGTATCGTGCCGTCCGTGCCAAACCCAAAGGAACGACGTTTCGATTAGCGAATTCTTTTAATTTCTCAAAAAAGACAGTTAATTTGCGAGAAGAAAGACAAGGTGGTAACTAGCAGAGCAAATCCATGGCCGTGGGAGTCAGGATTTTCCTTCCTTTTTTTTTTTTTTTTCTTTCCCTCTGTGCTTTCCTTTCTTGTGTGTGTATATATGTAAATAAAATCTCCTTTGACTCTATAGAAAATTAAATACCAGGCTGAACATATTTTTTAATTACGTGGCTGATGCTCATCTAACCTTACTTTTCCCTTTCAGGAAGACTGGGTTGCCCTTGTACTGCTCCCGTTGTCTTTTCTTTACTTTTTACCTGGTAGTTGACAATATTTTTTTTTAATTATACAAAATCCATGTTAATAGCGTCAATAATTTTTTAATATCATAGGAAATTATATTATAAGTAAAAAAAAAATGAATTTTTTTATATTAGATTCGTAGTGAAAATTAAATTTATGAAGCTGGATAGATATGAAAAATTAAAAAAAAACAACTTTAATCCTTTACATTATTAAAAACAGGAGTGCTTATATGTAAAATTAAAAAAAAAACTTATATTGTTCGTATTTTTTTTTATTTGAGAAACAATGAAAAACTTGTAAAGAAAAGCTATATAAAACTCTTAAAATGTGTTTTTAAAACTCAGTGTAAATCTAAAAACCGAATGATGAATATTTTGAGCTAATTATTAATACTAATTTTACAATAAAAGTCGAGCTTGTGAATATTTTAGGTTTCTTGTTTGTTTGTTTTTCCTTCCTTTGAATTTACAAGTGCGGTGCTGCTTTTGGATTTGCTTTTCTTCGCTACTCACTAGTTTATTACATTATGAAAAATAATTTTAAAGAATATCAACTTTTATGTGACTCGATTCAATTGTTAAAAGAATTCTATGCATTTTGCTGAGATAGATACATGGAAACTACCATGAACCATGCATCGAGATAAAATAAATTAAAAATTATAGATGAAGATATTTTTATTAATTTTTATTAATTAAGAGTTTTATTTTTATTTTTTATGCGTTTGTTTTTTTCTTTAAAATGAGTCCAAAAAATATCTAATAAAATGTCATTAGTTACTCTTTGAGCACTATAATTTTCTTTTTATTTTGAAGAGTAACAAACATATGTTATTTACTATTCTAAAGTGAAATCTGTCGTCTAAAATCGCATATATAGTATATAATTTTTTCTTAAAATATATGATAGGGATAAATTTTTAAAAACCCACATTAAATTATAAATTTTAAAAATAAATAAATATTATCAAATAAAAATAATATTTATTTATCTTTAAAATATAATACTATCAAAATAAATAATCATTAGTCTCAATAAAAATTGTGATAAATATAATATTTATTTAAATTCAAATGTTATTTTAAATTTTAAATTTAATAAATAAATAATTAATGATCAATTGATTGTCCATTAACATTATCATCCCATTTATAAAATCAAAACTAGTGGTCTTGACTTCAAAATCAACGATAGGACTCATCAGCAGGCAGCATAAAGCAAGCAAGAAATGCAAGCCACACCTTAATAATGCATGATGTCATGTATCTTACCTCAGCAAAATTAACCCGGCAGTTTGTCCAGTTTCGCGATCTCTCTTTCACGCGTTTGGATTGCTTCTCTGACGTACCCTCTGCATCATTAGTACCTATTTGCCACCTTAATTACTTATGTGTCCTTAAGAGTCTTTGATTCGACCCAACTTGTCCACCTTAATTACTTTTGTGGAGTGGTTTTTCACGTTCATCTGAAGTTTTCTGTAAGCATGGATACCATTTGGTTTCTTAAAAATTCATTTTTTGGTTAAAAATTCATTTTTTTATATATTTTAAATCATTTTAATATGTTGATCTCAAAAATAAATTTTTAAAAATAAAAAAAAATATTATTTTGGTGTATTTCGATATGAAAAACATTTTGAAAAGCAACTGTAACCATACTCTCAAAACCATAAACATGCAAGAATCCTAAAACCATGCACCGGGAGCAGGGAGCATGGGTGAACGCCCAACTAGAAAGCATGCACCCAACACTCCTGTGAGCTCGAGTAGATTAAAATTCAAAACATTATGATAATTAAATTACATTTTAACAATTACTTTTTATAAAATGGCAAGACTTATATGTTATAAATACTTCATGAATCTTCTAAACTCAAAGTTTACAATCTCTTTATTCTTTACATGTTCAACATGAATTTTTTTAGAGTTTATCTTTTTAAAATATTATTGTATTTTTTTTTACTATAAAAATATTGACTTAAGTATTAGAAAGCCCCATATTCATCAAATGAAATATTTTATAGGTTTCAGCTACCGATTATTACTTGGACTTTCCATGTCAAGTCATTAGACACCTGAGCTAGAAAAAATATATTAAATTGTTTGAATTAAGAGATTGATTGATTATTCAACACGCCAATTTTATTTCTAAACATCTTAAATTTTAAAACTCGTCAATTATAAATTTTATTTTTTCAAAGCAAATTAACTTTAATTATTAAGCTTAGTCTACGTGTTTACAAAATCTTAAGAAAATACATATTCAAATTCTAGTTAGCATATTTATGAATTATAACTTTTGATTTTAATTAGTAATTTAAAAGTTATTTTTATCACACAACTTAATAAAAATTTAAAATAAATCCAAGTTAAAATTTTATTAGATAAAAATGACTCAAGTAGCTCTTTTTTTTTCTTATAGCAAAACAACACTGTATAAATTAGAATTTACAAGTTAAAGGTAAAAACTTTGAACTTTTAATTAAAACAAAATTTCAACTTAAAATCACAACAAATCAAAATCTATTTATAACTAAACATATTTATAAATTTTACTCGATTTAAAAATTTAAAAACAAAAGCAACATACAAAATATAACCTTAAATAATAATAATAATAATAATAACAATAATAATAATAATAAATTTACTGGCTTAATAATAATAAAATTTGGACTTAAGTTCATCGGGAAAGGAGAAAAAGAAACAAAATAAAAAGCCCACCCCCATAGTATATAACTGTATATCTCTATCCTTCTTTCTGGGCCCGGAAAATCTTGTTAGCCCAAGCCAATCCAGATAATAAACGTAATACTCACGCAATCCAATCCAATCCAAAGAGCCCGACCCTTTATTATATAAAATATAAACACAGTAACAGAAAAAGAGAAAAAGAAAAGAGAGAGATAACGGAACAAAACGGTCGATCCCCATGCTCAAAACAGATATCAAGTGGCAATTAGGGTTTTGGACAGAGAGAGAGATCCATCTTCATCTTCAAAGACGTTTGAGGTGCTTTGCTTTTCCCTCCCGTAATTTTTTCTTTTATCTCTTTCTTCGTATTCGATTATTGATTGATTTATGCTTTATTATACAATCCAATTCTGAATCCGGTGGTATATTAAGGCCGCAATTGAAATCATTTCATGTGCTAGGATTTCTTTCAAAGTTTTCGATTTGACTGTATAAATAAATCAATTCCTAATGATGATTCGTTGATTGAACAGTTAAATAAGCACACAAGCAAACAATTATGGAGGATGTGAAACCTAAATCTAGAAAAAATGATTATTTGGCACGGAAGGAGGAGAAAGAGGATTCTAAGAGGATTCATCGAGATAGAGACAGGGAGAGGAATGGAGAGAGGCACAGAGACAGAGAGAAGAGAGAACGCGAAAACAGTAGGTGTTCCGAGAGAGACAAGAGTAGTGATTCTGATGACAAGGAAAGGGAGAAAGAGAAGCACAGAGTCAGAGGCAGGGATGATAGGGCAACAAGGAGTAGGGTTGATGATAGAGAGAGAGTTAAGGACAGGAAGAGAGATAGAGACAGAGAAGAGAGAGACAGGGAGAGGGACATAGCGAAAGAGGAGAAGAGGGAGAGGGAGAGGGAGAGGGAGAAGGAGAGGGAGAGGGAGAAGGAGAGGGTTAGGGAGAAAGATAGAGAAAGAGAAAGTGGGAAGAGGGAACGTGAGAGGGAGAAAGACAGAGAAAGGGAGAGGAGGGAGCGTGACAGAGAAGAGCGAGAAAGGGAGAGGAGCAGGGAGAAGAGGGAGAGGAGGACTAGGGAAAGGGAGAAGCATAGGGAATTGAGTAGTGACAGTGATGATGACTCAGGGGAGCGTGATAGTAAACTGCGAAGGAGAGACAATGACGACTCCAAGGAGAGAGTGCATGAGCAGAGCCTTAGCAGGTCAAACAGGCACATGGATAACAGTGAAGAGAGCCTAAGGAAAAAGAGTGGCAAGGAGGACGGTGATAAGAACGAGAGTAAAACCCGAGAAGATGAATTAGAGGAGGAGCAGAGGAAATTGGATGAGGAGATGGAGAAGAGGAGGAGAAGAGTCCAGGAATGGCAAGAGCTGAGAAGGAAGAAGGAAGAAACTGAGAGTGAAAAGGGTGGGGAAGAAGCCAATGTTGATGAATCTAAGAGTGGTAAAACCTGGACTCTTGAAGGAGAATCTGACGACGAAGAAGCACCTCCCACTAGCAAATCCGATATGGACATGGACCAGGAGGAAAATACAATACCTGATAAAGAAGCTGGAGATGCAATGGTGGTGGACACTGAGAATGACATTTCTGCTCCACAAAGTGAGGTTGATGCTGTTAATGGGGATGAGGAAATTGATCCATTGGATGCTTTCATGAATTCTATGGTCTTACCTGAGGTTGAGATGCTAAACAATGCTGTGGTTACTCAAACTGCTGATGATAATAAAGCAGACTCAAAGAAGAAAGATAAGAAGGATGAAGGAATCAATGGAGGACAGCGGAAGAAAGGCTCTCATAAATCTCTAGGGAGAATTATTCCTGGAGAAGATTCTGATTCAGACCACGGGGACCTTGAAAATAGTGAAGTTCCTTTAGAAGATGAGGATGATGACGAGTTCATGAAGAGGGTGAAGAAAACAAAAGCTGAGAAACTGTCCATTGTTGACCACTCAAAGATTGATTACAGTCCTTTCCGCAAGAATTTCTATATTGAAGTGAAGGAGATCTTGAGGATGACTCCTGAGGAGGTTACTGCTTATAGGAAACTACTGGAGTTGAAAATACATGGAAAGGATGTGCCGAAACCAATTAAAACTTGGCACCAGACTGGACTCACAAGTAAAATTTTGGAGACAATAAAGAAACTTAATTATGAGAAACCAATGACAATTCAAGCTCAGGCACTGCCTATAATTATGAGTGGACGGGACTGCATAGGCATTGCGAAAACTGGTTCTGGTAAAACCCTTGCATTTGTGCTGCCAATGCTGAGGCATATCAAGGACCAGCCTCCTGTAGAAGCTGGAGAAGGACCGATTGGGCTTATAATGGCGCCCACAAGAGAGCTTGTGCAGCAGATCCACAGTGATATTAGGAAGTTTACTAAGGCCCTGGGTATAAGATGTGTGCCCGTTTATGGAGGTTCTGGTGTTGCCCAGCAAATTAGTGAATTGAAACGGGGGACAGAGATAGTTGTCTGTACTCCAGGCAGGATGATTGACATACTTTGCACCAGTGGAGGGAAAATCACTAATCTTCGTAGAGTTACATATCTGGTTATGGATGAAGCCGACCGGATGTTTGACATGGGATTCGAACCTCAAATCACTAGAATTGTCCAAAATATTCGTCCAGATCATCAAACTGTACTCTTTTCTGCCACTTTCCCTCGGCAGGTTGAAACTTTGGCTCGTAAAGTACTGAACAAACCTGTGGAAATACAGGTAGGTGGGAGGAGTGTGGTGAATAAGGACATCAATCAGCTGGTTGAGGTAAGACCAGAAGGTGAAAGGTGGTTTAGGTTGTTAGAACTACTTGGTGTATGGAGCGAGAAGGGAAAAATTTTGGTATTTGTCCAATCACAGGACAAATGTGATGCGTTGTTTAGGGACTTGCTGAAGTTTGGTCATCCTTGCCTCTCACTTCATGGGGCTAAGGATCAGACGGACCGTGAATCCACCATTTCGGATTTTAAGAGCAACGTCTGCAATTTGTTGATTGCAACAAGTGTTGCAGCCAGAGGTTTAGATGTGAAGGATCTAGAACTGGTGATCAATTATGATGTTCCAAATCATTATGAGGATTATGTTCACCGTGTTGGTCGGACTGGCCGAGCTGGTCGCAAAGGCTGTGCCATCACTTTTTTCTCCGAGGATGATGCAAGATATGCACCGGATCTTGTAAAAGCATTAGAACTCTCTGAGCAAGTTGTTCCACAAGACTTGAAAGCCCTTGCTGATGGTTTTATGGTGAAAGTGAATCAGGGTCTGGAGCAAGCCCATGGAACTGGTTATGGTGGAAGTGGTTTTAAATTCAATGAGGAAGAGGATGAAAAGAGAATGGCGGCAAAGAAAGCACAAGCAAGAGAATATGGCTTTGAGGAAGAGAAGTCTGATTCAGAAGATGAAGATGAAGTTGTTCGGAAGGCAGGTGGTGACATGTCACAGCAGACTGCCCTTGCTCAGCAGATAGCTGCTCTTGCTGCTGTCTCAAAAATCCCTGCACCTGTGGCACCAACTCCTCACTCTGTTACTCAATTTCTTTCTAATGGTGGATTACCTGTTCCTCTCAATCAAGGTCCAGCAGTTGCATCTGTGACTGGGCTGCCTTTTGCTCATAATAATGAAGCTGCAGCCAGGGCAGCAGCAATGGCAGCCGCCATGAATTTGCAACACAACCTGGCAAGGATCCAAGCTGATGCAATGCCTGAACATTATGAAGCAGAGCTGGAAATCAATGATTTTCCCCAAAATGCTCGGTGGAAGGTTACCCACAAGGAAACTTTGGGCCCAATTTCAGATTGGACTGGTGCTGCCATTACCACCAGGGGGCAGTTTTTCCCACCAGGCAAGGTGCCAGGACCAGGAGATCGCAAGCTGTACCTGTTCATCGAGGGCCCTACTGAGCAGTCTGTTAAGAGAGCTAAAGCTGATCTAAAACATGTTTTGGAAGACATCACGAACCAAACATATCAACTTCCTGGTGGAGCTCAACCAGGCAAATACTCGGTTGTATAAGTGTAAGAGCTCAATAATAGCCTTCTTTCTTTTCTTTTTTTTTTTTTGCATATACAATTGTGTTTGATATTTTTTTTTTTTTTGCATATATATCTTTATAACTTCTACTCTTGTAATTTTTAATCTCCTCCTTTTCTTTCTGGTTGAGTTTGGACTTGTAGGCAATGCCTGAATGGTAATTATCTTAGTTTGAAAATTGTAAAGTTGCTGATATATTTTTTCTTGATAATATGGATTATTTTGGTGCATGGAAATCGGGGAAGGATTAGATAATTGGTTCATGGTGTTTCCCAAAAGCATTGTGGGATGATGAGCCAAAAGCAAATAACTGTTTCCTTTCTTGTTTAAATATGCCCCTCCTCTCATGCAATTTCATATCCTGTAGCTTCTCAAGTTAGCCATAAGGTGTTAAATTTGCTGTCCATTTCCATGTCTCTTTTCCATTTTTTAATTTGTGTTCTTTCTTTTTCTTCTTGTCCTCTCCCCATGGCTCGAGGGATGGTTTAAGCCTATGCTGGCATGTCCAATGTATTCTCTGCCCCCATAACCTTTGGCTATGATGGCTGTTGAAGAGATGGCGATCTGGTGCGCGATGCTTCTGCCTTCTTGTTCCCATAGATTAACAAAGTGGATTGTTCTGGAACTCCTTTCTGCTACCATATTTGCTTTCTTGTTCCTTGGTGCGCATCACTTTTGGGTGGGATCTGACATCGTATTTGGGGGTTTTGCAGGTCTGAGTAGTAAAGTTCTGGAAGCCACGTGTTACTGTGCTGACACTCCGAGGGGCTTACCCCTCCATATGAAGCATTAACCTGCATAGAAGGGTGGTAAGGGGCAACAAGGTTACTGTTGGTTTCACAACATTTCCGAGATAGATTACAAGTTTCCTTGGATTCTTTTTGACCTCGTAAACCACAAATTAGATTGTAATCAGTGGTTCTTTCTGGATTGGGTTGTCAGCTACTTTTGGCTGTTCAACTGTAATGAATCTGCAGGCAGCAGCGTATATTGTTTAGCTTGATTAGTGTCCAGTATGGATTAGAAATTATTCATGCTGATAAGCCTTTGTGCTGCTAGCGGGTTTTGTTTTTTACCCTCCTCTTTCTCTCATTACCTTTTTATATATATGTGCTAGTTTGGGAATGCCAGCGTGGCTGCAGCGCAACTCACGTTCCCAAACTATATATATATATATATATATATATATATATATATATCGATGCTTTTAGTAGTTTGAGAAGGTTTTCCAAACGGCCCCTAGCGATTTCTGTCATGAAAAAGAAACAATTCCATATTAAACGCGGCGATTACGGCACAAGAAGCTAGAGAAATTGGTTTTGCTGCTGGGGTTTTTCGAATGTAGAAGCTTTACAAGATTCAGCAAAATCCCCTTGCAAGTTCTTATCTGTTCATTATTAAATAATAAGTTGTAGTGTTGCATTTTTCTGCACCGTATTTTGATCAACCTCTTCTTCGACACGGACTTCCCTGCATATTATTGACTCCTCGAAATACAAGGGGTTAATTCTGGACCCGAACGCAAGTTTCGCTACAAATCATGACATTAGTACAAAATATATCATATTCAACTGTCCTTCGCCCAACTGACGTTGAGCCGATGATGTACGGCCGTAGTGAAAACATGCATCAACTAATTCGATTAGAAAGTCTTTGGGTTAAAGTTTCGTAGAGCTGGCTGTTGGGTTATGAAACTTTGGCATTGCTTTTTGGGAGCTGATTATTGAAATTGATCGATAATGGCATTAAATTGATAAAGATTCAACATTAAGCAATCATACTAAAGACAAATATAACACGACTCCGATCAGTATGCTTGAGTGAAGCAAATAGATTCAGTACATAAATTCAGTTCGCCGGTCCTAAAATCACCAAACAAGGTTGCTGCCCATACTAGTCGCAGCATTGTGTTTCTCAGAGACGGTCCTTCTCTAGATCATCAAAGTAAGGATGTTCCATGGCTTTCTTTGCTGAGATGCGCTTTGAAGGGTCATACTGCAACATTTGCTGCAAAAATACAGCCAAGCATTTGTACAAATTAAGCCATGATGTTCAAATATCCCAACAATAATAAAAGCAGTCTTTGTTGATGAACGCGACTTACTGATAGTAAATCCAGCCCATCCTTGTCCAAATTAGTAACAGCCGATGACAAACTCTGAGGTTTCCATTGGGGATACTCATGCCAGTTCATCAGGTTGCTTACTCCTGGCCACATCTCTTCATTTGGAGTACCTAATAACCTGTACAAGAGCTTCAAAACGTATATTAAAGAGAAGCCTAATTGACAAAGCAAGATCAAAACCATATCCATCGTTATGCAAAAATCATTGACCTGAAAATATGCAGGAGCTGTTGCAGTTCAGAGTCTCCAGGGAAGAGTGCTTGCTTTGTGGCCAGTTCAGCTAGAGTTTAGGCAAAACACAAACACAACAATTAAGCAATGCCAGAGTTGGCAGATTAGTTTAAGAGATGAAGCGATAAGAATAAGGAAATCCATACCAAATATACAGCCAACAGACCATACATCCACTGCAGTTGAGTAATGGGTAGCCCCCAAAAGGACTTCAGGAGATCTATACCACAAAGTCAATATCTGAAACAGAAATTCCACTCAATTAGCTCAACAAACTGATATTGTAAGAGCATGATAAAAAGATGGTAAGTAGCAAGCATGTATTAATTTAATTACCTCATGGGTATACTTCTTAATAGGAAGAGTAAATGCTCGAGCCAGTCCGAGATCAGCTATTTTAAGCATCATAGTCTTGCGGTCCATCAAGAGATTGTGAGGCTTAAGATCCCTGAGAGGAAGCGAGATAAAGGGTTACTAGATATGTCAGTAATCATTTCCACCTAAACTAAACATCATGAGGGAAATAAAATGGCTATTATAGATCAGAGCGGACAAGCAAAGGGAAAAAAAAGAAGAAACCTGTTAAAGTTATAAATACATAACGATGGAAACGGCTATTGTAAATCAGAGTTGACAAGCAAAGAAAACAAAGAAGAAAACGAAACCTGTGTAAGACTCCATGGCCATGGCAGAAAGCCACACCCTTACATAGTTGATACATCAAGCTCTGCATAATAATAAGGATCATTCAAATTTGTGATCAGATTAAAAAGAAAACAAGAAAAACTTCTCAAACTAAAAGGATAAAAAATTAAAAAGAAAGAAAGGGGAATGTTGAATTTAGACCTTGACAGTTTTGACAGGAATGTTCTCTCCAGTTTGGCGAAAGCTTCGGATAAATTTCTTGAGATCGGTGTCCATGTACTCAAAAACCAGATACAGGACTGTCTTGCCTTCTTTATTTTGCCCTTGTTTCACGTCCAACAATCTATTGATTTAAAAAAGAAAAAGAAAATAGAGAGTTATTTGTCTATTAATTAACCCAACAATAGAAGAGAACATCAATCAATTCACATGGAAATTAATTGACTCAATTTAGCAATTCACAGCCCTAAACCCTAAATTAAGACATCAAATTGGAGGAATCGGATCACAAAATCCCCAAGTTCAATTCATCTAAGCCCTAAATGGACCGAATATTAAGAAAATCTACAGATCCATGAATCGAAGAAATGAAATCACCTAAGAGAGGAAGTAGATGGAAGAAAAGCAAAGATAGATAGATAGAGAGAGTACCGGACGATGTGAGGATCTCTGGAAAGCATACGCAAGATGGAGACTTCGCGAAGAGTGGTGGGTGGGACACCTTCATCGTCTTCATGGAGACGTGTCTTTTTGAGTGCAACGATCTTCCCGGTGGCTTTCTCCCTTGCTCTGTACACTTTCCCGTAAGTTCCCTCTCCTACTTTCTCTAGCTTCTCGAATAAATCCATCGCCGACACCATCGTGCTCGTTGCTGTTGCTACTCTCTCTCTCTCTCTCTCTCTCTACTGCTTCTCTGCTTTCAAAGTAAACCCAAAAAATGGAATGAAACGACACGGAAAGCTTTGTTGCCTTTTATAATGAAACTTGATTATTGATCGTTGCCCAGCCCCAACCCTAACGGAAACTTATTTTGAATTTTAAAAATTGGGCGGCACAAGCGCTCCAATAGGCACGTTCACTATTAAAATGTTCATCTTAGCCCACTAAACTAAATGGGATTCTTCGTACAAGCCCAACGAAAGCCCACAAGTCACATATTCTTCATGGTTATAAAAAACAACCCAACTCATGAATCAGCCCAAGACACGGGTCAAGGGTTGGGGGCTGATTAGGATTATTAAAAATAAAATCATTTCAAGTTTTTATTTTTTAAAAATAAAATAATATCATTTTAGAATATTTTTTTAAAAAAAGTTAAACTTGATCTCACCTAAGTTAACTTCCAACTAGGTATGGCATTAAACCCAAACTTGTTATTTTAATTATTATTTTTAAATCAAACCAAGTTTTACTTGAGTTTTGATGAGCTAATTAAATTACAAATAGAACTATTAAGTCAATTTTTAAACAAGTTCGACGTTAAACCCAGCTCAAATCTAATCCCAAATCCCAATGAGTTTACCTCAATGTGCTGGTTTTATAACAATGATTCTTCACTAATGTATATATAATAAATAAAGCAATTATGGTGAAACCACCCAGAAATAAGAAGAGAGTGTATTAGAAAGTGGAAACAAAAAACACAACTGATTACTGATTCATGGACCTGTGGAAGCCAAGCTTACACAATTTATATAAATGAATCACAAAGCGTTTATCTCCCTATCTACGCATGTATTATTTGAAAAAGCTGCAAAAACACTACCTCAATTGCTTGACTGATGCTATCAATCTGATACACAGCCCTCCTAGTCATATGCAGCTATGACAGGGACCATACAGATTCAGCTCTCCTCGTCAAAACATGGACCTTCAAACTGCACTTCCCTATATCTGTCTAAAAATTCATTTTGGTATGTACTGTATGGCGACATCCAGTTAGACCTCAGGACAGGGTTACATCGATATTACTTCACAATTAGATTAGCATTTGAGAATGCATCCTCTCCCAGGAGCTAACCATTAGTAAGACTCGGGGGGAGTTTAACCATTCGAAGCCCACTAAACTACAGCTTCTGCTACGTGTAATCTAGATTAACATGACGAAAATGAAGACATCGCTGTTATTCAATCTTTCATCTTGAGTCTCACGTTCTGAACCTTGACAGATATCCTCAACTTCCATTCCTCCATGTCTTTCATAACACAGAGCAATTTTGTTCGATATGCTTCACATCGCTGACTTGCTTGTTCTAATTCAGCTGTCAATTCCTGAATTTTCTCATCCTCGTCCTGCAGAAGCAATGAAATAGAACCCTTTTAATCTAGATGGATGGATAAACAGGCGCATTAATAAGAAACACAGCAACCAAATTAAATCCCTGAAGGAACCAAAATAAGAAAACAGAATGCAAGTTCCTGCACCCCTAAAGCGCACAGCACATGCCAGAATTCAAAAGGTCATATGATTGTCTTGCTCTGATGTTTGGGGACTCAGATTTTATTTGCTTTCGTTTCATACATTTGAGAAATTTCTTCCAAGCACTAATAAGCAAGACAAATCACAACTTTACTGGAATATATATGTGTGTGTGTGTGAGCGCACGTGCGCGCTTTTAACTTCTAATCTAATGAAGCTAACTCTTTATGGCTGGGACAAAGATGATCTGATTGCAGATAGCAAGAGAGAGGCTTGCCCTATATATTTAATCGAAATATAGAAAAACCTTTACAGGAGTGTTGTCAAATGCATAAACTTTGCTGGAAGGACTTTATACAATTGCCCTCCATTGTTTGCAAAATGTTGTTTGTAAAAAAGAAGTAAGCAGCAATAGCATTGCACTGAAAAGCACTACCAAGAGCTAACAAGGATCAAAAAAGAAAAAAAATTCTGCAATGAGCAATTCTTGCAGCACCAAGTTCAAAATAAAGGCTTACTTAAGGTAGAACCCGAGACACAAAATTCTGTATTCAAAAAGGCCTATTAACTTCCAATCAAATAATTAGTGAAAAATAAGATCTATAGATTGGAATCTTATACGGTTCAATACCCAGCACATTTAAACATAAATAATAATAGCAATGATTGGTAAAGATTTAATTCCTATGCATCGTGTGCTACATTTTTAAGTTCAGAACAATGATCCTATGCAGGCCAAGCAAAAATAAATCCTTGCATAAGTAACTTACCAGACTACAGGACAGGAGCTGCTGACTACCATTAACCACAGTAGTTTGTACAGGAGCAGAGCCACGCATTTTTGCAGCAGCAACCTTTCTTATGGCCTCATGAAGGGCATCCATTGCCACGTTATAAATATGTTCTGATTCTGCTCCTTCTTCTACATATTTGATGGCTTCCTGGCGTAGATTTTCAGAGCGAGCAGCTAAGGACTCTTGGGTATTACATGGCAGTCCAAGAGTGTGCTCATCCAACACAACCCCACTTTTGGCATTTCTTGTCCACCGTTTCAGAATATAATTAGATGGAAGAGTAAGAACATTTTTCACTCTAAACACTGCTAATATGTGCCTACAAATAATACCCGAGAACTCAAACATTTGGCAGCTACAACTAGCTCTCTTTTCAAAAGCATTGAACCTAACATGGTGTACTTTGTGGTCTTCACCAAACTTTGCTACCTGATATGTAATGGCTGATCCAATATCATCAACTACAGTGGCAAGATAAGCAAGCGTCTCAACTAGTTCCTCTTGGAATTTCATAAATATCCTCCTTGTATATAAGTTAGCTGCTTGTTTCTCCATAGGAGATGGAGTTTTTAGAATAGGTGGACTATTCAGTGTATCATAATCTGCCTTCACCTCCTTTTCATGGCGAATCGCCATTGCTTTTTCGTACTGCTTAATCAGATTGTGGATATTAGTTGATGCATTTATGTACCCATCAAAATATGAGTTTATACTATCACTTCCTTGCAATATGGACATCTCACCAAAGAAAGTATCCTGGAGATAAACTGGCACCCACTGCTGGCGAGCATTGTACATTGACTGAAGCCATTCATTGTCACTGAGATCAAATCTCTGAAGAAGTGACTCCCAACAAGACTCAAATTCATCAATTGACTCAGCCATATTGATGCACCTGTGGAACTCGGGTTCAAAAGTGGGGTGTGAGTGATATTCATGAGATAGTTTCTCCTGGGCCTCCCTAAAAACATTCCATTTACAAAATCGGAGGCGAGTTCCAGGAAATGCTTGCAAAACAGCTGCCCGTATGATTCTGTCCTGGTCGGTTGTGATTGAGATGGGACAGTGACCAGACATTGCAGCAAGCCAAGTCTCAAATAGCCAAACAAATGAGGACTCTGATTCGTTGAGGAGTAGTGCACATCCAAAGAGCAAAGGCTGTCCATGATGATTCCACCCGGTAAAGGGTGCGAATGGAACCCGGTATCGGTTTGTTCTATACGTCGTGTCAAATGTAATAGTATCTCCAAAAAAACTGTAATTCATTCTTGCATTAGCATCAGCCCAGAAAACGTTTCCTGTTGAGTTCTCAAAATCACCTTGCACAGCATAAAAGAAACCAGGATCCTCAGCCTGCATTTGCTTCAAATAGTCAAAAACAGCCTGACCACCAGGGCCAAGAGTCCTCTGCCTGCTAGTGCTCATATAATTTTGGCAATCAACTTTAGTAAACCCAACATTATTAATTCCTCCAGATTCCCTAATCAGCACAGACATAACTCCACTTGGCCCCATCCCTGCAGCCTGAAGCGTATCAATGAGGCTCCGTGCCGAACCAGACACATGCCTATGAGAGCGGAGAGAATGCACCTTATCAGGGGGCACAAGCTCATGATTATGGTCCTCGACAAGTTTTGTGACAGCCCATTTTCCAGAACTCTGTTTCTTAACAGTCATTTGAGCTTTGCAACCAACCCTAGTAACAGTTCGCTGTCTTTTAGACCTATTCTCATTGCCCTCACGGCGAAACCCTTCACGGGAACACACAATTTGACGGCAAATAATAGAGCCATCTCGACGAGAACGCTGATAGACACTGACCCTAGTACTAAAACCAACACGACGAGCATATGAATTATAGAAAATGCGAGCAGACTGCTCAGAATCAAACTCCATACCCTCATAGGGATCAAGATTTGGGTCAGATAACGAAGTGGGTTCTAGTAAATCATCATCATTGTTATTATTGGGATAATCAAAATCAAAATCAAGATTATGAGGTTGATGATGTTGTAGGTGAAGGGCAGTATTAGGGTCATCTTCACTGCCCATATTGATATTATCGAAGGGAATCACATTCAAGTGATCCATGTTGGTTATCATAAATAAATAGATAAACACAGTGGTTGCTTGCTTGCTTGCTGGGACTGGATTTGTATTAAAAGCTAAAATGCGAAGAAGAAGAAGCCGAGACTGACCAGATTTCTCAAATCTTTATCTTTGACTTGCTGATCTCAATCTGACAGTTGATTTCTTGAAGAAGCAGGTACTTAGGGAGGGAAGTTTTTTTTTTTTTTGAGGGGGGGGGGGGGTTCTGGGGTTGTTTTTTTTCGGGAGAATTTTTTGGGTGTGTGAGAGAAAGATGGGAACTATTTTACTAACGAAACGAGGATGGGATATGGATTGGATGCTCTTCTCCGTCGGTAGCACTTATTTGGAGTTATACTATACAGTTTTTTTTTGTCTACCTTCTACCCAGATACAATTAAATTAAACTATAACTAAAAAGACTTATTTTTAAATTAAACAATTAAGATGAGTCCCTTTTTTCTTTTTCTTTTTTTTCTTCTTTTTTTTAGAGTTTTCTTTAATGATTTTTTTTTGGTTAGTGTTAAATTTTTTTTATTCAGTTATCCGATTTTCATGACACGGATCTCGGGTTTAATAGGTTAACATGTTTTGACGAGTTAACCCATAAATTTGTTTTTTGTTTTTTTTTTCTTTTTAATTAATTTTTTTGTTTACTTTAGTTTGTTAATGTTAAATTTTTTTCTATTTAGTAAAAGATGAGCTGATTTTTTTGTACACTTTTAGAATTTTTTTTTTGCTTTTTTTTCTTTTAATAATTTTTTTTTGTTAATGTTAAATTTTTTTTATTCAGTTATCAGACTTTCTTGACACGGATCCCAGGTTTAACAGGTTAACATGGTTTAACGAGTTAACCCATAATTTTTTTTTTGCTTTTTTTCTTTTTAATTAAATTTTTTCGTTTACTTTAGTTTGTTAATGTTAAATTTCTTTTTATTTAGTTATTAGACTTTCATGACACATATTTCAGGTTTCACGGGCTGTCAATTTTTTTTTGTTTTTTTTTTAATTTAATTTGTTAATGTTAATTTTTTTATTTAGTAATCAAATTTTCATGACATAGATCCCGGGTTTAATGGGTTAATCTGGTTTGGCGAGTTAACCTGAATTTTTTTTCTTTTTAATTAATTTTTTTCATTTAGTTTAGTTTGTTAATTGACAATAAACTAAAACTGCTCAGTGTTTCACTGTGCAAGTCCACAGTGAAACGCTGAATTGTCTTCTTTTTTTTTTTGTTTTTTCTCTTTTTTTTTCTAGCCTTTATGGGTTTTTTTTTTGTTTTTTCATTGTGTTTTTTTCTTTTAATGAATTTTTTTTGTTTAATTTTTTTTGTTAATGTTAATTTTTTTATTTAGTTATCAGATTTTCATGACACGGATCTCGGGTTTGACGAGTTAACTTGATTTTTTTTTTGCTTTTTTTAATTAATTATAACATATACTAAAAGGGATTAGTGTTTTATTGTAGACTACACAGTGCAGTCCACAGTAAAACACTGATGCTTTATGTTTTTTTTTTTAGTTGTCTTATTTTTTTAGCTTTTTTTATGCCTTTCGGGATTATTTTTTTGCTTATTTCTTTGTTTTTTTCTTTTAACAAAATTTTTTGTTTAATTTAATTTAGTTTATTAATATTAAATTTTTTTATTTAGTTATCAGACTTTCATGACACGTTTTCCGGATTTGACGGGTTAACCTGGTTTGACAAGTTAACCAATAATTTTTTTTTGTTTTTTAATTAATTTTTTTCATTTAATTTAGTTTGTTAATACTAATTTTTTTCTATTTAGTTATCAAACTTTCATGACACATATCCCGAGTTTCACGGGTTAACCTGGTTTCACGGGTGAACCCAGTTAATTATGGGTTGACCGTCAAATTTTTTTGTTTTTTTATTTTCATAAATTGTTTTTGTTTAATTTAGTTTGTTAATGTTAATTTTTTTTTATTTAGTTATCAGACTTTCATGACATAGATCCTGGGTTTAACGGGTTAAGATGGTTTGACGAGTTAACCCAGATTTTTTTCCGTTTTAATTAATTTTTTTTTGTTTGGTTCAGTTTCTTAATTTTCACTTTTTTTTATTTAGTTACCAGACATTCATGACATGAATCTCAGGTTTAGCGGGTTAACCTAATTTGACGAGTTAACCTGTAATTTTTTTTGCTTTTTTTTCTTTTTAATTTATTTCGTTTAGTTTAGTTTAGTTTGTTAATGTTAAATTTATTTATATTTAGTTTTTTTTTCTTCTTAGAGGTTTTTTTCTTTTTAATTAATTTTATTTAATTAATTTAGTTTATTAATATTAAATTTTTTTCTAAGTAGTTCTCGACTGATGCCTTTAGTTTTTATTTTTGTTTTTTTGTTGTTTTTATGCCTTTAACCGTGGACTGCACAGTGCAGTCCATAGTGAAAAAACTTATATCTTTTGTTTTTTTCTTTTTAATTAATTTTTTTGTTTAATTTAAATTGTTAATGTTAAATTTTCTTCTATTTAGTTATCAAATTTTCATGACACGGATTCCGGATTTAACAGGCTAACCTGATTTGACAAGTTAGCCCAGTTAATTCTGGGTTAACCCATTAATTTGTTTTTTTCTTTTTAATTATCAAACTTTCACGATGCGAATTCAAAGTATGAAGGGTTAACCTGATTTGAAGGGTTAACACAGTTAATTCATATATTTTTTTTCTTCATTAGTTTTTTTCCTGTTGGTTTTTTTTCTTTATTTTTTTCTTTTTAACTAATATATTTAATTATTACATTTTTATGACAAGACCTTGCAGTCAGACACACGTCCAATGCTATTGGATCTGGTATTACTTTCCAGACACTTTTATGCTAAGGGTTAACCCAAGTTTAATGTTATTATTAATATTATAAATATTACTTTTAGATTAAGTGTTGTAATCAAATCTAAAACTTTTAGATTTAACTTTATAAAAAAATCTAGCACGTTTAGATCTTGTTTTTTTATAAAATACAAAAAATAATTGATAAGCGTGCCAAGGGAAATGTAACTAGTTAATTACTACACCGCTTCTACTTGCGGGCCATGGGACAAAGTCAATGCACAAAAAGTTGAAAAAAACCCACTCCTATGACCAAAATAAAGATGCAAGAACAAGTTGGAATTTCTACTGGTGGGGCTTGGAGATGGCGTTGGAGAAGGGGAGTGTTTGCGTGACAGGTGCTGGAGGGTACCTGGCTTCTTGGGTCGTCAAGCTTCTTCTCTCCAAGGACTATCTTGTCCATGGAACCGTTAGAGATCCTGGTAATTCTCATACCTCTCACCTCTCTCTCTCTCTCTCTCTCTCTCTCTTTCTTTCTCATTCCACTGCTCTTTTTAATTTTTTGTTATATGAATCACTTCATGTATCACTTTTTATTACTAATTTCTGATTTACAGTTTCAGCTTTTAAGAAGGTAACCTGTTCTAGAGAGATATTTTTCATGTTGACCAACTTACTTCGATTCTTAACTACATGTTTCTGTGTTGTTCCTTCCTTCCTTGTATATATTTGCCTACTTTATGGAGCTAATTAGCACTCTTCTAATCCGAATAGCCCCAGCTTTTCATGTATTGTTCTCATTTTGTTAGTTTTTGATCGACAAAATTCGAATTTGAATTGCTTCTAGCTGCCATCGTTGACTACATATCCATTCTCAGATGAAACATGGGCACGAGCAGCTAGTGCTTCTCAGATGAAATTATTTCTTATGATATAAATTTCTTGATCATATTGTGCAGCGGATGACAAGAATGCTCACTTGATGAAAATTGACCAGGCAACAGAGAATCTCAAACTCTTTAAGGCAGATTTACTGGACTACAGCTCTCTTTCTTCTGCTATTCAAGGATGCAGAGGGGTCTTCCATGTTGCCAGCCCTGTTCCCTTCACTAGAGTGTCAAACCCCGAGGCAAGTTTTGGCTACTTCATAATGTTTTTCAATCAAATGACCCGAATAACTAAAATCAGTCACGCTATTAGATGGTAATTAATTACGGGAGATGCCTTTTCCTTGTGATCTTAGGTGGAGGTGATCGAGCCAGCTGTAAAGGGCACACTAAATGTGCTTAAAGCATGTGCTGAGGCAAAGGTAAAAAGAGTTGTCATTGTGTCCTCTGGAAGTGCAGTTTTGTCAAACCCAAGCTGGCCCAAGGGTCAAGTGATGGATGAGAATTGCTGGTCTGATAAGGAATACTGCAGAGCAACTAAGGTGAACAATTCCAAAAGTTAATTTCAGTGCAAATTTGGTAGTTCCAAGTTGAATATTAGCGGTGGTCTGCCTTTTCGTAATGCTGTTTATCATGATACGATGCACCATTGTTAGTGTTTGTAGACTAAAATATCCAGTTCTATTTCTGTACCAGAATTGGTATAATCTTTCCAAGACAGAAGCAGAAAGTGAGGCTTGGGAATATGCAAAAAGGAGCGGGCTTGATTTAGTAGCAATTTGTCCTTCCCTCATTTTGGGGCCAATTCTGCAGTCCACTGCTAACGCAAGTACAAAGGTTCTTATTAAGATTTTGAAAGGTAGCTAGCTATTCATACCACATCTTGTTTGCAATGTTTGTCTGTGTTGTGTGTAACATGGTCATCTTTGTCTGCGAGTGATGCGTGCATTTTTTATGGGTGTATGTGTGATGATGCCCTGATGAAATTCTGTGAAAGTTCGAACATCAAACACTAAAATTGGTATTTAATTTATTCTTGGAGCTTTAACTTGTACTCACTTTGATTCGTGCTAGGATGTAATCCTGTAGTTTGGATGATGAACTTCGACAGCAGCTTGCACAATTTTGTTGATACTTTCTGTTTTTCACTCTTGGAAAATTTAAATATTTAAACATGAAACATGGATATCATAGTTTGCAAACAATGGCTCATACCCCTGTTACTGCAAGCAACTTGCTATCTAGGTCAAAATGCAAATACTTTATGTTATCTTCTCGTTACTAGCTGGTGTTCTGTATGAACTGCCCTTGCAGATGGGTGCGACTCGTTGGAAAACAAGCTTCGGCCAATAATAGATGTTCGTGATGTGACTGAAGCACTGCTTTTGGCATATGAGACACCTGAGGCAGAAGGTAGATACATATGCACGGCACATGCAATCAGAGTTAAAGATCTTGTGGAGAAATTGAGGAGCATGTATCCTAACTACAACTATCCTAAAAGGTAAGTCTGGTGTAAGATAATATTCTCAACCAAATAATCATTCGAGTTTACTTTTCTATTGTGATTCTCTAGGAACTCTTTTTATAGATGATGCCACAAACGGAGCCTCATTTACGAGTACTGATTTCCACGTATGGTTTTATCATGTTTCTTGGTAATTTGATGATACATCTGCTTGTTCACTGCCAGTTTCACTGAAGAAGAGCAGGAAGCAGTGATGATCAGTTCAGAAAAGTTGCAGAGGCTCGGTTGGAGTTTCCGTTCATTGGAGGAAACTCTCATTGACTCCGTGGAAAACTATCAGAAGACTGGACTCCTGGATTAAACAAAAACAGACGGTTCAAATTATCCCCACCTGCTCTGTATACGGGTTTCACAGGGAGGAGGATATTTGGCTAAATAAATGTGATTTGTCTGCGCTGTGCTATTGAGCCATGTTGACATAATTGTCAAAGGTTAAGCCAAAACCATGCGCTAGATTGTTTGATTTTGGACCAAGGTTTTACATGTCAATCTCGAGGTTTCTGTTTGTTTTATTTCTCTTGGTTGGTTGGAGAGTTCCAATAAAGCATTAATGAATTATTACTTGTGTTGTCCTGAAAAGTATTTCTTGCAGAGACCGATGAATTATGTCAGGCCCTGGTTTACATGAACCTTGTTCGATATCCGCTAGACTAGCTGTAATAACCGTTGACTTCATGCATTTTACCATCAGAACAGGCTTAAAACAGTGAAACTTGCCTCACCGGCAATTCACAAGCTTTTTACCATCTCATGAGCTAGCTTGCAACCATGACTATATACTATATTATGGCCATTTCATTTTATCGTTCGACATGGAACCAAGTAGATGAAGACGGAATCTTCCACAAAGAGAGGAGCTAGTAAATACCCTTTGAGAAAGGGATTCGCTCACACTCTCTGCTTACCGATACTTTCAGGAATGATTTCCACGAGTCCCTCTGGCTGTAGAATGACTCCATGAAACTTGCCTGGTGCAATTAGCCACCTCTTTGATCGAGCACCGCAAGTGAACAGAGAAGAGAGACGTGTCTCACGACAAAAACTTGTTCGATTGGAGGGGTGAGGACAGAGACGGACAACTTTCATGGACTGAGTTGATGACGACCCAAGGACCCAAAGGGGGACAAGTAATTTCTCATCAACACAAGCACTCACTCATACTTCGAAACACATGACACGTAAGGTTGTTCTAGTTTCCAACTTTCATTTAGGAGAAAAATAGTTTCAAATCTTGGAAGTTATAACTCTATCATGCGACTTGCTGAATAGAGATACAACGGGGGCGTCCACACACATAATCAAACACGACCCAACATAAACAAAATTCCATCTTTGCTCATTGTCCTCACGCGGGAAAGTTACTGCTGATTAAAGAGATGAAGAATTGGCTCATTACCATCTAATTAAAATCTTCAAAATAAAAATTAAGAAAAATGGCACAATGTGCGCCGATGGGAGTATGTAATTGTCAAACCAAGCAGCAACATCGGGGTGGATTGAGGAAAGAACATTTTAAGCTGTACTCTCACAGAGGTGTCTGGCCATTGGATGAAGTTGAAGACATAACAGAGAGAACATCTGTCACGGAAGACATGACACTCAAAGCAGCTTTCAGAACTTCCTGAGTGCACCCTGGTTTCACAATGTTTCTTACCTGGGAAATTGAGGGCAGACAATCAGTGAAAGCAAAGCATATTTCAAATAGCGAACATACAACACATAGAAAGAATCCAGTCCAGTCATAGAATATTGTCAGCTGATCCTTTAGCATTGCTAAACCAGCTTTAACCTGAATCGATCACCACTATCTCAAAAATACAACAAGACAGATTATCTTGTATGAAAAACAACAATACCAACCTCCTACCACATGTTGCTCCCATCACATTACACTAGCAAGAGGATAGAAAGTTTATTTTCAACCCCAAAGAATTAGCACACCAAATACGCATAAACATTTCAAACAAAAGGTATGAGATAGTGATACACTGAATGTATGATGAACAAAGTGGTGGACTTCTACTCACAAAACTCATTAAATTCCGTGCTTCATAACTAGTTGAACAGTAGTTTCATCAAAAGAAACGAAATGGTTAGACAATCCACATTTAAATTTTAGACCAAATTAATCATGCCTTCCATTTCCCCCCTTCATTTTTTGACTTGTCCTAGAATTCAACAGGAACAAATCTAACACCATACAACCTTCATAGGCAGAGAAATAAGAAATAATAACCATTTGCAAAGGAAAAGATGATCATCCAAAATATTGAGTGAATATTTAAATGTGAAACACATAATTGAGAGAATAAAGTACCTTGTCAAGGTATTCCTGCAGCTTCTTGATCCCACCCATATAATCCTGGTCTTCAACACAGAGAGTTACAGCCTTAGAATCCGCACCAGGACCATCAAATTGAAGGGGACCTGGATTTCTGTACAGGTCATCCATCCAAAACCTTCCTGCATTTTGTCTCAGCAGCCTGCATTTAAGCCAAGCAGTAAAAATTATTGCATGCTTCTCTGACTGTCATGGGGAATTTATGTAAAGTTGTGATCACAATATCTATAAAGTTCCTGATCTTCCCTCTCTCCTAATATCTGAATAACATAAACATTTGATGAATCATAAAATAGAACTTACTCATATGCTTTGCCTTTCAAATCCACAGTAGCAGGATGAATAGCAGGTTTTCCAATTGAAGATGCACCAGGGCTTTGAGCCCAACGCTTCACTGTCATCATTGCCTATGATTTTACAAAATATAATATAGATAGGCCGTAAAAGAAAGGATTGCAATGCATGTATCATAATTTTTGCTAGGAAAAATAACTTTGCAGGTAAAAGAAGAAATCTGCCTTTAAGACCAAAATTAAAACTCAACTGTAATTGGAGCAGCACCACATCGCCACTTGTTCACAGGATTCTTTAGGTTAGTTACAGTGGCCATGTAACCATTCAAACCAGCTGCTAAAATATGGTAGCTGATGTGCCCAAGAACCTATGAAATATACCACTCAGTATTAATAAAAGATACTTGAATTGGACTTAAAAAGGATGAGAATACATATCAACCCTGGTTGTTAACATACATAGGCATAGTCGCAATCGAATTTTGATGGTAAAGACCCACGGGCCTGATAACCAAAAAAGTGGCAGATAGCATTGAACTTTTTCCCCGTATATGTGCCTTCTTTCTGCTCAAAACACCAAAGACACCAGTAAAAAGCCAAGTCAATTGCAACAAACATAACAATCATTAGACAGTTAACAGAAACCAACAATAGGACCATTTTGCTTGACACGAATTTCAGAAGTATATAGTAAAGCAATTATCGAGCATGGATCATAACAATGATGGGACTTGTAGAGTCTCATACAATCATTTCATGAGGAAACAAAATGTAAAATTATTGCTGCGCCACACAGAAGTTAAAGAAATAATAAAATTATCAGGGCTAGGGAAATCAACAATGATAAAAAAAGAAAAAAAAGAAACAATGTCATACCAGCCGCTTGTTCATTTCTGTCTCCACAAGATGAGCTAGAAGTTTCTCTGTTTCAATCTAGGGTAAAAACAAACAAGCAATCAATTTATCAACAATGTAATTTTTAATAGTTCCTTTTAATAAGAATTGCATGCTCGTTACCTGGGATAATTGTGCCGAGTCATCTGATTCAGGATGAAGCAGCAGCTGTGCCATTAAAAATATTAATATTTTAGAAGATAAAATACCCATTTGCTTTAAATTGATTGACAAATATCTTGTACTGCAAATCAGTAAGGGGAAATGTAAACCTGCTTCTTAATATATGGCGGCAAAAATTCAAATAAAGCAGATGTCCATGGTGAAAGCTGTGATGAAATGTTGTCAGGGGCAACACCATGCCTGAGTAAGCCATGTATTTCCTGAAAGGTGCATAAAATTTCAGTACTCCCTTTCAGAGTAAAAGAAACGCCATCAAACATCTGTATAGATGTATTTTACACACATGCGGACTGTGTTTATAAGAGACTGCAGTCTGAAGGACAACACCCACACATTCGCAAATGAGGCCAAGCAGGGAGATACAAAAGCAATTACCTTCAAGAGAGCATAGACCTCGGGAATGCTTTCTATGAGTCCCTCTGGCAGTAGAATGACTCCATGATTCTTGTCTGGTGCAATTAACCATGTCAGATGACCAATATTACAGTTTATCACAAAACACGATATACAATGACTTAGATTGTCTAAAACCTTGCACTGCTCGGGCTTGGACTGCATCACAAATTTGTGTTGTCAAGTCAAAAAGAGTAAGCTTTGATGCAGCCACCTCCTCGCCAAGAATAACCTGCAAAAAGCAGCTCAACCATTGTTCAGGAGAGAGAAAGATAAGCCCATAAAAGTTTCATTTGAAGCTCAAAGGGAGAAAAAAACAAAAAAAAGAAGGAACTGCAAAAGTGATGGACAACTAACCATGTTCGGATGAGACTGAAGTGTACATTCCAAAGCAACATGTGATGCCTTTCGGCCCATGAGCCGGATGAAATAATAATACTGGAAAATGAAATAAGTTAAAAGTTTTGAAAAGACAAATTTCACAGTGAAGAATGTTGTCTAGTATTCCTTCTCAATCATAATTTCATCAACAAACGATACAATGATAGTGAATTCTTCACTAGAGGTCATGAATCAGAAAGTTGATGAATTTATTACCTTCTCTGCAGAGAGAGCATCCGTGCAGACATTGCTGATGAGCTGGGAATTGACCTGCATGAGCGGAAAGCATGAAATTTGTTTTATTAAATTAAATGCTTAATCATGCATATTCACAACATAAACATTTAGCATTACACCAAGCACCAGAGTTTCCCAAAGGACAGGATCAGACACCACTGCCAATTTAAGAAATTAAGAATACCAAAAACCAATTAAGGTTGACGTTTTCCCCCTAGATCATGAACCCAAGCACTTTCATTATATTGCACTGCTGCCACTATATGCAACAGAGTTTCATACATTATCATATAGGAAAAATTTGAATGCGAGAATGGACAGTAATTCTATGAAGTTCTCCCTGATATGCTACTTGATTCAACACAAATGGTCTTATAAATATACAAAATTTTAACATACACAGCAATACCTCCTGCTTTAATTGACTTTGATGCCACCTAAACCATCCATCTTTGTTTCTATAATTCCATTTTACTAGAAGAAGTAACTTCCTCGACATATTGATTAACAGAGAGCTGCATGGTGCCATTTGATCCATACCTTGCATATTGTATCAAAACCAACATTGGTTTCCACAAATTGATTCTTGAGATCTCCATTTAAAGTAACAGGAACACCAACCACCTGCAAAATTCAAACAGTGTGTCTAGTAAAATTCAGAGGCTGGTAGCATAAAAGTACACTCAGGAACAGTCGCAAAGGCTGCTAGGAATACAAGCATGAACTATTTGTGACAGTTATTAATCCTAGGTGAGAAGACAAGCAGAAATACCTTTGTTGGGCATTTTGCCTCGGCAAATGTTTCAGCAAGCTGAGCGGCATCTGTATTTGAAGTAACTCCTTCAAAAGAAAAAAGCATCCGTATTTAGTAATTGTTGCAAAATTGCATCTGTATCTCTTTGTAAATACCAAAGTGTCAAACTTACCTCCAATGATAACAAGGCCATCCAATTTCAGATCTTTGCATGCAGTTAGAGCAGCATTAACCTGTTCAGTTGTTCTTATTTGATCTTTTGTCCGTCCCAACAAATCATAACCACCTTGCCAAGCATAACAATATAACAAATCAGTCAAGTCTCACAGCCAAGTGACAATCAAAGATCTCATCATGCAATCATATGATAAAAATACATACCTTGATTTTTGTAGGTTGAAAGAATGTCATCTGTAATTTCAAGTGTTTTCTGAGCAAATAAACCTTCAGAACCTCCTGTTGACAGATAAAAGCATTTTATAATGTAGACGTCATTTGCTTTTAAATAAAACACAACAGGGTATAATGATGAAACAAACAAGCACACAATATGTGTTCATCAAAAACTTATAAATGCAATGAGATTTGCCATAAATCAAAGACAATCAAATCCAAAGATGAAACACTTGTATGAGATGCCGTTGCTTATGCTTACCTAGAAATCCAAGTAAAGTGCTGTTAGGGTTATGGATTTTAAGAGCGTTGTGAAGACCCCATATGACATTATGTCCTCCAGGAGACTGTCTCCCACAAAAAACTATTCCGACCCTGTTGAGAGACACCAAATACATCAGCCAAATATGAGCTTTTTAAGCAAACACTCATAACAAGCAGATTGCAGAGTCTTAACTTTTCACAGAAGCACACGCAGGTGCGTACCCACACACGCAAACAAATCAGAAATTGAGAGAGGATTTGACAAGCAACTAGGTTTCCGATCATCCTTCCGGATAATAGTGAATTTCAAAAAAGGGCAGCAGCAGGAATAGGAAGAAAGGATCGATCCCTTATTCAAAATGTAGACGCGTGGTTTGGATAAAAGTGATACAAAACAGCAGATGATAGTTGAAAGGAAAAGAAGACACTCATAAATCACCAGGACCCAAGGCATACCTGAAAGCTGGATGGTCAGTTATGATTTGAGCATCAGAGACTTTAGCAGTTGCCCTGAGGAAGTGAGCTAAAGGCTGGCCATAAGTGAGGGGAAAGGATCGGCTTATGCTGTGGACATCAGCTGGGTCTGCAGCAGTGGTTGCATCACCAAGTTCTACCCTCACTGCAGTTCCCTGGAAAATGCACAGATCCCAAACATATAAATGAAAATCCAAGTCAGCAATTGAATAGAAAGGAATAAATGGTGAGGGTGAAATCAGTAACTTTGTGTTAGCTTTTGCGTTTTGAAAATGTAGATTCAAGAAAAGCTGTTTTTTCTCAAGCAAGGTCTCGATAGAGTTCTTGAGAGAGTTTTCTGTGGTAACATGCAAACCTGTGTATTAATTTGCGTATCACGAAAACAAACGGAGCATGAGGCACGTTACAATCCAGTATCAGTATCACATTTTTGCCTCGCTACTAATTCAAGTACAGCAAACGCCTATCAAGCATAAAATAATGAAGGTAGATACATCCTAAAAAAGAAAAAAAGAAGTCATATCTCCTCTGTGTTGAGGTAGATCTACTAGCCGGCGAAAGTATAACGCAGATTAAGTGATCAACTAAGCGAAAAGATCAATCTAACATAACATCGATTGCAATAAAAAAAACTAAACTGATGCTATGACATTATGTGTTGGTGTTGTGGTAAATAGGGAGGGGAGAAAGACGGTGGGAAGAAGGGAGAGGGAGTAGGAGAGACCTGAAGACAGGGAGGGAGTTCTGGTTGGTAAAGAGATCGAAGTTTCTGGAGATCGGAAAGTTCTCTGGGAATGCCGAAATCGGAATCCATGCCGCTTCTCTCTTCTTCTTGTTCTTAGGTAGGTGAGGAGTTTGTAGAAGTAGAAGTGTTGTGGTCGGGCGGTTTTTTTTGTTTTTTTTGTCTTCAAAAGGACCGCTTTTATAGGGGGTGAGGGGAAAAGGGAGAGAAAAAAAAGAGAACCAGGCGATGCTACCTACCAGCTATAAAGCCCACCCGTTTCGGCCTCTTGAAACGTGTTCCATTTATCGGCCATGGTTTCTAGGGTTTATTACGATGCGCCCCTTGTCTTCATCTATCTCTAGTGCCGTTACTAAATTGCCCTTTCATTCCTCTACCATTTCATTTGCTAGATTTTGTCTTCTTCTCGGCCCCTCGTGCTCTGTTCTCTTTAAAATTAAAAGCCCCCTCCTGTTGTGATCAATTTTAACCGTTTGATTGACACCATGGCCACGAGTACTTTTTTGCAAATGGCAAGAGATTTTCAGACTTCTTTTCTTTTACTGTTAGGTGTGAATGGTGCGATGAAAAAAATGACAGAGGGCTTGGGGGTAATTGCAAGTGATTAGCTATGATATTGATACTTGATAGTTGGGTCGTATATCCCAACGATACAAGAAGCCAACAATATTCACGGGAATATGCCAGAAGGATATTCTGGTAACTTCAAAAGAAGCCCACTTACATATTAAGCAAGCATTGCAAGCCTGTGGAATCTCTCACCTAACACTCCCCTTTGAATTTCCCTTGTGTTCGGTAGCATGTCCTATTTTTTAAGTACTTTTTATTTAAAAATATATAATAATAATTTTTTTAATTTGTTAATATTAATATATTAAAACTATTAAAAAAACACATATTAAAACAACACCCAAAAACAATAGTGGTTATACTCTCAACATTTCTTCAAATTATTATCCAATATAATGGGCTAAGTGCCCCTCTAGCTATTTAGCTAGAAATGTATTATTGTAAATTGAAGTACTAAGATGATGAAATTGTCCTTACCAACAAAACTTGTTAAGTATGTAGTTAGGGTGGAATTGTCTTTTTCATTAAAAAAATAATTATGGACACAATGGTTAGTTCAGATTTTACTAGGGCATAGCAAGACTGTCAGCCCCAGGAGCTAGGGCATGGCATGGCTGCCAGATACTTAGCATCAGGGTCAAGCATGGTTGTCATATCCTAGACGTCCGGGTCAAGCAGAGCAGCCAGACCCCAAGTGTCCGGGTCAAGTAGAGCAGCCAAACCTAGGGCTCTTAGGTCTAGTGCCCGAATGCAAAGCTCTTGGGTCCAGTGTCCTAACTCAAAACTCTAAAGTTTGGTGTTGCAGTCAGACTTAAGACTCTTGGATCTTGCAATCCTGCTTGCCCCAAGCTCTTGGGTCTGGTGTTATAACCCAGGCTCTAGGGTCGACCTTCCGGATCCGCAGCTCTTGGTTTTAGCGTTCGGAGTTTAAGAGTGGCTCAAAGCTCTTGAACCTGACACTACAGTCACACCCACTTAAACTTGGATCAGACAAATTCAATATTATTATTTGTATTATAAATATTATTATCCTTTTTATAATTAATATTATTAATATAGTAATTAATAAAATTGAAAAACAATTATTAATATTAAAAAAATATTGATTTGATTTGAAGGGTAAAATTAAAAATCATCATCACTAACATTAATAAATTTGAAATAAAATATCATTATTATTGTGAAAAACCATAAATTTGATTTGAAGGGATTAAAAATTATAAGAACTTAGGTCAAATGGGTTTAATATTATTATTATTAAATTTGAAAAAAATTATTACTATAAAAAAACTATAAATTTTATTTGAAGAAATTAAAAATTATAAAAACTTGAGTCAAATAAGTTTAATATTATTATATTTATTAATATTATTAAATTTGAAATAAATATTATTACTGTAAGAAAAAAAACATAAATTTGATTTGAAGAGTAAAATCATTATTATTATTATTATTATTATTATTATTAGTGGTAGTGGTGGTGGTAGCAATAATATTAGTAGTATTTTCGTTATTAACTTGGATCTGCCATCCTTTTCCAGACTCAAGTAACTTGAGGCTGGATAGGAGTGCGAGACTCAAGTTCCTTAGATCTGGTAGAGACACCGGACCTAAGTCACTTAAGTCTTGCAGACCCGCGTTGACCCAAGGCTTTTGGACCTGACGTTTAAGAGGAACCTAAAGTTCTTGGGCTTGATGTTGCAGTCATACACACTTAAACTTGGGTTAGGCAAGTTTAATATTATTATTAATATTAAAAATATTTATTATTCTATTGTAATTCATATAATAATTAATAAATTTGAAAAAAAAATATTATTAACATTGAAAAACAACTATAGATTTGATTTAAAGGGTAAAATTAAAAATTATTATTGTTATTATCATCAATAAATTTGAAAAAAAATATTATTACTATGGAAGAAAAAACATATATTTGATTTGAAGGGATTAAAAACTATAAGAATTTAGGTCATACAAGTTTAATATTATAAATATTATTGTATTCATTAATATTATTGAATTTAAAAAGAATATTATTCCTATAAAAAAAACATAGATTTGATTTGAAAGGTAAAATTACTTATTATTATTATTAACTCAGGTTTGACATCCATTTCCAAATTCAAGTTGCTTAGGTTTGGCAGGGATGCCACATCCAAGTCACTTAGGTTTTGCAGCCCCACCAGGGCTAGGATTTTTGGATCCGGTGTTCAGACCCAATACTCTTGGATCCGGTGTCAGAATCCAAGGCTATAGGGTCTGACGTCCGGGCTCGCAACTCCCAGGTCTAGCATCAAGACTCAAGGCTCTCGAGTCTGGTGTTGAAAAGGGACCCGAAGCTCTTGGGTCTGACACGTTGTAGTCATACCCACTTAAATTTGGGTTAGACAAGTTTAAATAATTAATATTATTAATATGATAACTAATAAATTTGAAAAATATATTATTATAATTGAAAAAAAACATAAATTTAATTTGAAAAGATTAAAAACTATAATAACCTAGGTCAGACAAATTTAATTTAATTATTAATATTATCATTTTTATTATTATTAGTGGAGTTAGCCCCCAAAAACTTGGGTTTGGTCAGGTGTCAAATCCAAGTTTATAATTTTTAGTATTATTATTATTGTTGTCGTCGTCATTATCATTAATAATATTTTTTAAAAAATTATTATTAATATTGAAGAAAAACCATAAATTTAATTTCAATGAATAAAAAACTATAAGAACTTGGATCGGGAAAAATTTAATGTTATTATTAATATTAAAAATACTATTATTTGTATTATAAATATTATTATTATTATTATTATTATTATTATTATTATTATTATAATTGATAAATTTGAAAAATATATTATTAATATTGAAAAACAACCACAAATTTAATTTGAAGTGTAAAATTATTATTATTATCATTGATAAATTTAAAATAAAATTTTATCAATATCAAAGAAAAACCATAAATTTGATTTAAAAGAATTAAATTTATAAAAACTTGAATCGGACAAGTTTAATATTGTTATTAAAAAGCTAGATCCAAGTTTATCATCATCATCATCATCCATAATTGTTTTTAAAAATATTATTACTATAAAAAAAACCATAAATTTGATTTCAATGGATAAAAAACTATAAAAACTTGAATAAAAGTTTAATATTATTACTAACATTAAAAATATTATTATTTGTATTAAAAATATTTTTATTGGTATTATAATTAATATTATAAACATTACTCTTAGATCTGAAGTTTTGTTGTCGGATTAGCCATAAGACTCTTGGATCCAGCGTTGTAGCCAGACTCAACGCTTTTGAATTTTATTTTTTTATATATATTTTCATATAAAAAAAATTAACCTGCAGCGAAACACTGACCACTTAACTAGTGATAACTGAAAGGGTGATAGTTTTTGCTTTTTAATGCTTTTCAAAAACATATTTTACTTTAAAAATATCAAATTAATACATTTTTTTTTGTTTATATTAAAAAATATATATTATTTTAACATATTTTTAAGTAAAATACTTTTAAAAAATATATTGATAACAATACCAAACATGCTAAAATCCTCTTAAAAAGTGCAGTAGCTTATTTTAAAAAAATCAAATTAATATTGTTTTTGTGTTTTTAATAATTTTAATATAAAAAATTTTAAAAAATATTTTGATGTATTTTTTTTAAAAATAATTTTACAGAAAGCACAACCTGCCCTATAGGTTGGATTTTAATTTGATGCCCCTTGAGGCAGCTTAAACCCCCAAGCAATGACAGTCACTGTTGCCCCTGCAGGGAAGATTGATTCTCACAGTGCTCACAGCACCGCGGCTTCTCTTCTGATTTCCGAGAAGAGATGACCACGTCTGAAAAGCCGTGCCCTGAAAATCAGTTCGCTCAAATTACATATCACCAATAACCAACGCATATTTCTCTAGTATGCTTGCAAGAGCTCTAGAAAAGTTGAGTTACGTGAGGTTGCTGTTTTGACGATGGTATGAAAAAATTATTTTATAAAAATATTTTTAATTGAGATTGAGTTGATAAATATATATTTGGTTAAAATTATAATTAAAATTAAACAAAAATTTTTAATATATTTGATTAAAAATATTTTTGAAATTAAAGTTATAAAATAATTTTAAAAAATAAATATTAATATTAATAATTATTAATTTAAATATTATAGATTTAAATATTATTATTATATTATAAAATAAATAATACTTTTTATTGTTCTAGTAAATTATCTATAATTTGAAATAGTGATCAAATTCTAAAAACATTTCTTGTAGTGTTATTAAATAATATTAAATATTAATTTTTTAAATAAAATATAATTAAAAAATAAAAATAATTTTTTTATTTTTTTTGAATCAGACTCGTTTCAATTCATTTAAAGCATTGATCCAGATCGGGTCTGGCTGAAATAATCAAGCATGCCTTTACTATTCACTGACCTTTACCATTCGAACAGTGTAGCATGGTTTATCCAGGCAAAGCAGGTCTATCATGCTTTCCTTTCCCTGCGTTTCAAACATAAAAAACAAAACTGTGGGATCCATAAACAGTAAAGTATGTTTTTCCTTTACCAAACAAGATTGGCTCTGCGTTTTAACCAAACGGCCTTAAATGAAGAATGCATATAATCTTTAATGAAGGACATGTAGTGCCAGCTGCCTCCCCACCATTTGTTTCCCCGCAAAGTTTCAAAGACAGAAAAGGAACCTAAACCACCACTTCCATTTCAAATGTGCATTCAAAGTACAAGGACATGAAGAGAAGATTTTCAGTCAAAATTCAAATATGGATATACGATAAAGAGTTTCTAATTGTCAATCAGGGAACAGCATTGTTCTATGTGCTCATCGAAACATTCAACCAGCTTTGATCACTCAGCTCAACATGATAAAGAGCTCTAGACCTTAATTACAAAACCAAATTTAGAGAAGGAAAGATTACACCGGTAAGTTTCATCCTTGGCCTTGAAGCTTTGCATCTTCTACTGTTTGCCAAGGATATGAATATTTTACTTCCTGCTCCTCTTTGAGCCACGTTTTCTGGTGCTTTCTTTTCCATTGTTTCTAGTAGAACTTCCACCATTGTTGACTGGGGCATTGCAGGCTGGGGGAATAGGCACATGATGCCCAGGAGCCAAAGCAGGGAACCCAACAGCAGGGATTCTGCAACAAAGCAAGGATAAAGAGTAGCTGAAGGTTAAGCAATTCAGTGCGCTACCAAAATCCAGCATCGAGAAAGCATCGCAAAAAGAAACAAATACTTTTGCTTCTATTGGAGCCGTAAATCATCGAGGAGAATGGCAACATATCCAGTCAAACTAACAGGACCCACTAAGGTAACTAGTTCAAAGCAGAGGTAAAGAGTAGCATTTGGCACATTCTTAACAACATATATTAGCATGGCAAATGGGCTTGTTTCAAAGCCCTGTTCTAAAGCAAACCACCCAGTTTCGATATCCATTATCGTTAGGGTTCATAACAGTGGTGCCGTTCAGCAAATTCAGTGAGCAATTACATAGCTGCAGAAGTCATCAACCTTGGCATAGTCAGTCATACGATTCAGAAAATAAACACAAACTAATAAGTCATCCTCTTTAAATTACAGAACATGAATCCCCACATTAAAAAATGACGACGATAAGAGCTAATAAGCATGAGCAATGAGCAAAATGGACTGTGAAACATACCCAACAAGAGCACAGCAGACTCCTGCTTGGCCGAGGTAACACCAAATGCATTGCCCCTCTGTAAACTAAGGCGTAGAGCATGGTTCTCCGCGATAAAACACTGAAGCAGCCTGTCCAGCCTCCTGCATTCCCCTTCCAAATACCTACTCTTAATTTCAAGATCCCTCACATACAACTTTTTCCTTTCCCTTGATCTCACTGCCGCGTCCTTATTTCTCAACTGCCTGAAAAATAAGTTCAATTATTACATACAGCAGGGCCCACAACACTCTCTTTCTCCAACAGATAGAAAATGATCGCATGACAATCGTTACAGCATAGCAGAAAAACAAGGAAGAAACAGCACCATAGCATAATCAAAACATAACTAGTTTCAATGTGCAAAAATTAAAGAAAACCCTTATGTACAAACAGAAACGCCATAGCTTCTACGACATGGAAAAGTCTAATTTATAAACTAGAGGTACCTTCTCCGTTTCTTGGAGACAATATCATCAGGATCTTCCTCCTCGTCGTTGTTGTTCTTCTCCTCCGCTCCGTCGTCTTTCTCCTTCGGGCCGCCGTCAGCATCATCGGAAGAAGTGGAATCCTTATCGGTGGAAGCATCAAGGACCTCGCCACCAGACTCGTGAGCAGAAGGAGAATCAACTAAAATATCTGCCAAGAAAGCGTTGCAGTTCTCCAGCTGATCAACCTTATCGTCGTCATCTTTCATCAACAAGGTTTCAACCTCTCCGATCCAAGACGAAACCGTAGCAGGTGATGATGAATTCGAAGAATCGTTGATCGGTTGCAAGTATGTGGTTAAAGGAGGTTCTAATTCGAAGATGCTATCGGAATCCGGTAATCCATCCAACAAATTATCCCAATCGATTTGCCCTAGCACATCATCTCCTTCTAGAAATTCCATTGCATAAATGAAGACTAGGAAAAAACCAGATAAAGCTACTACTTTTTAATCACAAAATTAGATTACAAAAATAAAAAGAAGGAAAAGGAAAAACAAAAACAAAACTTTGAAGCAGAAAATGTTTTCCTGTGCGTGTATATATATGGGAAAGGTTGCGTTGCCAAGTTCATGCTTCGTGGCAATTTCTAACCGCGTCACTCGCTTTCTTCGTGAATAAGGAAAAGAAACAGTGACGCGTTTTTAGAATGACGATCAACCGTACACGTGTTGATGGTCACGAAATTCTAACAAGGGAGTTGAGGGACCGGTGATCTTGCCACGTGATTTTTAGGAAGGTGTTGCCATCACCCGACCAATAGGAAGGCGCCGAGTGAACAATTAGAGGCACTGTGGCAATCTACGTGGATTTTCAAGACAGGAGGTGGGCATGGGCCATCTTCTTTTTCTCTATCTTTTAGCCTAGAAGTAAAGTAAGTAAATAGTTTTCTTGATGTTGAATTGGGACCTGATTTTAAGGAACGCGTAGCAAAAAATCTGAATGTCTAAAAATAATAACGTCTTTGAACCTTATGTTATTGATTGATGAGCTCTGAACCTGAGGGACTGTAAAGCTGCATGGAATTTCTTCATAAAACAAAAGATTTTTGGAGACTGGAAAAGAAGAAGAAGAAGATATGAACCCGTAACTCGTGAGAATGAATATTCAACAAATTATGATTTGCAATTCAAATATTTTATTTTATTTTATAAAATATTTTGAGTTGAAAAGAATGGAATGTATAACAATGTTAAGAAATTATGAGTTTATGAGATAATTACATCGAACCTCCTTTTATATAGTTTGATCTTGTTTTACTACTTTTGTATTTTATGTTTTGAAAAATTTATATCCTCAATCAAACTAAAATCTCAAACAATATATAAAACGACTTCATTGTACACAGTAAATTACAAACCGAAGGAAACAACATACAAATCAAAAGGTAATTATAAGCAAATGCTCTTCAATTCAAAAACCAAATTCTTATTCATAGTTATCCACTCTTTCTCCAACAAAACCATGATAACTATGGTATGTTTGCATTTCAAGCAAATGGGCATGTCCTGTGGTTGCTACTCTATGGTAGTCGAGATAAAAAAAAAAAAAAAAACAAACGGGTTGAAGAATTAATGAAGAAGAAAAGAGGGGCCTTCAGCGGAGACCTTTTATCTATTTTTACATGGCAGTATTTGGTGAGATATTTCAAAGAAACGGGTTGAAGAAGAAATGAATTTATGGGGGTTTTGTGCAAGAGCACATGGTGTTACGATGGATTTGGATTTGGATTTGGATCTAAAGAGATGAATCTATTATTAGATTTGGGTCTAGATAGGGGGACAGCAGAGATGATTGGAGAAAGAAAAGATTTTGAAAACATGGCTAGGATTGATGATGATTTAGGTATAATCGGTGATTGGGCTCTTCCTAGTCCAAGCCTAGAAAGAAGCCTTTTCTTTTTCTCTCAGGAATATTGATTGGGTTATGATATTAACTCGAAAGGGAAAATAGAAAGGGAGGCTCTTTCTGTGAACAAGGGCAAAATAAATACAAGGCTTCTCGAATGGTTATTATTTATTTGCTGGTCGTGAAGGAGAATTGCCATTATATTATGTTTTGTGATCTGAGAAAGTTCTAGGCCGGGAATAAAAAGGAAAAGGTAGGTTGTTTGATGAAAGCGATGAGAATACCCACCACGTGTTTGATAATACGACGATGGCTAAATCATACCAGAGTAGTTGTTCAATTGCATGCAAACCTAGTATTATAAAATTATTAAAGTTGAGGACGCGAAGAAAAGATCAAACATGTAATTATCCCAAAGTTTATTGGTCACCTTACCATCAAAGTTCACAGGGAAGCAGTTCGCCACTGGAAACCTTAGGAAATCAATGTTAAGATGGATACTATTTCGCCACTGCAACACCACTACAGCATTTGCAAGGCAGGCAACCGAGGATCAAGGGTGTTCTTTTCTTTTCCTTTCTTGTCATTCAGAATAATCAAGCTCCCCTCACTGTTCATGCACCATTCTAGCAAATCAGCAGGAGCTCTTATGATCCTGGTTCGCCTCTTCTGCACCATCAAGTTCCAGGACCCACAATCACAACCTTTCCCTATTTCGAAATCAATAATAATCAACTTCCACGACCCATTTCATTTGGTGCATGGACTTCTTCCTACTGACCACAGTCATCTGGATTTTGTATCATAACAGATCTCTTGAGAATATAAGCCATGTTGCTTTTCATAGCAACAAAAGAACATGATAATCAGAGGCTGTGCCAGAAATTCTTTATCCTCTTTAAAAGGATATATTTCTGATACACATTTAATACCCACTATGGTAGTATTTGTCGGCTTGTTTGTTTTTTTAAAAAAACACATCAAAATAATATTTTATTTTAAAATTTTAAAATTCTTTTTTTATCCAAAAACACAAAATAAAATAATTCGTAGCAAACAAAATGAATTCAATTTAAAAAAAAAAACAGTCTATCACGGAAACAAACAGTACCTAACTGGACATGAACACCGTGCCCTTTTTCTGACCAACTTCGTGTTCAACTGGCCCAATTCAGAGATCCAGAACTGACCCTAACCTAAAGACAGATGGAATAATGATTAGAAAAAACAAACAATCCTAAATTGCCTATAAACAACAAGGGGGGGGAATCATTGGGATTTGTCCATACTCGTGTAGAACACAACTTTTGGGCCCAGGTCACCCTGCCTATATGATGTATCTGCTGGCAGGATCAATCCCTAGTTCCCTACACCTACAAGCTGCTAAAGAAGTTTTAAGTTCAATAAAAACATGAGAGTTGCCAAATAAATTTAATATCGAATGAGCCTCTATAAACATGAAAGCAATGCTTTAGCCTTTTGAGCACCGCTGTCAAGTGCGTGTGAATAATGAAGTTAACCGATTGCCCTAACTAAAACCTCGTCTCTAACAAACCTGAGCACAACCCAAAAGGGAAAATCCCATACAAAAAGTTGACAGCTAACAGCAAATCCATTTAAACTAGTGTATTCCGAACTCCAGTTTTCTCAGGGACTTCTCAGGGGAATATGCATTCCTGCATTCGATAGCATGGACAAAAAGCTGCTATTATATTAAATCATGTGAAAGGCACCCAGACTCATCATATACCACACATGGTGGGCAAGTTAGCAGCTTAACCTAGTGGTCTCAAGGGTGAGATAGCAGTTTTTAGCATGTCAGTTTGGTTAGTTACACTTCCTCTTGACAATTCAAGACTTCCAACATGTTAAGCTGTTCTAGAGCTTGGGCCAGCCTCAATTTTATATCAGCCTATAGTACATCAAAGACACGACAATCAAATCAAAAAAACAAAAACCTGGAATCTTCCTGCGTGATCTAAATATACTTCCACTTCCTATGAACGTATCACAGTAGTCTAACCACTATATGAAAACCAAAACCAGATTTTTATTTAGATTACTGAAAGATTTTACCATGAAAAAAAAATCCATAGCAAGGCATCCATTCACCAATGCTCTAAATACAAAGTACTCTAAATGAGCCTTTCTTTCATCCAGTTGACCAATGCTTTACTCCAACTTCTAACCCAGCTCAAAACAATTTTCAAATAGCAACCACGAATTTCCGCCAACAACCATGACTTTTACTACAAAGCCTAGTGGCAGCAATCATCTATATAGAATTTATTTATGCGACCAGCAACCTGCTAGATTTAAATGCTAAAACTATAGAAGTAAAAGAGAAGTCCTTAGAGCATGACGCGGGTCATAATAAACAATGTATTTGCACAAAAATAATTAGCATGTGCAATGGAAACAAGTAACTTAAAGCTAATGCTCGCAGGTCACAGGTAACGATTCGAGCATATTCATCGTACATCAGAAAGGATCACTACATATTGGTATGAAATTGAATAAATCACTCTTAACATTGCCAGTCAAATTAATATGCAAAATACACGCTTTGGCAGGCACGGTTTTACAGTTCAATGTAAAGAGATATAAGTAACACAAACCCAAAACCAAAAGACAGAGAACAAGAAAGATAGGATTCATAAAAACAATTTAATACCAAGAAGAATAATTACTAAACTAAAGCTTAACTGACATAATTAACTCCATAACAAAGGTACCAACAAAAATAGTACGAATCCTTCATAAAAAGAGTCAAATATTCAAAGCAAAAGAAAAGATGAAAACCAAACACTAGAGCCTAGAATCATTACCAATAAGAGAAAAATGCCAACATACATCTCCACTCCTAGACCAGCCAAGACAACTTTCTCCCTCTTTAAATCACTGCTTCTCCTCCCTCTCTCTATTCCACTGCTCAATCCTGGCCCTTCTTTCCTCGCTGCCTTCCCTGACCGGGCTCCTGCTCCTCCTCGGACTCCCGTGTCTTTTCCTCCCTCCGTCTCTGTCATTCCTCCTCCCATTTCCACGATAATCACGGTCTCTGTCTCTGTAATCCCTCTCACGCCTATCATAATCTCTATCCCTCCTCCTCGGACTCACACTCCTACTCCGACTCCTACTGACCCTGTATCCCCGATATCTTCCAAACAACTTTCTCCGCAAATCCTTCCCAATCAGCTTCACATGCATAAAATTACAATAACCACCACGATTGCAGTTATTCTCCTCGTACTGTCTGCAGGTAGCTTCACGAAAATCAGTGACTGGAGAGAAATCGGCGATAATAGGACGACCAGAGTAAAATCGTCCCTGAAGAGATTGCAAAGCGGCGGCAGCTTGGTCCTCCTCCTTGAACTGAACATAAACGTTACCGATCATGTGATCGGCGAGGTTATCACAAACATTAAGGTTCTCGATCTCACCAAATTTGCTTAGTTCTTCAAAAATATCCTCATAAAAATCTTCGAAATGCTCCTGGATCTTGTGTGGGTCGAGTGGCTGGCCTTGAGCATCGACACCGGGAGTAATCATGTCAGGGCGGTGGTACGTGTTGGATAATAAGAGAGTGGGAGAGATGGTGGGGCGATTGTGGAGGCGAGAGCAGCGATCGCCGTGACGGCATGCGCCAATCTTGAAGTAGAAAGGACAATTAACTCGGTCTTTCTCGGTACCGAAGATTGAAGCTAAGTGCTCCGCCATGGTTTTGTTTGATAATGGGATTTATTTGGGGTTCTGTTTGAGAAAGCTCTCGTTCATGAAAGAAACCTAATTTTAGAAATTTAGGGAATTTAGACACAGAACTTTCTCTCTCTAGCAGTCCCTCTGTCTCTAAGAGAGAGGAGTGGCCGTACCAATACCACTATTAAATAAATGAATGAACGAGTGACCGGGTGGGTTAATAATAAGATCCGTTTTCAATTGTTTTCTTTATAAAAACTAAAAGTAAAAGTTGAAATGACGCGGGTCAACCCGGTATCATCTCTTCAATCCACAGTTGAGGTACTTAGCTTGGTCACTTTTACATCATACTAATTGCATATACGCGCTCTGCGGTGGATTTACTTTTTATTTTTATAAAAATAACAGTAAAAATTTATAATATAAAAAATAATGTTTTTTATATTAATAATAATTATTTTTTTTCAAATTTATTAATAATATTAATTATAATAAAAATAATAATATTTATAACACAAACAATATTATATTTTTTATATGAATATTTAGAATTATAATAAAAATAATAATATTTATAACATAAATAGTAATATTTTTGATATAAATACTTTGAATTATAAGAGAAAAAATAATATTTATAACACACATTATTATATTAACACACATGTAGTTGGGTGTGGATGCGTCCAAATCCAACTTGAGGGTGGGCGTGGTTGTGGTCAACCTAACTTGAGTTAAGCGTGAACGCGTCCAGACATCTAATTATAATAAAACTAAAAATAATTATAACACGAATAATATTATTTTTAATATTAATAGTTTTAATCATAATAAAAGTAAAAATAATAATAAAAAAATTATACTATTTTTAATATTAATACTTTTAATCAAATAAAAATAATTATAACATAAATAATACTATTTTTAATATTAATACTTTTAATAAAAATAAAAATAAAAATAACAAAAATAATACTATTTTTAATATTAATATTTTTAATCACAATAAAAAAAAAACAACTATAACACAAACAATACTATTTTTATTATAAGTAATAATATTATAATAACAACGGGAGATGGACACCTGACGCTTGGTCTGCCCTAACGCCACGTGGCGTTAGGCGACCCTTACGTAGCTATCAGACCCGAGCACCACGTGACGATGGTATGTACTAGAGAGAGCCAACACGCTTGGGTCATGGCAAAGTTCCTGATTATCTAGGGTACGGGGTCATAACCCCAGCTCAATGAGTTTTGCGTGACCCCATTCTATTGGATCTTGATGAAAAATTTTAAATACTTTAAATTTTATTATAATTAAAAGTATAAAAAATAGTATTATTTGTGTTACAAATATTTTAATTTTTATTATAATTAAAAGTATTACTCTTAAAAATAGTATAATTGGTGTTACAAATATTATTATTTTATTATAATCAATAGTATTTGTGTTAAAAATATTATTATTTTTATTAAAATTTAAAATATTCATGTAAAAATAGTATTTTTTGTACTATACATATTATTATTTTATTTATAATTAATAGTATGAATACTAAAAATATTATCATTTGTGGTATAAATATTAGTATTTTTATTATAAGTAATCATATTATAATACCAATGACAAGCGGACACCTGACACTTGGGTTGCCCTGCTCAAGTGCTAACCCAGCACGCAGGCACGAGCACCCGGTGGTGCTTCGGGGTGCTTGGGGTGAGCCAAGCAGCACCCGTTCACGTGCATATCTGAGCGCCATATGGTGATGGTGGTTGCTTAGGGTAAGCCTGCCCGCGCCTGTTCAATGTGGGGCACCTGACGCTTAGGTCTGAAGGAGGACCCATTATCTTGGGTCTGGCGTCAGAACCCAAGCTCAATGGGTCTTACGTGATCCAATTCTATTGGGTCTTGATGAAGAATTTTAAATATTTTAATTTTTATTATAATTAAAAGTATTAATTAAAAAATAGTATTGTTTGTGTTATAATTATTTTAATTTTTCTTATAATTAAAAGTATTACTCTTAAAAATAGTATAATTGGTGTTACAAATATTATTATTTTATTATGATGAATAGTATTTGTGTTAAAAAAATTATTATTTTTTATTAAAATTTAAAATATTCGTATAAAAAATAGTATTATTTATGCTATAAATATTATTATTTTATTTATAATTAATAGTATGAATATTGAAAATATTATCAGTTGTGGTATAAAATATTAATATTTTTATTATAAGTAATAATATTATAATAACAATGAGAAGCGGAAACCTAACGCTTGTGCTGCCTTTGCGCCACGTGGCATTGGGGCTGTCATAGCTAATCAGGCCTTTGCCTGGATTAAGGGTGATCATTTTCGGTTCGGTTTGGTTTTTATCAAAAAAACCGAATTTTTTTTTAAAAAACCGTAACCGAACTGAAACCGGTTCAATCTGGACGATTTTAGTTCGATTCAGTTTTTTAGGACAAAAACCGGTTCAAACTGATTTGGCTTGGTTTTTTCGGTTTGGATTCGGTTCGGTTCGGTTCGATTTTAGGCTTATAAAACCGAAACCGAACCGAACCGGTTGGTTTTTTAAATTTTAATCAATTTTTTTCATGGTTTGGTTTTTTCAGTTATTTTTTTTTGTTTTCTCAGTTTTTTTGCTCACTCCTAGCCTAAACCCAAGCGCCAGGTGGCGCTCGGGTTTGCCCGTGCAATGGCTGGGTAGCCCTAGCGCCAAGTGTCCTTGCGTAGGTAGCATCAGGTGCCCGCTCCTCATGATCTACAGCCTCACCAAAACTTATGCTGATCATTTTCTCATGAATCATCCCTTCAATGCCAAATGCACCCCCGTGAAAAAAACAACCCCACACCTCCCTCGCTGCCCTTGCAACTTTTTGTGTTAAGGGTTGGGCTGCAATTACAACTCCAATCCATAGTGCTATGAGTCTATGTAAAGAATATATTATATAATTTATTATTGTTTTAAAACTTATACAGGCTTGAGGGCTCTCTTGGTGTTCGAATTGTTCTAGTTTTATAAAATTAAAAAAATTTAGTCACTAATGTGTTGATTTTTTTATTAAAATTTTTTTATTTTAATTATTTTTTTAAAATATATTTTTTATCCTTTTAACATGTAACTTGAGCTTTACTTGAATTTTAAAACTATAGGTTTTATAATCATGATACATGGAATTATTATCATGGTAAGTATGCCATCAATTTTGCTTTCACGTGCAAGTATTTCTTTCCTATTTTCCAACAAGTCAATGGTTGATGTGCTTTCTTTTTTCTGCCTGGCATTTCTTTAAATTTGTTCATTCCATGCCAGACCAAAGTAAAGGCAAAATGATTGATGACACTTTTTTGGGATTGCTGTGCTGTGTTATACGTATCTGCAAATACTTATCCATGCTTACATTTACAGTGCCCGATAGCCTAAAGCCTATATTTAATTTCACAACGGCTCAAGTTATTCCCTTAACAAAATATTTTAATAATAAATATAGTATATTTATTAATTATATTTTATAAAATCAAAATTACCTTAACATCCGAGCTTTGATCTTTAATGTGTTGCTTCGCCTAGACTTAAATGACTCGGCACCGCTACTGTGCATGCCTATGCGCAAACTTCAGGAAAGTCATCCATCTTTTTTTGAAGTTCCGGATTCCGATAAGTAAACACAATCATGCTAACAAATCCACACGCATTTCATATGCAATAGCACAATTGTGCTAGCTCACCAAACCACTAATTTCAGAGTCGACGTTTCGTTACAAAGAAAAATCTAAAAATCTCATAATGACTTGAACCAAGTTTGTAGATATGATCCATCCATGCCTGAGATCATATGGCACTGGAAGATATGGATCAGGGCTTCAGAGATAAAAGCTAATCCGCTTAAGATTATACAACACTGAAAGAAAGGTAAAACAATAAGTCTGTTATTAGATTGTGCTGCACACAATCACCTAGGAAGGCTGCGCAAAGGAAAGTTCCTTAGTGGATTCTCCCTTAAGAGATCTGTTTCCCTGCTAGTTCAAAAATCAAGAAAACTAATCAGTTCTCACTAAGAAAATATATCCTCTGTAATGTTTAGCACATCCTTGAGTGGACAGTGAAATAGTCATGCAACTAGCACTTACTTCTTAATGTCTAGGCCATCTCCCTGCCTCAGCTTCAACGTCGAAGACTTGCCATCATGATCATGTGATCTATCCATTCTGATAAGACAAGATAACAAGTTAACAACAGAACAAGGAGACTAACATATCAACAAGCACTACATATATAGATGCAGAAGAATTGATGCAATCTCCTTGATGGAGAATTGTCTCCATCAATTGACAAATTATTATTTATCCCTTAGAACAATGGTATTACTCACTCTGTACATTCCTCGTCAACAAACACTTCAATGGAGGCGCTTGCAGTTACCCCTCCAGTTCTAGCTCCAGGTCTCCGAGGAATCTGAGAGAAGGCATCTTCTCAAAGTTTAGTGCCCGCCTATTGAAAAGGAATTCAGATGAAAAATTGTATGGAGTGTTTTTGAGAGATGAAGCCACCTTGTATGTTGTCCATTTGGTAGGCAATGCACTATTTTCCTTGTCTCTCTCTTCTCGAGCTCCAAGAGTGCTCCAAGGACTCAAATCTATCTTGGACTTGCCTGATTGATGTCCTGGCATGGTGTCAATACTTGTTGTGTCTTTGAAAATAGAAAGGGGAATCTTTTGAGTCCTATAAACGGGATCAGAAGCAAGTGTGTTAGAAGTTAGAACGGAAATCCAAATGATAATGCCAACCGAGTTTGCTTCCATCAACAATAACAAAAATTCGAAATAAAACACATATCAATAGGCATATTCGGTTGAAACACTTGCATACAACATGCGTCAATGTTTCACATGGGTAGGGAAGAGGAATCATGGCACAGATTCTTTAATCAATGCAAACAAAATTTGCGATGGCATAAAGTACTCAATTGCAAGTCCATAGATGTATTTATGCATCTCAATCATAGCAATAGTCACTTCTCAACTTTCTTTTGTATTCCTGAAACACTGAATGAACCAGTCAGCTGTTCACTTTTAAGCAAAGATGCTGACATCATAAAAGTTTCTACATTTCCGAGGATGTATTAAGAGGAAGGAACATGCTGACATTCACGAGAATCTATCACAGCAAAGGAAACTTGTGCCTTTGGGCATTAGTAAACTTTGACATCAAATTATATATGGGCTTGTTTCCACCTTTCCAATCATTTTCAATATAATTTTTAAATATTTATTAACTTCCAGTTACTACAATTTTAACTGAAGTTACTTCCGCTGTGGAAACATTTGTGGCAGACTTCGTATAACTGTTGTATACCAAATCAACCTAGTGTGCAATGCGAAAAGGGACCACGGTAGAACTTGTGCACAGCTTCTAAATGGATGTGCTACTTCATCCCAGTTGGGTAACAAAATAAGCAAGTTTTTAGAGATTCATATATACATGCAGGCTGGCAGATCAATTTCATTTTTCCTTGTTCAAGAAGCAAATCCTTGAATGGAACAGAAAGGGGAACTAGGAACTAAAAGAAAAGTAGCATCTCTAAAACCGCATCCTTACCTGTCTGGCTTCATTTGTTTCCTTGCAAGTTCAGATCTCTCCATATTTTGCCTCCCTGCAACATTGGTGAGTGTTAGCAACAAATTCAAAATGGCAGATTAGAGCAGTAGAAACTTACGATTATCTGCAGTGGACAGGACAGTTCCAAAGCTTCGGACTGGCAAGTGACTTTCTCCAGAGTCGTCCTAAGAAGAAGGAGAAATGAAATAATAAACCACTTCCATTTGTTTGATCATATATCAACTAACAAAATAATTTACCAAAGCCGCATACCTCCACAACATTTGGTTTTCTCATCGACCTAATAAGAAACTTCCTATAGGCATCCTTCAATTTCTCTACTGGTTGAGCATCCCTATAAAAGTAAACGCTCATTGAAAATTGGAAAAGAAAATTTTATTTGTATAGACAAGTCCATCAAACTGAAGGATAAGTAACTTCAATGTGGTTGCTTTTGATGGGAGAAAAAAACAACAGAACTTAAACAAGAAATGATTTTTGCAGAGATGAGATATCAGACCATGAAAAAGCTTAGCTGATGATAACAAACAAGAAACAAGATCGTCTCCTCATTGCTTTCACGCACCATAAAACTTTTCCATGTATTAAATTACAGTCAGTTATGTGTGGATCCTTATTCTCTCATTGCTTTCAAAAGTCTAATTGTTATTGTTTGCAAACACAGCTAAACACTCAAATGCTCACAAGCTGTCAAGCACAAGAATAGCGAATTAATTTAAATGGTGCTGAACTGCAACAAATCTAAAAGTTTGAGCGCGCACAGAGAGTTAGTCCCAATAACTGCAGCTCGGACAGTTTCATTTTGCGATATAATGTTTGATTACTTTGCTCTTTAACCTACTTCAAATGCTGTAGCAGGCAAATACTACTGCCTATGCAACTTAACTAAGTGAATATATAATGAAGATGTTGAATCATCAGTCCTGATTGTGAGGTAGTGGTATAAATCCATGTAAAAGCCTTATAAAACAACTCCAAGCCCTTGAGCAATCAAGCCAACTCAGTCGTATAGAATTAAAATATTGGAGGAGAGAGACTTACCTAGATATCCCAAGATTGAAAATGTCGTTTGCAATTTTCATCTTAGACTTGGATTCCATATGCAAAGCATATGCTAAGTAATAAGCAGAATGTGACTTCCCAATTTCATTTGCTTCAAGAAAATTGTAAATGACTTCTGCATCAGCACAATTCTCAGCCTAACAGAAAAAGAGAAGCACTATTTTCATCAGGACAAAGAATCTCCAAAAAAATTGAAAACACGGACAGGTAAAGAGTGAAAAATCAATAAAAACCCACATATTCTAACCAAACTTTGAGGTAACGGAGATCATCCTTGTACCGGTCGGAATGCCAAAAAGCACGCACGCATTGTTCGTATATGAGTATGAGGCCTGAGCAGTCTCCTCCTGGTGGGAATGCCTCTTGAACCCATCTTATACACCTTCAAACATCACCATAGCATTTCATTAATTAATGAATAATAATAATAACAGGAACAATAAAAGTAGGAAGGAGAGTACTCACTGAATCCATGGAAAGAGAGGATCATCCCCTTTATACTCATCAATCGCTTCTATCAACTTCCTAGACTCATGAAATTAAAAAGTGAAGAGAAATCAAATCAATAAGTAATGAATATAATGAAAGGTGGATAGAGGATGGAGGAGCAGGAGGAGGAGGAGGACCTTCGGGTGTCAAGGAGAGATTTCTTGAGTTGATAGTCCGTGTGGGATTTGAGGGCTTGATTCAAGAGGCCAACATTTCGGCCTCTTTTCAGGGGTCTTACATTTTCTTTGAACAGTTCCCACTCGTTACCCGTCTCTTGTTTTGTCGCAAGAAACTCCGTCTCTGCATCCAACTTTTCCATCTCCATTTTCTCCCTTAATGACTGCTGCTGCTTCTCCTTCTTCTTCTTCTTCTTGAATCTTGAGAGAGAGAGAGAGAGAGGGAGATTTTAAAAATGAGATTACTAGCCGTTAGTTATAAATATATATAGATGAACTGATTTGTGGAGGGTGGAAATCTGTGCCCTTCCTTTCCTGCGGCCCCTACCATTTTAGACTCCTCTCCTCTCAACAAATTTGAAATTGAAGTACTGTTCATTAAAAAAAAAATAAGGGACTCCAGGTCCACTGCTTGGTTTCAAAGATTTCAATTCCGGGGGTCGAGTTATTTTTTTTATAAAATAAATAAAAATATTTAATCAATAACAAAGTTAATTTAAGTTAACTCAATGAATACTGAGTGATTCCTGATATAAAATTAAATTAATTAAAAAAAATCACAAAATTCAATATCTAGTAACTAAATATAAAAGAATAAAAATAAATAAAAATTTAAAAAACCTGACTCACGTCGGATTAATTTTATAAACCCGTTAAATACGATATGAGATCAAGATTTTAAAATATTTTTTTAAAAAAAAACCTAAAAAAACTGAAGTTAAATTTAAAAAATGATAAAAAAAACTAAGTCAACATGTGTTAACTTGCCCGATAAATTAATATCAAATGATAAAAAAAATAAATTTTAAAAAGGATTTAAAAAAAACCGAACTTAATGCAGGTTAGTCGTCAAAATTGGTAGATCAGATCATGAAACTGAGATTACCCTATAAAATACAGACCTGAAAAAATTACAAAGCAAAATTCTAAACCCTAAAAATTTTAAAAATAAAATTAAAACAGCGAGGATTAAATCTGGCACAAAGAATAATTGAAATGAACTAATTAAGGATTAAATTGAAAAACGAAAAAGATGAAGAAAAAGATTTTTAAAAAATAAGGATCAAATTGAATACAAAAAATTAAATGATATTAAATGTTAAGGGATGGAATTAGAAAAAAAACTTCAAGAAGCTTTAAAATCAAAACGAATAGAACTCAAAATAATAATGACTAAATTCAAAATAAATACAAATTGAATGACACAACTAAAATTTTAAAGGTTGGGCATGAATACTAAGGCCTGAAAGAGAGAAAAAAATGGAAAAATGAAAGAAATTCATCTCTGCCAGCCTAACTAAACACGTCGCTTCAACAGTTGTGACACTACTGAAATACCCCTCACACGTCTCTAGAATAGCGTGGAAAACAATGAAGCGACGTATTGATTTATTAATATTTTAACAATACAAATTATTAAAGCGAACTTGGTAAAAAAAAAAGTGTAAAGAAAACAATTTTTAGCTTTTAAGGCTGCCAAGTGCTGCAAATAAATGGGAAAATACACAAATACACCTATTTTTGTAGCTGTAACATAATATTTTTACTATACATAAAAAAACAATAAACGATTAAATTATCCTCAATGAATTAACAAATAACATTTGGATCTCCTTGCGAAAACGACCTTGCCTATGTTCCCAGGTCAATTGTTAAGTGCAGTAAATGATAAAATAATCGATAATACACTATCTGAATACACAGTATTTCTGCTTGCACGAAAACACCGAGACCTTTTAGTTTTTTTTATTATTATTTATATATATAATTTAATGATACCGAAGGGAGTTTTTGGGCATAGGCGCCCCGGAAATTTAAAAGAGGGGGAGCGTTCTCACGGGTTGGACGATGCATCATGGAGTTCATTTAAACTTTACATGGCGTTTCATAATTTTAGAAAAAATAGTTTTTAAAGTAAATTTATATTATTTCAAGATATTTATATTATTCTCACTTATTTATTAAAAAAACATAAAACATGTTTCACTTCAAATAACTAACAATCGCAAGCATACTGTGAAGTGGTGATAACAGAAAAGACAAGAGATGGACTCTGTTTCTTCTTCTTCTTGTACTAATTATCACTCCATGAATGGTGATAACAGCAAATACAAGAGAGATGGGCATTTTTGTTTTCCCTGTACTTATCACTCCATGAAGAAGTTGGTTGGCTGTGGATAATGTCTGAGAGCTACTTGCTGAATGTCGCGTCATAAGGCGAGCAAAACAATGAATGCTTTCTTGAGATCTCCAAATAAATCTATACCGTTCACGCGCTTGGAAAAGCAAATCCTGCCACCTTACTTGATCTTCAAGCTAGGCAAAAAGGCCCTCATGCAATCCACGCCGCTCGTGGAAAGTGAGACGGAGACCATTATTAATGACCACCGAGAGTGGTGGGCGTCGTGCAGGTGCAGGGAGGGCTGTTTTGGTAATTCAACAATGAAAAGCATATCCAAGACTCCAAGTATATCATCAACTATCAAGCACGAAATTACATTCATATCCCTAATCATTCATATTGTTAAAATTTTTTTTTCTAGTTTTGAAGTCGTGGTGGATAAGGACTGCTCTGTTTGCTAGAGAGGAGAAGAAGGAGAAATTAACAGATGGCATCTCTTTCCTTGATCCTGTCTTCATCTAATTTCTCATTAAGATCTGATGCTTTTGGCGACAAATTGTTGAGTAGAAGACCTGTTGCTATAAGGACTACTGGGAGGGACACTAGTAAGAGGGCTATGAGAGCGATGAGGGTGAAAGCAAGCATAGGAGGGGGCGGAGGAGGCGTGGCAAGGTTCAAAGGGACGCTGGTGAGGAACCAGCTGCTGACAGAGATGATAGAGAAAAAGGTGATAGAAGCGAAGGAAGCATGCAAGGGAGACGCGACATCAGTGGCGTGCAAGGTAGCATGGGACGAGGTGGAAGAGGTGAGCCAAGCAAAGGCCGATTTCAGGCTCAGGTTGGAGAAGCAGGATCCTCTCGAGTATTATTGTCAAGACAATCCTGAGACTGACGAGTGTCGCATCTACGAAGATTGATTATATATGCAGCTACGTCTCACCAGCACCACCTTCATCAGCTCCGACTCGATCATCACTTTTCTCTTCTCTCTCTCAAGTAGTTGTATGCTTTGTAATAACTATACGAGTGTTTTGCCTCTCTTTCTTGATTACTACCCTGATCCCCTCCTTGTAAATTACAACCCCCATCTCCGCTGCAAAAAGCTAAGTCAGCAACAACTTTTTTACAATAATAAAGTTATATTTGTGCTATTACTATCACTATCTTTATCTTGTTTACGAGGATGGTTTTGTCGTAGCTACTACAAGCTTCATCGATGAATACTACTCGATCATGATGCCGCTAGTAAAACCACTAACGAGTGTCGTGAAAACAAATAGTAGTGGTATTAATAAAGCAAAAGCATTTTCGGCCATGATTCTATCATTAAATAGCAAGTAAAACTGATTTAATAATAAGATGCTATCCTACCATGGTTCAGAGGAGAAAGGAGGTCCGATAGCAACGCATTTACTCGGCTCCTAGATCACTCCATGTGTTCTCAATAAGCTTCGAAAGGTGATCAGAAACATGCCTCTAACTACCTACCAGGAGATTTTAGCAGTTTGAATTCTGAGTGAGCCTCCTATATACACAGCATCCGGTGACTCTGACATAACTCTATAGCATCCTGCTTGTGCTCAATAACTTCAGCATTAAAATTATCATGTAGGAAATGGTGCGAATGCGTTTCCTGTGGAAACGCTTCATGTAAGAATTTCTTGTGGAATTCTCTACGAGGTTTGTGGCGAAGGATGACACATTTTCCCGGGATAACTTGAAGAGCTTGCTAGCATGACTTGTCATCTGAAGAAGATTTGTAACAGCATCGAGTTCCCATCACAACCACCAAATGCGCCGAGAAAGTCGCTACCCAACACATTGAACTACACATGACAGAAAACTGAATCCACCCAGCTTTAAACAGTTGGAAACAACTACTTGATCCAAGCTGCTCAAGCCCTCATGCAAGTAGCCAACTCTATGTACAAAGTGGCTCTCAACATTTCTTCCTGAATTTTTTGAATGAAAGGCTCTAATACCTCAGTAGACCGCAGCAGAAAAGCCGGCTTCTCTCCACCACCCACACTCGAGTATGCCATCAGATCTACAGCAATGAGTTGTAAGTGCTTTCTGGCTTCTCTCGACATTTTTTTCCATTCTGTGCATGATGGACTATAGAAGAATATGTCAGTTTCATCATAGCTGACACCTTGGGTCAAAATTGGCAATGTCCACACCCTGAATGTTTATTTTCAGAGGAAAATTGAAAAGACAATGGAATGTAGCTCTTATTCATTCCCCAAGATCATTGGCATTTGCAAGAGAAGACGACAAAGGCACAATTTGTATCTTGTTCTCTATACGACTAGCAATGTATTGCGTCCTAGAGACAATAACCTCCAAGAAGGCTGCCTTGACCCCGATGATAAAAAGACTAAATTGATGAATATACTTGGTTGCTCATGCCGTTTCCAGCATAAAGCATCTAATTTCGCCAGAGTGTTGACGAATACTCGAGCCTTTTTTGAGCAACTTCAAGCTCATGTTTGTTTCCCCAGTTAATTCAACAACCTGCAAGCCAAGATTTCTACCAAAATCTCTCCTAATCACGATAGCATTCCCTGCAATTTCTTTAAGATGTGCAATATACACTGCACAGATGACACTCTGACAATGCCATCTGTATTACAAAGAACCACTGGAATAAAATGCTTAAAATCTCAACGAAGAGCTTCATATGATGGATTTCTCAACACAGTCACGGGCAGAGGCTGCAGGTCCAACAACTATGTTGGAGGCAGATGCTTTTATGGCAAGATAGGATGCCTAAAAGAGACTAAAATTGTTTGTGAACCAAGCCATTTATCTGACACTACAGGCGGCGATACTCATAGATTGGCACCGTGAAACTCAGCGTGTGGTCCCTGTCAATATACTGCTCATTAAGCATAAAGTACTGGTGATGAAGAACAGAATCAACATCATTATCCCAAAATGGCTCCGTGTATCCGTGAAACTTGTCCACCCATTGAAAGTCTGGTGATGCTGTAGGTTCACCCCTCATCGCAGTGTGAATTATGGGCTGAACATGTGCTGTAAGGTTTAGCTTTGGGAATTGGTGGATGAAATGTGCAGTGTTCTGTCCATCTTGTGAAAACAGATGAGTTCGGCAATTTCCTGTGATGAAAGATCACAAAACCTTTCCCGGGACAAATCTTTCTTCTCCAGTTTCATCAGAATTTCATTCGAGATCCATGGAAATGGCAAAGAGGAGTTTGGACACATCCTCTTCTAAAAACAATCTCAAGAAGAGCCGGCAGAAGACAACCAGCACTCTATAAAGAAAACAAAAACGAGTGAACAAAAAGTGTGTACAAATCTGGAACTTAAAAACGAAAAAGGAAAGCAACCAAAACACCAATTAGATGACCACAAACCCAAGTTATGAACACCAGGTCGGAAGTGAATGAAATGTTTTGGGTTTAAGCCTTCAATTTTTAGCTAGTAAATAAATGCTTGCAACAAAACATTATTTTTTTTGGTCAAAAGGCTCTTCCAGGTTTAGTTCCTGTCCAGAAGCTTCGCCGGATCCATCTTCTCATTTTGTCTCAACTGTAACATACAAATACTGAAACAGAAAACACAGCTCGATATCCTCCATCGTTAATACATGGATATTTCCCCATGAACAAATATAGTAGTTGCTAGCAAGGCAATGCAATACAATCCAAGTCGGTCACAGGTTAATCCGATCATACTTCATCATTTTTATTTTTATTTTTATTTTTATTGTCCAAAATAGACATCTACTTTTAGCAAATGAAACAGCACTGAGGATATCCGATAATAAAATTTGCTGGAAGAAAAAACAAAAGGCAAAAATTGCTGGTGGGGTTTCAAATATCTTTCGTCTTTCTCCGAATTACACTTCCTAAATAATTTATATCTGAACCAAAATAACAAAGCTCATTCATTCGATGAATCGGAGATCACAAAGCGCATATATAAGCAAAATCCAAAGAGATTGATTGGAGAGTGCTTACAGTATAGTAGCGGCTCGCGGCTCTGCTTGCGACAGAAAGAACTAGAAACGATTCTGGGGTTTTCTTCTACTATTGCTGCTAGAGCTCCATTTCTCTGTTCTGTGAGACCGGACATTAATTGAAACTAAATGATTGCATTTAATTTCTATTATTAGGATCTTTTATTTAAGAATGTATCTAAGACAAGTTCGTTATTATTCTACGTGGACCAGTTCCGCACGGACCACGTGTAAGCCTGTCCATCATCATTATTAGTATTTTGTTTTGTTTTATTTTATCTATTATAACCCATTCATTCGATTCGATATCCAATCGCAAGAGCTGAAGGAGAAAGACCACTGATGGTCATGGCTCTGGCAGTGGCAGTAGTGCATCCACAAGCTTCCTTTTCTGCGTCTTCCTCGTCTTTCTTCGCCCATCAAAGAGTCCCCCGCATCTTGTTGTCCAAATCTCGAAGCAACTCCAGTAACAGTACCAGCCTACCAGCTTCCATCTGCAAAGCTTCATGGCAAGAGGTACGTGCTTCCCTCACTCTATGCTACATCCTTAATTAATTTTGCTTTCAATCTAGGCACGGATATATATAATTATTTCTTTTATCTAGTTGTTGAATCTATATATAATTGTTGGAATTAGCTTGCTGGAGTGGTGATATTCTCAGCAATTCCATTCACGGCTGTGAAAGCCATCGCCAATAGCCCACTTGGAGAGTCTCTCCAGAGGCGATTGGAAGAGAGGAAGAAACTTGCCGTTCAACAATCTTCCAAGTTCAAAGCTTTAGCCCAAAAGGCCCGTAAAGAGAGGTAATTTCGATCGGGGTAAGCATTTTTCCCTTCTTCTTGTTTTAATCATAATTAATACGGACAAGTTAATATAATAAACTTTGAACAGATTAAATGGATGAATGGTGGAAAGGAAATTTACTTCAAGTAATTTATTGTTCCCCAAGAATTCTCATCCCCGAGGTATTCTGATTACTTTGGAAGTCACCTCTGTACACCATTTGTTCCACCAGCCTTAAATTGCCACCAAGGAGCTGCTTGACTATTGGTAGTAGCAGCAGCAAAGCACCTCCCTTCCCAGGACTTGGTTTTCGTATAATATCTTCTTTCAAGAATATTGAATAGGTTGCGTGTAGCAGGTTTAAAAGGCATGCGGTACAGATTAATGTTTTTGCTTTGTTGATTGTTCCCTGTTAATTGATTTTCAATCAATGCGAATTTGCAATGTGACAACAAGAAGAATTTGAACTTTCAGCTTCTGGTATGGAGAGGAGCGCCCTAGGTGGCTCGGTCCCATTTCGTACCAGTACCCAACATATCTTAGTGGAGAGCTGCCAGGGGATTATGGCTTTGATGTTGCGGGTCTAGCTGAGGATCCGGTTGCTTTCCAGAGATACTTCAAGTATGCCATTTGCTGTCCTTTTATATCCTCAATCATATGCATGCTGGGCTAGTCGCCATGCCATGCCATTCTTGGTCTATTGCACGGGACAATGTCCTCCGCAATTGCCAATCTGAAACTCAAGTCAAATTTTCATCCACAACAAGTCTAGGGGCAACATTTATGTTTCTGGAGTAAGGCGTCGTAGCTTGATGCTGAAGATTGTTATCTGAGTATATGCAATTAATTCCTCAGCTTTATATGGATGCCTATAATGGTTTATTTGGTTCGAACTGTTTCTAAAATGTTTACCGTGTATTTAATATTTTTTTCTTTTATGAACATAGCAAAACAAAGTTCTCTTTTCAAATACTGAATAGTCATTTGCTCAGTTTGATTCCATTTTTGTGCAGCTTTGAAATACTTCATGCTCGCTGGGCTATGCTTGCTGCTCTCGGTGCTCTGATTCCAGAAGTATTGGATTTGTCAGGTGTCTTTCATTTCATTGAGCCTGTATGGTGGCGAGTTGGCTATTCAAAGCTTAAGGCTAGTATATTAACCCTCTCTTTGCATCAATCTTCAAGAGATATTCGTGTTTAAAGATATTCCTAATTCCCTATTCTTGGTTAGTTTTGATCCTAAGAGTCAGTCTACCATTCACTTCTTTACTATCTCTTTGTGAAGAGCGAGTATGTCCACTGCAGTAGCATGCTGATTTATTTCTTTTGCTTCTTGCTTCGTCAAATTATTACCAGGGGGATACACTGGACTACCTTGGCATCCCTGGACTCCACTTCGCCGGGGGCCAAGGAGTGCTTGTAATTGCTTTTTGTCAAGCCATACTAATGGTAACCACTCTGGCAAGCAGCACTTCGATCTCACCTTGCTTCCTTCTCTTTTAATTTCATGATAAAGATACCTGTGATGCATAACTTTTCTGGGCTCAGGCTTGCAAAATGAGTGATGGATTGTAAATGTATTGGAATCTAAATTCTTTGGTGAACAGGTTGGGCCGGAGTATGCAAGATACTGTGGAATTGAGGCCTTGGAACCTCTGGGAATTTATTTGCCAGGAGATATCAATTACCCTGGGGGAATCCTCTTCGATCCCTTGAACCTCTCCAAAGACCCTGTATCTTTTGAGGAGTTGAAGGTGAAAGAAATTAAGAACGGGCGCCTAGCAATGGTTGCCTGGTTAGGCTTTTACATCCAAGCAGCTTTGACAGGTAAAGGGCCCGTTGAGAACCTTGTCGAGCACATATCAGATCCCCTTCACAACAATCTGTTTTCCACGCTCAAGTTGGTGTAGATATTTCTCTTAGGTGTTCAGAAAGGTACATACGAGGTATCGTTCCTCCGTCGTAGTCCGTCCGTCGACCCAATTAGATCAGAAAGGTACTGGATGCAATATAACCCCGTAGAAAGGTACTGTTGAGTGTTAAGCAAGGTGTCTCTTGCGAATTCAGCATCAAATATCAATGGCTGATTGGTTTTGCTCAGAGCTCATTTGTTTTTGCCAGTGTGCCGTCTAGTAAGCATAATTTTAATTGATAGATGCTAGTAATAAATAAGTGGTCAGTGCTTGTGAAAGTCTGTGCACTTTTGGTTTTATGTTTAGGAGATTTTCTTAGTCTTTTTAATTTACCATTAATTTTAATACGTAGAGATTATTAACCAAGGTAGGGGTGAGTAGGGGATTGGCAACAAGGAGCCTTGAAAAGGAATCCTCATCATCCACGAAATACAGGGTCCGTACATGGATTATTAGCACGTGGGGGTGTTTAGGTACGATCGATCTAGGCCGACTTGGGGATTGGACCAGCTGACCACTCAAAGGCCTGGTGTGGTTGGTTGGACGGACCACCCCCTCTCGAAAGCTATGGTGAAGTGAAGGAACCATGGATGGCCATTAACATGCCATCACCTCGCTTTTTCTTTCTCTCTCTTTTTAAGTAAATCACAACAATCCCTCAGGATTATCATCTGAAACTATTGTTTGGATACATGAAGATTTGACACAAACACCTTCATGCTTTAACCGGTATAAAAATCTTATTTTGCACTTAAAAAATAGTTAAATTCAAAAAATATTTCATAATTTGAAAATTAATATCAAAAAAACACTAAGCATGATTATTGATAAAAAAAATATTTCATAATTGGAATAATATATATATGACCTTCCATTTAAGTTCTAATTTAAAGCAAAAAACATATTAATAAAAAAAATAATAAAAACTTGAACCAGAAACAAACGATTGAACCAACGGATTTTTTTTTACTTGAAGATTTCAAATCACTGAAAAAGAAAACATTATCTTCCTTACTATTTAATTTATAAGTCTTTGAAATTGTTTTTTAAATTATTTTTTGTTTGAAAATATATTAAAATAATATTTTTTTATTTTTATTTTTTTTATCAATACATCAAAACTATATAAAAATATTTAAAATCAAAAAAATCAAAAATTAAAAGTGCAATTAAACATCAGAATTATACAACACCTTCATCAAAGAGGCTAAATTTTCCAGAACACAAAAAGTCAGTTTCCTGTTCTTATTGAGGTGTGTTTAGGTGGGAGATGTGGTGGTTTCTTTTAAATATACAATCATTTTAAATTACAAATCACATATTTTAAAAGTAAAATATACATTATTTTCATTGGAAAAAAACTAACCTACCTCCCACCCAAACTAAGAGGAGGGAGCAAAGAGTATTAATATCAAGAATTCATTTGTTTTCATGTTTTAAAAATATTTTTATATAAAATTAAAAAGTTATATTTTTATTTATTTATTTTTAAATCGTTTTATTGAGTTAGTTTTAAAAATAATTTTTAAAAAATAAAAAAATATATTATTTTAATATATATCAAAAAAACAATTTAAATAACATCATTACCGTAATCTTAACTATTTTCTAAATAAAGTGGCCCGTACAGATAGTGGACGTTTTCTATATTGTAGTGAAAGTGATGATGGGATGTCACTGCTTGTTCTTATCGGATTCCGTGGAATCGTACGATTCCCTGCCGTCAAATTGTAGAGTATTTCTTGGTGTACAAATACTAGTAAATATACCATACTCCACTTGTTATTGCTTTTTTTCTACTACTGTTGATTCGATTTGATTGATGTTCAATTTACGACGTTCCTGATTAAAACAGCTGGCACTGCATGGTTTTCGTGTTTATGTAGTGCGTGGGCACGCGGTCTGTACTTTCGTTAGCCACGTGATTCGTTTCGTTCAGCTAAGAAAACACAAAAGCTGGAGTACAGAAAATGCCACCGCCCTCGTTCTTCTTTTCTTCTATACTAGCTTTGGTGCCCGGCGCTTCTCCGTGGGACTGTAATATTTTTTATTTTACAAAAAAATTATGTCTATGTATTGAAATAAAATTAAAAAATAATATAAAAAATTATGTCTAATAATTAAAGCTAAGACAAATTTTTTTTTTCACAACTCGCTGTACCAATAATAGAAAAAGAGACAATGAAGAATAAAATTATACGACAAAAACCTATTTTTAACTATTAATAGTCATCACACGCACCGCTTAAAGTACATAGTAATCCTAAAGTGCCAATGTTTTTTTAATTTTAAAAATATTATTTAAATATTAAATTGCATTATCACCCTTATTCAAACATAGAATTAACAAAAACAATCAAAGCTAATGGATCAAAATACCCCTGACTATAATTACTTACATTTTTTAGATTCAACGCATATTTGCCCCTGTTGTGTTGATTTTTTTATCCTCGTGGATATTTTTATTATTTTACTGTAATTGAAATTATTGACTAGATAAAAATACCACCAACTAGATCTACCATGATTAATAAACCTTATAAAAAAAAAAAACACATGTGTATCCAAGGCAAGTGTTTTTTTGTTAGGAAAGTCATACATGTCACTTGATTGTTATAGTAAATAGGAGATGTCCATGTTGCTACAAGGAAACTTTCTATCTTTTTAGTTGTTTTTTTTTTATCAATTTTATTATTATTATCATCATTGTTATTACTATTATTATTAGTGTCGTTACTATTACTACTACTACTACTACTACTACTACTATTATTATTACGACGACGACGACCACCACCACCACTATTATTATTATTATTATTATAACCATCATCAACATTGCTACCATTACTGTGTTTTCTTCTTAGCAAAGAGAAATTTTATTATTCAACTATATTCGTATTTTTTTTTTCTTGATATTGACACACACTACCTGAATCCTATATGTGAATAGCAATGCCGGATATTATTTTCAGGACCATTCCTATTATATTTCAATTACCTATCTAATATATTCCTATTATAATAAAATATTAATTATATTTTATTAATAGACTATATCTAATACATTTAGATTTATATAATACATTTAATTTATATAATATTTTTATATATTTGATTTTTTTATTCCATTTTATTTGAATATAATTTAAATTTATATTCATTTAGAATTTATTAAAAAATATAATTTAGAATTTATTATAATTTATTATTCTAAATTAGAATTTAGAATTATTCACTACTACTACTACTACTACTAAGACAACAAAAAACATAAACTTGATCTAAAGGATAAAATTAAAAATCATAAAAACTTTGACAAAAAAAAAGAAAAAAAATAAGAAAACAAAAGAAAAATAACAAAATTTAAATCAATATTATATTATTGAAAAAAAATAAAAACCTAATATGAGGGATAAAATTAAAAACCATAAAAACATTGAAAAAAAAACAAAGGAAACAAATAAGGAATCAAAAGTAGAAGGCCCAAATTGAAAAATTTTCATTTACAAATAATTCCCCATTCATTCGAAGGAAGATTTGAGAGAATTGAAGGATTAAATTGAAAATAAATAAAACTTTCTCAAAACAAAAAAGGACACAAATCAAAAATCAAAACAAAAATGACTAAATCTGAAACACCATCAACAATAAGGATCAAAATTGATTTTCTGAGGTAGGAGAGAGAAATTAAAGGGGAAAAGGAAGGGTTATTGGTGACAAACCAACCACTTTTAGATGCCGCCCGCTACCAATAAAGGAAAAGGATAAAGAGAAGAAACAAATGAGATGACGAAAGCTCATTTTACATCACTGGGAGACGCCGTATGCGTCGCTCAAAATACATGGCATCTCCAGCAACTTTTTTGCATTTAAAAATAACAAATTAAATGGTACATTACATTACAACCCTTAACCTGTCCAATAATTACAAAAACAAAATATGAGAAAAAGATGTTAATATCCTTGTTTTAATGGCTTAATTTTTTTTTTTATCTTTAAGATCATATACATAATCTTATTGTATTCTAAAAAAGAAAAAGACAACAACACTCATGGCCCAAAATTTTAGTTTTTTTTTTATCCTAGGGGTATTTTGATTGTTTTATTCATAAATTTATTAAATAGATAAAAATACCCCCAAACAAATTCATAGTGACTAATGTATCATATGAAAAGATAAAAATACCCTTAGTTGAAAAGCGAGTGATTTTTATTTAGAATGACAAAAAAGCCACCATATTATAGTGGTGAATAGTGGTGAATAGAAAAATACGAGGGAGGCTACAATTTGTTTTCCTTTTGTTTTTGTTGTTTTGTAATTCATGCATTACATGTTTTTTCAATCGTATTTTTATGTAAAAATACATGATAATTGTCCAACCGCAGCTACAATTAAATTTTTGTTGAACATGAAAAAATATTTAAGTGTCATTAACATATTTTATAGAAAAAGTAAATAAATTATGTGGAGGTTGACCTGAATAGACATGCTAGTTGACTTTGCAGATTTAAAAACAAACTTGAACAACCGGTAAAAAAATAGCATAACTAGAAAAATCAAGATGATATTATTTTTTCAATATTAAGAAGACAACATGTTGGATCTACTTGGATTTAATCGGATCCACTCTGATCAACTCGGGTTAACCTGCTAAATCTTCAATCCAGGTAATGATACTCTGATAACCCTATAAAAAAATAAAAAAATCATTAAGGTCAATTATCAATCAATTCAATACCGAATGATGGAATTCAAAACAAAATCTAGTTGAAAAAATAAGTCAAGCCAACTCGGGTTAAAACTAAGAAAACTAGTCATAAGACCGGGATAATCACACATAAAAAAATTTGAAACAAATTTTGAAGCTTAATCCACAATAAACCTAGTGTTGAATGATGAAATTAAAAAAACAAAAGTCAATTAAAAAAAAGGACATGAAAAAACCATCATAGTTAACTCGACCAAACTTGTGACCTAGATCATAAAATTGAGATACCTTCATAGAAATTAAACCGACATAAATTATAAAGTCTAATTTCCACTCAACCTAATATTGAAGGATAAAATTGAGAAAAAAAATTAAAAAAGAACAAAGAGCACCGAGGCAACCGAGTTAACCTGCAACTTAGGTTATAAAACCATGACAACCCCATATAAAGTAAATTATAAAAATAATAAATATGAAGCACAATCCTCATTCAACCTAATATTCAAGGATTAAATTGAAAAGAATAATTAAAAAAATAAAAAAAATCTCGAGTCAGCCCGGTTGAACTTACCAAACTAGAATTATGAGATTAGGATAACTCTATAGAAAAAAAAATAAATAAAAATCACAAAATTAAATTCCTTGTAAACTTAATATTGAAGGATGAAATTGAAAAAAAATTAATTAAAAAGGGACAAAAAAAGGACCAACTTAGCTAGCCCGCAAAACTTCCTATATAGATCATGAGACCGTGATAACCCCGTAAAAAACAAATAAGAAAATACATGAAGTCAAATTCTCAATCAATCCAATGTTGATGGATAAAATTAAAAAAAAAATCAATTCAAAAAAAAAACAAAAAATTAAATCGAGTCGACTCGTGTCAACTTAGCAAACTTGTGTCATAAGACTGAGATAACTCCATAATAAATAAATAAAAACAAATTATAAATTTCAATATCCATTAAACCCAATGTTAAATAATGAATTTGTATATATAAAAAAATCAAAGACCAAATTGTAAAATGCCAAAGTATTTTATTGTCCATTGCTATAGTGAAATGCTAAAACCTTTCAGTATATCTAGAGAATAAAACTATAAAAGGCCAAAACATTTAATTGTTTATCACCATAGTGAAATGCCCATGTTTTTTAATATATGTCAATGATAATTATTAAATAGGTGAGGTGTGAATTTAGTCTTTCCATTTTAAATGAAATTGTAACTTAATACCTTTAATTTTATAATTAACAGTGCAATTCATTGACTTCTTTTTATTGTATGATGCTTTCAGCTTACTAATAAATATCCAAAATGCCTTTAAATCCTTTTTTTGTTTCATAGTGTTGTCTTCTTTAATAATCCGGATAATAGTATCAAATACAAAAATCATTTTAAATAAAAATATTTTTTCAAACAAAAACAATTATATACACGGCCTGTTATGACATGTTTTTGTAGTTAAGAAAACTCCAATGGAAACTAAAAAGTTTATGCATACATATAATAAAATAAATTGAGAACTATTTGTGTTAATAAAAAAACAAATCATAACGATAACAAAAAAATAAAGCATGAAAAGTCTAAAGATAGATATGAATCAAGATATTTAAACTCGCAAGACGAAACATTTATCCAATTATATTCATTAAATTTATTAATTAAAATATTTTTTTATTCAATAAAACGATAATAGAAATAGACACATACATTAAATTGGCTAAATAAAATAAAAAGGGTGAAATATTATGCAATGATGCACATGTTAGAAATATCATTTGAAAATAAATATTTTTTTAAAAAAAATAAAATTCATCTATACAGGAGATTAAAAAAATTATAAATGAATCAGAAAAAACTCTTAAAAAATTAAATATATACAAAATAACAAAAAATAATTATCATTTACAAGATGCTCAATAAACAAAATAAAAAAGAGAATAAATATTAATTTTTATATATATAAGCATTAATTTTTTTTAAAAAAATAATTTAGAAAAAAAAAGCTAGGTGTTGTTGCCCTTGGCAAGCCAAGCCACTCAACTTGGCCCTTTTTTTGTTCCATCCCGGGAGGACGACATGTTGTCAGCCTTGATTTTTTCAAATAAAAAAAATCAAACAACGTATTATCTAATTTTCTCATAATCCTGCTACTATTATAGTCGCAAAATCGGGACATAAGTTTTTTTTACTCAAAACATCCATAAAACACATTAGAAATCGTGATAAACCTATCTATAGCTTAAAAAACAAAAAAACCATCACAAAACCTGAAATCAACCCAATACAAAAAATCTTCTCAATCTCATAAGTATTTCAAGGTAAAAAAATCACCTAGTATGAACTCCCTTCATCAAATGAAATCATTTAACACAAAGATCAACTGTTTTGATGGCTGAAATCGACGTCAACAATTTTTTCTCTCTTTACGTTGGAATCTGGTGGCCACTCTCTCTCCTTTCTCAAACCAGAAATTGAAAAATAATAAAAATAAACTTTTATACCAAAATTGAATTAAAAAATATTAAGGTACCGAATATTTATTGCTTTTAAAGTATGGGGACTAAATTAAACTTTTTGCGTGAGCTTTGAAACCATCACTCATTATGATGTTTTTTCTGCTTTAGTCCCCTATCTTTCAATTTTATCCTTAGCCAAGAAATTTGATTCAATTTCCCTTGAATTTGACGCAAAAAGGATGCAATTGCAAAAAAAAAAAAGTTTAAGAGAGAAATTGAAAAAAAAAACAATAAGTCTACGGTAAAATATGAGATGATGAACAATAGGTTTATGCTATAGGGAAACACCCAGGAGTTTTTTTTTTTACTTAATAATCAATTATAAACTTTAATTTTATTATACCTTTTGGTTTATATATTTATTAAGTTTTTTTTTCAATATTTATCTGTTTATGCTAACATAATCTTCAATAAACTAAAAATTATATTATATAAGTCCGATGAATCAACATGTTTTATTTTTACCTTGATCATCATTTAAAGAAACTAGAGGTGAGGTGATAACCCAACACCTTTGAACTCAGCAGAGCACTAAGCCCAAGCATATATGAATTTGATGATCTACCAGAACTAGCATTGTTGGGCTCAATCGCGCTGAGCCTAAGCCTCTATGGGTTCGGTGAGTGGCCACGTTCATCACCCTTACGCTCAGATAAGTGCTAAGCCTATGTTTATATGGTCCTACCGAGCTGCTACACACATCACCCTCAGATTTAGCCAAGTACCAAGCCTAAATATAAATGGTTTTGACAATCTTATTAGGCTTCATAATAGACTATGAGATTTTAATGATTTGGAGATATTTCTCCTCAGATGAGTCAATGATATTTTCCTATGATAAATCTAAGATATTTATTCTTAAATGAGTTAGAGATATTTTTCTTCTTTGACATATAAGATGTATTTTAATGGTATCAAAAAAAGATGATTTTTGAGTCACCCCCCTCACCAAAAGATAAGATGATAAATTATAAAGACTCATTGGCTCCTTAAAAGAAAAAGGTACTTAACCTCCACGAACAACAACATATTTACTTGAGAGTCTTTAAAAAAAATATCAATGCATTTTCTCTCAAGCAAAATATCTACTTAAGTATCAGAGAGTCTTTAAATACACAAAAGAGGATATTTTGTAGATACCGGCTACTGACCACCTTGGTTTACTAAATACCAACTATCACGACTATGAAAAATAAATCAGATTGCTAGAATCAATACATCAATCGATTATTTAAGATACAAATCTAGTCACTGATCTACTTAGATCTTCATCAAAGTCCACATTAATAAGTTGTTTTAAGAAAAAGTTGTCGTGGTTTCATTGATTTTTTGAGTTTAAATTTCTAGATGAATATTTATGAGAACCTAATTCAATGAATTATCAAGTTGATATGAAATATATTTGAAAAAAGCATATAATTTCAAATAAGTTTAAACTGGTTTTAAAATATTTTTTATCCTAAAAAACGTAAAAAGTTTTAAAAATCCTTAGTTTGATTTGTTTTTTTTGGATAACAATGAACTTAATTCTATGGGATCAGAATATATTTTTAATTTACCAATAAAAATTAATGTCCTGTTAATTTGATGAGTGTGATCAATCTAATTACATTCCATCATTTAAAAATAATAATAATGAGTTTTTATTATTAACTACGTGGACAGATGAAGAAAAGAAAGAGAAATATGAATTAATAACAATTTAAATTCAATTTTGCAATCACACCATGATCTATCTATCTCAAAAAGTAATCACAACAGATACAATAAAAAACTATAAACACAGACAATGATCACATGATTTTGTAATACTTTAATACTTATACAACATATTTCAATAAATTAAAATATCATTGACATATCAACTGTTACGTAAATAATTGTGTTCCACATGAAAATCAATAGATCGATGTAATAATATAACTATCCACAGGAATAAATACATGCATGATCATCCTAGAATTGAAGACATGTTTTTTTTTTTATTAATGATAAATTAACAAAATAAGATTTAAATTCATATTTATTTTTCATCAAAATGAGAGAAGATTATTTTAATATATTTTTAAATAAAAAATAATTTAAGCTATACTCCCAAACAGACTTCATAGTGAATTATCATGATAAAAAAGTTAAAAAAAGTTCACATGGCATATGCATATGTAACGGTAGGTGAAATGCACGGAGAAAAAAAAGGCAGCAGAAGTCATAGAATCCGACCAAATGCATCGTACCTTAAATACAGCTGCTTCCAACACGCTACTGTGTCCGGACGATAGCTCCACCACTCCCACATATGTTTTACTGTGCTGCAAACACTACTCTTGCACACGTATTAATTATTGCAGTGCCCTACGAAGTACAAATTACACACACAAGTTGATCAGAATCATTCACCCGACCCCGCCAGCACAGATGCACGGTACTGTTCACGCGCAATAGCCAAGAGGAGACAAGGATGAACCCGTTGTAAGCAACTCTAGTAAAGGACATCCAATCCAAGGTTGTTTTGGTCCTTTCAACTCACCTGGCTGCCTCAGATGGACCTCCATTATTGCAGATGGAGAACGTCTGTGAGGGCAAAATCAGACGGAGAAGAACCAGGCTTGGCTTTGGGAGTGTTTTCTGGTGGTGGGCACGTGAATGTGGTGTGTGAAAAGTAGAGAATAAGGGCGGCATTTACGTGACTCCTAGGACGAAGGACGACGCGGTTTCCAGTTACCTGCCACTTTTTTGACCAAATGCCACCCATTTAGGCATCATAGACTGTCTATCAATCTCTTATTTACCAGGAAGACTTTTGATCTTCCTTTGCTAACCCATGCCAAAATTCTCATCTGTTCTCCTTTTCCCATCAGCTGTAGCACGGCTACCTCCACTTGTAATAAGTGGTGGTTATTGCAGTTCAGAGATTGGTTTAGGAGGTTGGAATTCCTTGAGATTTTTATTTTTGATAGGGTATGATAGTAATATTCCAGAAATTGACTCCTAGGTGGCTATTGGTTTAAAGACTCCAGGGTTTAAAAATTGGAGGATGAATTTTGGGCTACAGCTGATTTTGAGATATAAATGGTGTCCGAAATTATTGTGCTAATAAAATTATAATATTTTGCAGGTAGTCGTTGATAATTAAGAATCTCCCATTATCACTGTCCTGGGGAGAGAAAGTCAAAACATCGCATAAATCAACCTCCGGAAAAAAAAGGGGGGGGGGGCATGCCTGCTGGACTTTCCACTTTAATTTGTACTAGATTGGAGACTCCGCGTGACAGAATAGTTTTTTTAACCCGAAAAAAAAATGAGATGATTATGTTTTTTTTTAATATGAAAAAATTGATAATTAAATTACATCTTAATTAATTTGATAATAAGATAAAAAAATTAAGACTACAATAACAAAAAAAAATAAATGAATTTTTTTGTCCTAGATAAACAAATTAACACTCGAAATCTATGATCTAAACATAAAATATGTTTAAATTACGTATGTATCATGCGTTCTAAATCATGAGATCGGGATAACTTAATAAAAAAAATTGATAATAAGTAAGAATAAAATTAAAAAAAATAAGAGATAAATATAGATCAAGGTATTTTAAAGTGCAACACGGGTCATTTATTTTGATGTGTTTAATAAATTTATTTATTAAAATTAATTTGTAATAGAAATCGACAGTTACATAAAATTTATTGAATAAAAGAAAAGAAAAAAAATACATGCAAGGTTGAACACAATAAAAATATCATAAAAAACATTTTTAGTTTTTGAAAATAAATGTAATTTATATAAAAATTACAGATAAATTATATTAACTTCATTAAAAATTAAAGACATCCAGTATAATTAAAAAAAATCACCATTTAAAAAAAATGCTAGATAGTCCAAGAAAATAACATGGGAGGGGTATTAATTAAAAAAACATAAAAATATATTAATTGAAAAACAAATATCAAGAAATGAAAAGCTCAGGCACTTAGAACTTAAAGCCCAAGCGAGTGCCTAGGCTTGTTATTGTCATTCGCCCTTATCTTTTGAAAAACAATATTAGACAGGTGACATGTAGTTTGTCGGTCCAGATTCTGGCCACCATTGTGGTGGCAAAAAAATTAGGTCTAAGAGTTTTTTTACCTAAAAGATTCATTTTCAGCATATTTCAATCACAAAACACCATACAAAATATTTCTAGAACATCAAAAAACCAACTTATCAACTTAACAAACTGAAAAGGGTTCAAACCACAAAATCAAACAAAAAAAATATTACATTATTGACTTGGATATGGTTTTCTAAAATATATTAAGGCTTAAAACAACATCACGAGACTCTCATTACCTAGTGGAACTCGTTGACATTCATTTTAACTTGTTTCGTGGTTGGAATCATAGCTAACAAATGAGCTTTCTCTCTCTTCACCAGAATATAACAACTCCTCTCTCTCCTTACATGAAAATAGAACTGAAAAACGACGACAACGAAGTATTGTACCAGAATGTAATTTTCTAAATTTAAAGGGACTAGTCTCCTAATAGCAAAAAAACAAAAGAAAAGATGGGGGCTAAAATGTACTTTTCAAACAACTTGCAAAGTCGTCACTAATGTTATCTAAGATTTTTATTCTAGTCCTTTGTCTTGTAATTCAACCCTCTCTCCTATAAAAACATACAATTAAGTGCTAATTTCAGCTAAAAAAAATCTCAATCATGTAAAATAAAAATTTTAAAAAATTATTATTTTTTTTAATAATTACCCCAATCTAAAATGATCCATAAAATGATGAACATTGTTTTGTGCCATAGTAAAAGCACTACCCTTTTTGTCTCTGTTAATTATCTAGATAAAAAAAAAAAAAGAATAAGAGTGAAACATGTAACTTGCATATGATTGGTTAACATGAATTGACAAAATATATAGTAGACAGGCTAATGGATTTATTTTTATTTCTTGCTTTCCTGTACAAAATAATCTTACACACTTTATATCTAATAAAATATAAATGATTTTCATATAAAAAAAGCTGTGTTTGGTTAATAATTCAAGATAAAAATAATAGATAAAAAAATAAAAAAAAATATTTAACTGAAAAAATATAAACATAGATATGAAATAAATCTATTGTTTCAAGATAAAAGATACTAAATTGTTTGTTTGCTTTACGATGTAAGTTGGATAAAAAAAGTCTTAACGTAAAAAAAATTCAAGCATTGCTAATGTTTTTTTAGTAGAAAAAAATTTAAATTATATAAGGATTGATATGATGTGACCTGATCTCTTTGACGGTTTCAAAAAAACCTGAATGACCGATGAAGACACAATTTGACTTAAAAAATATTTTAAATGAGATTTTTTTATAAATATTGAGATGACAAACATGTGGGAGAATTAAATCAATCTGTCAATCAATGTATCGATTTAAGAGATCATGTAAAATAAATCAAAATAAATTATGAAACTCAATTTATATACATGTTAAATGATGAAATTAGAAAAATAAAATAAAAAAACCTAAAACATTGACTGAGTCAACCTGCTAAACCTGCAATCCATGTCATGAGATTAAAATAACCCAATAAAAAGAAAATTGAAACAAGTGATAAAGCCTAATTCTCAGTCAACTTAGTGTTGAAAGCAGACTAAATATAAATCATGAAAATTAATTTCCTATCAACTTAATGTTAAAAGATGAAATTGAAAAAAAATTAATTAGAAAAATAAAAAAAAGTTAATCGAATTAACCTATCAAACCTGAGTTCCAGGTCATAAGCCTAGAATAATTCCATTAAAAATAAATTGAAAAAAAAAATAAAAACTCAATCTCAAATAAATATAATGTTGAATGATGAAATTAAAATTAAAAAAATACATATTAAAAAATGAATAAAAAACTATTCGCAGAGAGGGGTACAACAACTTCCTTTCTTGTTAGTTTTTTTTTTGTTAATAAAAAAACAAATTGTCAAAACACTTTTTTAGTGAATAGTGTCTTGGATGGATGGGTATAAAAATTCTCATTCTCTTTTAGTTTTTTTGTTAATAAATATATAATAAATTCTGCTTGGTTAAAAAATAAAGATAGAAATATAAAATAAATCTATTTTTAAAATATTTCTTAAATAAATTTATATTTATTGAAAACAAGAAGTGCATGACTTTATTTTATTTTATTTTATTTCAGGGCATTAAACAAATGGTATCTAAGTAACCGTTTATTCACTTGAGAAAATCTTACCATTAGCAGTGACATGAGTGGGGCAAGGAAGTGCATAAACTTTGGCTTTGCTGTAATTTTTATGATTGTGATTTAAAAATATAGTTTTAAAAAATTATAAATTTTATTTTATCTGTAACCAAATTTCAAATTTTTTTCCAATAAAACTTATATAAGATAATAAAATATACCAATTAACTAAATATTTTTAAAATCACAATTAAAGCAAAACGCAATTTAACTATTTTACCCACACTCGTAAACAGACACTAGAGTAAAGGTGGGCTGTCATTAGCGAATTCCAGGACGAGAGAGAGAGAGAGAGAGTGTTTAAGAAGATTGCTGTGAGAAGAAAAGGGTCATTTTCCAGTGGCACGAAAAGGAAATCCAGCATCTACCACATCGATACACAACATATGCCCTTAAATAATAATATAATAATAATAATAATCAGAGTTCCATGCTAGATGTGTTAGGATTGCATGAGTTATTTCTTAAAATATTTTTTATTTAAAAATATATTAAATTATTAATTTTTTTTTTTTTACAAATTATCTTTATCATCAAAAAATTTTTAAAATATAAAAAAATTATTTTAAATAAAAAAATTTAAAATTTTATAAAAGATAATTTAAAACACAATTCCAAACACAAAATTCATTTTCAAATTAATTAGAAACATAAACAATTAATGAATACGTTTACTAAGCAAGCATTAAGCAGCAAATAGTTCAAGTACTCTGTCAAACTTTAAATGACATTAATTTGAAATCTTCTAAGAAAAATCGACTATATATTTATTTATTTGGAATTGTTATTTATTTCTGAATTTACATAAATAAGTTTCCAATAATGGTTATTATTCAGGTGAAAAATAATAATAAAAAAAGGTAAGTTAAAGAAGAAGGAAGAGTCTTGGATGCTTCTAAGCAAGTCCGTGGACGGCCACAACTATAAGTCTATAACCCAAAAAATGCTCGTATTTACAGCTAGTGCTACAACACCCCCAAAAAACTAGAGTTTGTTATACAACTTCAGGAAAAAGTCAAGAGGAGAGAAAGTTCAAAAAGCAATTCAATTCGCCATACAGACATCAATCCATCCACCATCTTCCTCTGATTCGCCGACTGATCACTTACACCAGATGTGTTCCCGCTGATTTGCCGCCAAACAACGTTGCAGCACCTTTTTTTTATATTCTTTTTTCAGATCTGAGGTCGATGAGAGGCTTCTGTCGGTATTGTTGAAGTTTGATTATTACAGGCAGAGAGAGATGCGGTCCTTCCCCTGCTTCACCATTATTTGAAGAAGAACAGGGTAAGGTATGTGAGTAGCAGATTAGATTTTGATTCTTTCATTTTATTCTATTTTGCTGCTTTAACTAATTAATTTAATTATATGTCTGACTGAGCGACCCTCTCTGTTTTCGTTTAAACTCAAAACTAACTATTTTTATCTCTTCTATTTATAACAATTTCACTATTTTTATCACACCCCTATTTCTTACAATTTCATTGTTTTTTTTTTTAAATTATTTGATATAGGAAATACTTATACATAAATCACACAACTGATGACTTTGCTTATTTTTTTTAAATTTTAATTTTAATTTTCTGTCTGGAGAGAGAGAAAGAAGTTTTTGGTTTATTTTCATTTTGTGGTGATCTTTATTTGCTAGCAGTAGTCTGTGTTTTTTTTTTTAATATTTTCTGTGTAATTCTAATTCTGACAGTGGGTTTTGGGTTTTGTTTATTAAATTAGGTGTTATTATCTGTGAGGGTGAGGAATTTCCGAAGACATGGAAAAGGTGGGTGCGCAAGTAGCTGCTCCCATGTTCATTCACCAAGCACTTTCTAGTAGATATTGTGATTTGGCTTCCATGGCAAAAAAACGTGATCTTTCGTACCAGATGCCCAATTTTCAGCTCCAACAACATCACTTTCTTGAGACTTCTTTAGAAAAAAACTGGAATTCTAAGGCTTGGGATTGGGATAGCGTCGGTTTTGTTGCTAGACCTTCTGATGCTGCTGAAACTTCACGTCTGGGAACTGCATCTAGAGAGACTAAGAAGAAAGATGAGAGTGATTATAAGACCAAATCCAACTCTGCTGATGAAGATGATGGTCTTGGCTTGAATCTAGGTGGGAGTTTGACTTCTGTTGAGGAGCCTGTATCAAGACCCAACAAGAGGGTCAGGTCTGGATCCCCTGCCAATGGTAGTTATCCAATGTGTCAGGTCGATAATTGCAAGGAAAATCTAACTACTGCTAAGGACTATCATCGCCGTCATAAGGTGTGCGAAGTTCATAGTAAAGCCACGAAAGCCCTGGTGGGAAAGCAAATGCAGAGATTTTGTCAGCAGTGCAGCAGGTTGTCTTTACTTTGTTGTGCGTATTTCATGCTTGACTGTTCAACTAACTTGAGTGGCACAAGCCCTTCACTTAGATTTTTTCTTAATTTGATTTACAAATGCACTCAATTTTGCTTGATAGGGTACATGCTAATGTTTTAATCTCTAATGGCCGTTGATAAATAATTTTTTCCACTGTGAGTTTATATGAAACCTCCTTCTCCGCCATATGCAGGTTTCATCCTCTTACTGAGTTTGATGAGGGAAAGAGAAGTTGTAGGCGTAGGCTTGCTGGGCACAACCGACGAAGGAGGAAAACCCAGCCTGAGGATGTTACATCACGGCTACTAGTCCCTGGAAACCAGGATATAAACAGTAATGGAAACTTGGATATTGTAAACTTATTGACTGCTTTGGCTCGCTCTCAAGGTAAAACAATCTTCCAATGATTGACTTTTATGTTCCACCCATTGAGCTGTGCTGAAATGAAATCTTTGCCTTGAAAATTGTAGGGAGGGCCGACGATAAAAGTACCACCTGCACAACAGTACCAGATAAAGACCAACTTATTCAGATTCTTAGCAAAATAAATTCACTGCCTTTGCCGATGGATCTTGCTGCAAAGTTGTCAAATATTGCAAGTTTAAATGGGAAAAATCCCGACCAACCTTCATCAGCGCATCAAAACAGATTGCATGGAACTGCATCTTCTTCATCAACCGTGGACTTACTTGCTGTACTTTCAGCCACTTTGGCGGCATCTGCTCCAGATGCTCTTGCAATTTTATCTCAAAGCAGTCAGAGCAGTGACAGTGACAAGTCTAAGTTGACGGGCCCCAATCAAGTGACTGGTTCCGATTTGCAGAAGAGATCTAATATTGAGTTTCCTTCTGTGGGCGGTGAGAGAGTTAGTTACTGCTACGAGTCTCCTGTTGAAGACTCAGATTGCCAGATCCAAGAATCTCGTCCTAACTTTCCGTTACAGCTGTTTAGCTCGTCGCCTGAGAATGATAGCCCTCCAAAACTATCATCTTCTAGGAAATATTTCTCTTCTGACAGCAGTAATCCCATTGAAGATAGGTCTCCATCATCTTCTCCTCCTGTAGTGCAGAAGTTGTTCCCATTGCAGAGTACTGCAGAAACTATGAAGTCTGAGAAGATGACAATCAGTAGAGAGGTGAATGCAAATGTTGAAGGTAGCAGGAGCCATGCCTGTGTTTTGCCGCTCGAGCTCTTTAGAGGTTCAAACAGAGAACCTGACCATGGTTCATTTCAAAGTTTCCCGTATCAAGGAGGATATACGTCTTCTTCTGGGTCTGATCATTCACCTTCTATTCAGAATTCTGATTCTCAGGTAGCCTGGCATTAGGCCGCAGTCAGGATTACTTTTTCTGTTTTAGTCTACTCTCTCTTCATGCTCCCATTTGCTAATCTTGTTAAATTAGTTGCTACATGGTTCATCTGCAGGATCGCACTGGGCGACTAATTTTTAAACTATTTGATAAGGATCCCAGTCATTTCCCTGGGACATTGCGCACACAGGTGAGCTTAGGGTATATTTTGATTTTGTGTGTATTCATGTGTGTGAAGTAAATTTGCATGAAGACACAGTAATGGCAGCTCCTTATGGAATTCTAATAATGATCATACCCTTTTTCTTTCAGACCTACAATTGCTTATTGACAGTTCTATTGGGATAGAATCTAATACATTGTTGTATCATTTTCTTCCAGATATACAATTGGCTTTCTAACAGTCCATCAGAAATGGAGAGCTACATAAGGCCTGGCTGTGTGGTTCTATCAGTATATTTGTCAATGTCATCTGCTGCCTGGGAACAAGTGAGTGAACTGGCCTAATGAACCTCAGGAATTATAAATCTGACCTTATGCTGACCACTTGCAGGGTATATTTGTTTTTTGCAGCTTGAAAGAAACCTGCTTCAGCAAGTCAATTCTCTGGTTCAAGATTCAGATTCTGATTTATGGAGGAGTGGAAGGTTTTTGTTAAATACAGGCGGGCAGCTAGCATCACATAAAGATGGTGCGTGGATGAGTGATGGGTTCCCCATGCCCCGTCTTTTTTGGACTGTTTGCCAATTGCATTTGTCTAGTTCTAACCTTGCCTTTTCTCATGGGACAGTTCATGTGGCCAAAAAGTGAAATGGCCACATCTTTCTATGGATTTTGTGGAAATATCTGGCTCTAGTTTTTATGTGAATTATGAAATAATTTTGTAATAATTTAATTGTTTTCTCTGGTTGTTCACACATCGATTAATTTAGTTGTTTTTTCTGTTTGTCCACACATCGATATTCAGGAAAGATTCGTTTGTGCAAATCATGGAGGACATGGAGTTCCCCAGAGTTGATATCAGTCTCCCCAGTGGCAGTTGTTGGTGGGCAAGAAACCTCTCTTCAGTTGAAGGGAAGAAATCTGACCAGTCCGGGCACCAAGTAAGAAATTATTCACTCCCTTAAAGTGCTTTTTGAGCGACCCTGTCTTACTTTTTAAGTAATTTTCATATATAATTTCGTGTAGGATTCATTGCATGCACATGGGAGGATACACATTGAAGGAAATTACGGACTCCACTTCTCCAGGATCCATATACGATGAGATAAACATGGGTGGTTTCAAAATTCATGGTCCATCTCCTAGTATTTTAGGTCGATGTTTCATTGAGGTAAGACTCTGCACCTACTCATATGCCCTTGAAGTCTAGAATTGCACAAATGGTTTGTATGAGAATGATATCGTGTGACATTTGCCTATGCTATAAACAGGTAGAAAATGGTTTCAAGGTCAACAGTTTTCCTGTAATAATAGCTGATGCTTCCATCTGTAAAGAATTGAGACTCCTTGAATCAGAGTTTGATGAAAAGGCTAAAGTAGGTGATATTGTGTCAGAAGAACAGGCTCATGATTTGGGGCGACCTAGATCAAGGGAAGAAGTTTTGCATTTCTTAAATGAACTTGGATGGCTATTCCAAAGGAAGAGGGAGTCTTCAATTCTTGAGGTTCCAGATTTTTCACTTAGCCGCTTCAAGTTTTTGCTCATTTTCTCAGTTGAAAGAGACTATTGTGTGTTGGTCAAAACAATTCTGGACATGCTGGTAGAAAGAAATATGTGTAGGGATGAGCTATCTAAGGAGTCATTGGAGATGCTGTCTGAGGTTCAGCTCTTGAACCGGTCAGTGAAAAGGAGCTGCAGGAAAATGGTGGACTTGCTTATTCATTATTCTATTGTCAGCCATGATAATTCCTCCAGAACGTATATTTTCCCACCAAATGTTAGGGGGCCTGGTGGTATTACACCTTTACATTTGGTTGCTTGTGCATCAGGCTCAGATGGTTTGGTTGATGCCCTGACAAATGACCCACATGAGGTAATGTTTTTTTCTGTTTTTCTTTTCTTCCTTGTGTCCGCACCTTTTTATATCTGGCTTCAGGGACCTACATATGCCCTCTCCCATTTGTAAATCTTTAATTTTCTGGGCATTTATCCTAATTGGATTGTGTGTTGTAGCTTTCCATGCTACTATGTTTTTATTTGTCATAGATTTCAATTTTGCATTTAGTAAATGCTTACCTTTTCAAGATTGCAATTATTTGGGAACCAAACTGTGTATATTTTTACTTTATGGGCTTGTTTGGGTGCAGGGGAAGGTTGGGATCATGGCTAGCAGTTAGGATAGAAATGGTTATTATGCTGGGTTCCTATTGTATGTGTGCGAGTGCATGTTAAAATACATTTTCTGCTTTTTAATGAATTTCCCCTTCTGCAGATTGGGCTGTCCTGTTGGAATTCTCTTCTGGATGCAAATGGCCAGTCTCCATATGCCTATGCTCTCATGACAAAAAACCACTCTTATAACTTATTGGTGGCTCGTAAACTTGCTGACAAAATAAATGCCCAGGTTTCTGTGACAATTGGAAATGAGATAGAACTACCAGCGGTGGAGCAAGAACATGGGGCAGTTTCACAGTTTCAGCAAGGGCGTAAATCCTGTGCTAAGTGTGCAATTGTAGCGGCTAAGTTCCACAAGAGGGTTCCAGGTTCACAGGGCTTGCTTCAGCGTCCCTACGTTCATTCAATGCTAGCTATTGCTGCTGTCTGTGTTTGTGTCTGCCTGTTCTTCCGAGGTGCCCCAAACATTGGCTTGGTTGCTCCCTTCAAATGGGAGAATTTGGATTTCGGAACCATTTAGACAATTTATGGTTGTGAGGATTTATGGAAAGCAAGTAAAGGAAATAACAAGGGACAGTGAAATGCACAAAATTCAGATAATTGTTTCTAATTATGCAGTTATTTCAGTTGAGGAATTCTGGTAGACGGTTAGACTCCTTGATAAGGATATAAAAGCGGTTCGACAAGAAGATGTGTTGTTCTCCAGAGAGATGAGGAAACAAGCTGCTGCTTGGTTACTTGATTCAGATACTTGTATGTTACTCTTGTTACCATTTGCAAAAGCTGTAAGGTTATCACAGGTTGTGTGCCCTTTTCTTTGCCTGTTTGTCATTGACCAATACGCGAAGTTTTGTGATGGTGGAAAATTTTTGGTCCTTGAGATCTTCAAGAGTACACACTTGCTTAGTCGAGATGGAAGATAGCGCAGAAGGCCAAGACTAACTCAGGGAGGGGTAGGGATAAAAAAAAGATAGTAGCAATTATACCGTCAAATGAATATTTAATTCAGTTAATTTAAGTGGTGGTTTCTTCTTCGTCCTTGAACTTTTTTCTTAATATATATAATATTGAAAGAGCTTACTAAGATTGAGTTTTTTTACTGACTATGTATCTGAACTGTTTACTGTAAAGTTGATCTCTAGGATCAATCATTGAACTAGAATATTGTATGATTGCGTAGCCAAATATTTGTTGAATCATATTTTTCTTAAGCAGGCATTTTTTCTGCTTTTACCCTTGCATTGGTGCCGGTGGAGGAAAGGGTTTTATCTATTGTTACCTAAGAATTCTCTGTATTTATTTTTCATACATACTTCTTTAGGAACAAGCAAGCAAATGTGCAAACGATTGCGCATATATGGGTAGAATGCCAAGTCTAAATGATATGGATCTAGCTTGTTTCTAGATCTAGAGCACCAGATCCAGGGTGATTTAGCTTGTTATGATCCGGTCATGTTTTGAGTTTAATTAGATACATGGGCTTGCTGGACAATATTATTGGGCTTGACTATGTGTTGAATACAAATAAATATGAGCGTGTAGAAATGTTAGACTTACACATCGCATCAAGCCCAAGTATTAGGTCTTCGTCCAATGTCCTTTAAGCTTAGGTAGCATGTTCGAGTCCTAGTGTTGAGCGCACTCCAAGCATCCCTTGAGCCCAGGTGTGGAGCCTAGGCTCGGGTGCAGGGTGTGCATCAAGCACCATATGAGCTTTGACGCTACATCTTAGCCCTAGCCCACATTCAGTATTCCTGTGAGCTTAGGCAATACACTTAAGCCCAAGTGGCATATGCCTAGCACATCTTAGGCTTAATGTGTGTTCTAAACCCAATCATTTATATTTTTTATCAATACATATATAAGAAATATTTGTTCATCGTTAATATTGATGTAAAAGATATTTATATTTTATTAATATATGTGTAAGAGATATTTATTTCTCATCAATACTAATACTATTAGAACAAAATGATTCTAAAGTCTTTTACCTCAAATAACAAGACGAGTTTTATCAGCTATAAATGTTCCTTAGATTATCTGGGTAAAAGATTCATAATTTCTATTCTCATTTCAAAATTTTTATTGTATAAAAACTAAAAACAAAGATTTTTATTCTTAAAAATAAATATTTATTTTCTTATTTATTATAATAATTTACTTAAAGATCAATGATAAATCCCAAAAAAAAAAAAAATTTTGCAAGTCACAAACCTTTCACAACAAGTTACAAGTTTCATAAACAATAAAAATTAAACTATCTTGCTGTAACATGTGATTTGAAGCATAACCACTAAGCAAAATAGCTAACGTCGCGGTCTTGAATTTGGGGGATGCAGCAAGCTAAGAAAGGAGGTTATATCCATCCAATATGCTTATTTGACATGTCAGGCAGCAGGATTCTTCCCCATCAGGACGCTGGCCCTGATGAGATTGGAAGGCTATCACCAATGATTGCCAATAGCCAAGAAAAAAATGTCTTCCGAATCTTCCTCGGAGTTTCTGCCGGAAAAACCGAAAAGCTTAATTCTTTGTTATCACTAAGCATAAAATACTCGTCATAGTAATATCTATATAGCATAATTAAGCATGATGATTATTTGAAATGACTTGGGTGAGCGCTGCAACTTTTATTTTTGATATGTTTGCCTAGCTATTCATTACCCGCACTTGCTGTACTTGGTGCTTCTCTAGTATCGTCGCTGTGTTGGCAAAAAAAAAAAAAAAAAAAAAACAGGATGGGCTAAAAATATGTATTTAAAATCATGGTTTTAAGAACTTGATATGCTTGAAACCTTGATTTTTATATAGCTGAAATTTGATGGTTTTGAAATCGCAATCCCAAACATAATTAAAGATGTGGAGAGCATGGGGAAGCTTTCAGCTGATAAATAGTTTTTCTACAGCAACGACTCTAGCTAATTCCAATATACAAATACATTTTGGCAAACATACATGCATGGGATATATAATTATACAACAGCTACATATATATATCCATAGTCAATTAGCTTTCACCATCACCTAGCTAGTTTGCAACAATGCGGCGGCTACAAACAAATGAAATATTAATCAATACATATATACTTATATGCAAATATATCTTAATTCAAACCTCCATTTTACCGCATATCAGCCTAGATAGCTAGCTGTAGCAGCAGCTTAATGGATTAATCGCCATTATTATTCACTGCAGGGCGCCTTCCCCTGGTGATAGTTTGAATGAACATTTCTCCTACACCTTCTCCGAGCCCTTCAATGATGCCTCCAATGAATTCGGAAAAGACCTGAGATGCAAGTCGAGCTGCAGTTCCTAGCATGCTGGGCTTTTCAGGGCCCTTTATACCACTGGCTTCAAGACCATTAACCATGTTTTTAGCGCACACAGCGTGCAGATGGTATTCACAGACCGTGCATCGGTACACTCGGCCTGATCTCTTCCTTTTGCACTCACCACAGACAAAACCAGAAGCAGAGTCTCCGTTTGGTGAATTGGTTACGTTGGCTGGTAAGAGCTTTAAGGGGTGTGGATGTACCGTAATGTTAATTTGGTCGGATAGCATAGCGCAGCAAGGGTGCATCTGATAGCTGCAAGCATTGCATCTGAAAGTGTATCCTTTTGTGGGCTTCCAGCAAACATCACACTTGGATTTTAAAATCCCACCTTTAACTATATAACAATAAAACAGATTTTGAGTTAGATATCAATTAGGATCATAATTAAGCAGTGTACTCTCTGTTTTTTTTTTCCTTTTTGGATGAGGGGCAGAAATGATTCCCAGTTAAGGATCAGAAATTAATTGTAGCTGGCTAAATATGTAAGTAATCGAACTGACCTGGTTTAGAATGAAGGGAAAGTTGGTGTTGCCTGTGGAAAGGATGCTCCTTAAGAAGTGGAGGAGCTAGGGCACAGAACTCGTGTAACTGAAACTCGCATTGCTGGCAAGTAAACCTAAAGCCTGAGCCATACTCCTTGCAACCTGAGCAGGTAAAGAGGTCAGACACTTCAACCTGAGATAGAGGGTGTTGGGGGTGACTAGTATGGCGAGGTGTTTCTTCTCCCAATATAATTTGAGGAGAGGCGGGGTATTCGATTTTCTGTACAGGAGGAGGAGGAGGACGAGGAGGATTTGGCTTTGGGTGTTCCATTGGATTATAATTATTAGGGGGCTTATTCAGGAGAAAGGAACTGGTCTTCTTCATTGATGGTTTGTTGCTAGATGATCTCATTGAACGAGGATGCCTCTAGCTTAGCTTTCTAGCACTAGATTGTAGGAGTACCGGTGCTACTTGCAAAGGGGGATGTGGAGAATATTTATGCTGAAAAAGTCGACACAATATGCAGGCCATGCAGAAAGAAAGTGGAAGATGCCATGAAGATACATGTGCAAGAAATTAGCTATATTAAATAAAATCAAATGAAGGAATAAAGTTATATTAAAAGAAGAAGAAAAAATGCCCTTTTTTAATTGATTAATTTTCCATTAATCTTTTTTCTTGACAGCTAAAATTACAATTTATAGTAAATTACTTTGAGCGTCTTATTATTTTTTTATTTTACAATTAAATTTTTAAATATTACATTTCACAATCTTGATCAAAACATATTTTGAAAATAAATAAAAAGACGGTAACGCCATCGATCATACATGTTAAAGCATAGACGACAGTCATTATCTCTCTTCTTTTTCGTGCTAATCTTTTCTCTCCTCTCATCTTTTCTGTGAGTTTTTCTCATAAATTATTTCTCCTTCATTAACAACAGTCAGCCAACCTTATTCTTTCAAAATTCACAGCTCAGGATATGACAACAACCATTTTTTCTCGTAACAGACCACCAGCATCAAAACCTTCAACCTCCATAGCCGTGACAACCTATTAGGAATCCTAATAGGTTTGGAACATGCGCGCTAAGGGTTTGACTATTGAGAAAAATCCTACTTTCCCTTCACTTTGAAATGAAACAATAAAATATGACAAGACACGTACGTTTCATAGCAAGCAAGCAAGCTTGGAGAGGTAAGGAATTTCTCACGAGTCCTACGCACGTGCGTGTCCTAATTTTGAAGGTGTTTCAACTTTCACAATTCATGAGTGCCGCACAGGTGCAGGGATTTCTTATCGTGGACATCGGCATGCTTCAGTTCAAAGGGTTGCAAACTAGATCTGTGGAGCAAGCAACGCTTAAAAAGAATACTAATTACAACTTTACAAGCCGAAGGAGATATTAGAAGAGATCGATTCACCAGCGCAACATGGAATCACTATATCATATAAGCTAGCTTGGAACGCATTAATTACCCTATCTTGATTTCTGTTAATAAATTATTATATATGGTCATCTCCTCTCCGTGAGGAGAGCTTTAATCGTTATACTGGAATTAATGTGTTTCTTAAAGAATATTGAGCTCTTTAAACATTATATCAAATACAATTAGTCTTGTAATTAATAAATAATTATTTTTTATTTTTTATTTTATTTTTCTGACATCACCTCCAAAGAATGGAAAGCGTTATCCGCCCTCACATTTTAAGTTGCAAAATATAATATTTGAAAACTTAGTTGCAAAATAAATAAATAAAAAAATACCAAACCACTGGAACCTGCAATTTATATATAGCAGAGTAATCGTTGAAGAAGCATGATTTAAAATTAGTATACATTAGGCATCGGATAAACTAATGTAAACGTGAATCAGACGACACAATCAGGACTAAATGGAAACCATTAATTAATAATTAATATACATGTAAATGATAGTAAGAATTCAGGCAAGTGCTATTTCAGATGAGGATTAATTAAAGAGAGAAGAAGAATAATCCATTCAATTAATATGATGCCTAACGTGATGTCCCTTAGGAAGGTGACGAGACAAATTCATATATAGGACCCAGAAACAGTGTTGATTCTTTGAGGGAAAGAAAGTTGTAAAAGAAATGGATACCAGAGGAGGAAAGTCCAGGTTCTTTCTTGCTTTAATATACAATGGCCAGGTGATACGTCGCCAACTTTCAAGACTTTCTTGCTCTTTTACATGCTCAGAGAACCATGCCCACGAATCCAAACACCCCCCCACCCCCCACCAGACTTCTGATATTCGATTTTAACGTGTGTAAAAAGAAAAAACCTTTTTGTATATATTTCGCAACCGTGATTTTATATCAATATTATTGCTAATAGTGAAATGTTTGCTCTTACGAAGATTCACTTGATAATGATAGAGACGTGCACTCAATCCTCCTATATTTGTGTGTTCTCAGAGCATCTTCAGAAAGCAGTCTTTTAGGGGGTGAACCTCTCTAATCACTTGACTAAGTGTGGCAGACACCCAATTATTATTGTTTTGTGTTTCGCAAGTGATTCCTTTCATGGGCACCAAGTAATTAAAACACCAACCAAACTAGAAAGGAAAGAAAAAGGCAGATATTCTCCTTTGAAATCCAACCACATGTATAAATAACAAGGATTCCCTTCACAAACAGGGGAGTGTTGCTGCTATTTTAGATAGCCATTATCATATATGTCTATGGATCTCACATTTTGGCCACGGCCCCTGTGGCCAAATCCTACTATCCGCATAAGAAATCAAATCAATGCATGTAGTTACCAAGGCTAGCTACTTTCTTTTCTTCAACTGGTCATGTTATTTGAAAAAAATCCAACATTCTTAAGTGGATGGACACAGAGCACTGGTTTACACTTAAGAATACTCCCCATCCAGGCATCATATTCGTGAAATTCTGAGCATTCTTGGTCAAGGATATTCCATGACCAAGGTGTGGAGGTGCGGTTGTTGAGCGAGTATGTGGAAGCGGTTTCTAAGCTTCTAGATCGACAGAAGTTTTGGAACAGGAGTAGAAAACAGAGGTTGCCTAAGAGGCCCAGGGAGACAATAACTAACAATGCATGAATTATCAATGAAGCCGCTTCTGGGCTCGTTTTTGCAAATCACAAATACTCTAACAGACAGAAACTTGGGCTGAGGCATGAGACAGATTCTTAGAGGAATTTAGGTTTGAAACTGATTTTGGGCTGGACCTCCATGTTCTTTGGTCCCTTTTCTCTTCATGTGAATGAAAGATCCGGGTGCATGAATCTAAAAAACAGTGATAATTCTTAATTTCTCTAATTTGAAAATATTTGAATTGATGTACTTTCATTATTTCTTCTAAATTTAAATTGTATTGATTTGTCCTAAAGATCTCATTTTAATTCACCTGAATGGTTAAAACACTCCATTCATAATTGATGAATTTATAGGTTCGGATTCACGCCAATAAAACCCTCAAATAAATCTATTGGAAAAGGGTAGAACTCATGCTTTGAGTTTGTTACTTGATCAAGTTTGTCTCCCCTGTCTTCTTGCTTGCTTGATTGATTGCTGTCTTATTATTTCAAAATAAAAAGGGGTGATATTCTCGTTCGTACAACCCTTTGATTTTTTTTAATAAAAAATTTAACCTTCAGTATTTTTTATTTTTTAAAAAAACTCTTTTTTTTTATTGAAATATGATAAGTTAAAATTGGATTCAGATGAATGCACGCCCCTCCGTGGGGCAAGACACGGCAATTAACAACTCCGCAAGCTGACTTCTTCCACCCGCTTTTTTCTCCTCTTTGCATGGGTTGGTGAAAGAAGTCAGATGATACTGAGTGTTTCTCGACCGCCAGTTGTAATCAGAAGACAAAAACTAGGCCCGGAGAAGGCAATAATGGATCCTGCATTTGTATTGTATGCCCACAAAACTCCTTACCAAACAAACATAGAAGTCATGGTGCACGCTTCACTGTCCCCGCGCTCGAGCAGCAGCAGCTGTAGTTGAGGTCCAAAAGCATCAATGCCATGCTCCCTAGCTGCAGTTCAGGTCCAACCTCACCCGTCCGTGCTGCAGCAAAGGTTCAATCAAGATTTTAAAAGATAAAATTAAAAAAATAATATAAAAATCAAAATTAATTTATCAATTTCATGATATAAAATTATGATACCTCCGTTAAAAATAAATAGTATAGATTTATAAAGGTCAATTTCAATTTAATATTAAAAAATTAAATTAATAAAATCAAATAAGAAAATAAACTTAATCAACTCAAATTAATCTGTTAAATCCAGATTAGGAGATTGGGATAAATTTATTGAAAATAAATTAAAAAAATAATATAAAGTTCAATTCTCAATCAATCTAGTGTTGCAGGATTAAATTGAAAGAAAAAGATAACAAAAAAACTCAAATTAACTTGTATAATCCGTAAAATTCATGACTTGTATCATAAGACCGTGACAACCCCATAGAAAACAAATAAAAAAATAGTTATGTAATTCAATTCTCAATCAACTCAATATTAAATGATGAAATTAAAAAAAATTAAAAATAACCCGAATCAATATGTCTAACCCGAAAAAAATAAAATAAATTATGAGTTGCAATACTAGATGAATTCAATGTTAAAAATAAAACTTAAAAAAAAATAAAAACAAATCATCAAGAATTTTGAGAATGAAAGTGAATTTTTTTTTTGAATTTTACTGTTTATTGCGATAGTGTAAAATGCTAGACTCTGTTAGCAAATGTTAATTTAAAAGAAAAGCTCCAAAACTATGCTTAGGATTACAAAATTTGAGCCTGATGGCATGATAAAATAATGCTGTAATTTGAGCTGGTGCCTCCTGGCTGACTTACAAATCAGACAAGAACAAGGGAACAGACACGTTAAGGTAAAGTTTAGCTGTTTTTAAAATGAAGACAGGGCCTGCTGCCCCTCCTCTTTGATTTACCGGGCCGAGGAAATCATTTCCAAGACCAACGGCACAATGCACCACCGACACATCTTCTTCCATGGAAGCTTATATTTATATTTTAATTATATATACACTCCTGGTTACGTGGAAGCTAATAGTTCTATATTCTTGAAAGAATGTGATGTGAATTCACCGTGAAAAAAAAAAAAAAAAAAAGAAGAAAAGAAACGGAGAAAAGGGACCGAGACGGCAAGAACGATCACTCCATAAAAGCAAAAAAGCAATAAAATAAAATAAATGAGATGATGGCCTTAATTTACTCCCGTTAAAAGTACCCCTTTTACTGATGGGTGGGTCCAGACTCTACAGTACAGAAGGATATGACACCAAAGGCCAGGCTAGGATTTTCCCATGGTGATCAAAATAAAGCACCACCATCGCCATGGCGCGACACTCTCCAGTCCGTCGTGCCCAGGCGGTGGAAGCGGTTAAATACCGTTTGGGATTATCCAAGCTCCACTGTCTGGTTTCGACATAAGCTGATGATTTTTTTTCCCCAACTGCAGCTCATAATTAGTAGCTGAGCAATGGCCAGAGGGTCAGGATATGAGAGTCATGTTATCACTGTACTGGTTGGACAGCCACTATATAAACAAGGGGTTACTCTTGCCTTTCTTCAATAATATAGTTTCTTTAAGCTTATATATTTACTTTTCAAAGTGCAGTGATATTTATTATGCTTATTTTCTTAAAATTTTCTAACTCATTAAATTAGATGTTATTTTTGTGTTTTTTTAAATAATTTTGAGGTATTAATGCTGAAAATAAAATTTGTTTTCAAAACATTTTTTAAAACACGTTTTCTTATAATAACATGGGAGTAACATCCGTATGTTAATTTTTTTTTGCATAAAAAAAATTATTCAGCCAGCCTGTAACAAGATAAATTAAATAAATATGTTAATATTTTATTTTTTGGTATTTATTTGCAAAAATAATTCTCATTGTTAAAAAAAATTATACAATGGCATATCATGTTTCTCATTGTTAAAAAAAACTGCCTTTCATATCAATGGAATGAGCAAAATCGAACTCCCATTTATATTGGCGTCACACATGTCTCGACTTATAATAAAAAAGAAAAGTCTATTAAAATGAAATTGCTCAACTTACAAATCCTCACTTTTATTTATTTGAATGAAATCGTTGAATAGAATTCTGATAAATTTTCCAATCTATTTGGTAATTTTCTATATTTACATGATTGATTTTTAGTAGAAAAGCACATAATAATTACAAAAAACGGTTAGAATAATAAAAAAACAATAGGTATAGTTTTACAGGGGAAAAAATAAAGTTAAATCTCTATAAATTAATAATTATAGAATCAAGAAAAATTATTAATTATTTAAAATATTATCTAATTAAGATATTATTTTAAATTTAAGGTGGGATTAAAAAAATATTATTTAATTAGCTACCGAGTCCGAATGTTAATTTATCGAGGTTGTGTTGTAGATAACCCAAAGAGGTGAAATGTCAATTTAGTAATAAAAGGAAGATCAAAACCCAAAGTGGTACAAGTATACTGCACCAATAAATATTCCATTTCCAAGGTCTATCAAAACCTCAGAGTCCAGAAGTTTTTTTCGTGCAGGTCTCTGTGGCTATATGACTGTACTCTGACCTTTGGCCACCACCGACAGCAGTCTCCGACACCCGCAAATGAGAAAGGACTGCCAGCCTCCATCCTCCGGCGCCACAGTGAGCAAATTACCAGCATGCTTCGAGACAAAGCCCTTAGTGGCCACATTACTAGCCTTGACCTTTGTTATGCTCCTTTGGAACCTCCCTCCTTACTATCAAAACCTCCTCTCCACTACCACACGCCCCTCTTGCTCAGCCCCAGAAACCACCGTCTCCTTATCAAATACTTCCTCTTCGTTCACCAGTACCTCATTATCTGACCAAAAGTATTTATCCAGCTCGTCATCATCCTCATCTAACGCCGACCCAAACAAGCGGATCTTCCAGGCCTACGGAAACGCCGCCGCTCTCTTTGTTCAGATGGGTGCATACCGAGGAGGACCGACCACCTTTGCTGTGGTTGGCCTTGCTTCGAAGCCCATTCACGTGTTCAGGCTTCCCTGGTACAAATGCGAGTGGATCTCTAACAATGGCTCTTCTATAAGGGCCAAGGCTTATAAAATGCTTCCTGACTGGGGCTATGGTCGTGTCTACACAGTGGTGGTTGTGAATTGCACCTTCCCTGTCAATCCAAATCAAGACAATGCGGGTGGAAGGCTCATGCTTAATGCCTATTATGACGAGTCTCAGAGGAAGTACGAGAAATTCACGGCATTGGAGGAATTACCTGGCTCTTACAACGAGTCTAAATTCCGCCCTCCTTATCAGTACGAGTATCTTTACTGCGGGTCTTCTTTGTACGGGAATTTGAGTGCGTCGAGGTTTAGAGAATGGATGGCTTACCATGCCTGGTTCTTTGGACCCAGCTCTCATTTCGTGTTTCACGATGCCGGCGGCGTGTCTCCTGAGGTAAGGGCTGCTCTTGACCCTTGGGTTCGTGCTGGGAGGGCTACTGTTCAGGATATAAGAGGGCAAGCTGAGTTTGATGGGTATTACTATAACCAATTTCTGGTGGTGAATGACTGCTTGCATCGCTACAGATACTCTGCTAATTGGACATTTTACTTTGATGTGGATGAGTATATCTATTTGCCCGAGGGGAATACTTTGGAATCTGTTTTGAAGGACTTCTCTAATTATACCCAGTTCACCATTGAGCAGAACCCAATGTCCAGTGCACTCTGCTTCAATGATTCCACTCAGGACTATCCCAGGTACTTGCTCTACATTCTTTAATTCACTACTTTTTCTCTCGCCTGCTCTCTGTTTTTGTAAAGCAGAATGGGAACACAAGAGAAATTCGACAACAATTCTTGCTTGCCTTTTTTTTAAGAATCTCGATTGATTTCTACTTAGATTATGACAGTTCAAAATCCAGTCACTATATATAGTGTAATTCAGCTGAGACACTGATGTATCTTTGGGGGTTCTTAATTACAATGCAGGCAATGGGGATTCGAAAAACTTTTATTCAGAGAATCAAGAACTGGGATACGAAGGGATCGCAAGTACGCAATACAGGCTAAGAATGCATATGCTACAGGAGTGCACATGTCGGAGAATGTAATTGGCAAAACCTTGCACCAGACTGAAACAAAGATTCGATATTACCACTACCACAATTCCATACAAGTACCAGGCGAACTGTGCAGAGAATTCCTTCCTCTATCAGCAAAGAACAATGTGACTTGGTACAATGGGCTCCCTTATGTGTATGACGATAACATGAAGAAGCTGGCCAGCACCATCAAGGATTTTGAGCGCAACACAATTGGAAATGTACAGGCTTACTCATGATTGTTCGAGCAATAGTCCACATGCGTGCATTATTTGACTCTTCACACCTGCTCCCCATCTTCGTGATCCATTCACCTTCACTGGTTGGGTTGCTCAAAATTCACTCATATTTTACTGTCCTGCGGGTATCGCACCCACCCCAATGAGTGGTGATCATGGACTAATGCAGGAGAAAAGGTGGAAGTGGGTCCATTATTACTTTCGATTTGTCTGCTTATATATATATATATATATATTGAAAAAAAAAATTGAATACATGCGTCTTTATTTTTATTTGCTCTATGATTAGCTTCATTTCATTCTAGCAACGCTAGACCAAAGGAATTCTGTAAAGATAACTGTGGGATAATTTTCTTTAACCTCCTTTGGGGTGGTGGTATAGATGCTTTTAGAAAGTTTCTTAATTTGACCATATTGATATGAGTAGCTAGTGAATTATTAAGAAAAAGGTGCTTCTTGAATTGATTCTCGATTGATTGACGGAGACCCTTCAACCGATGGTGAGATTGAAGAGGGTAAATAATACAGCAGAGTGCCGGCCGGCCCTTCAGCGGGTGGATAAACCTAAAAAATGGGCCGGGGAGGATTGAAATGAATGAAAAAGAATTTATCATTGTCTCAATCGCCTCCTTCAACCTCAAGTTTTGTGTCATAGGAAGAACAGTTCCATGCTTGGCTGGAGTGTGCGTCTAACATTTATTATCAAGTAATTTAGGAGTGAAGTTGCTCTCCAGTCGGGAGGGGATTTGCCTCCACTGCACAAGACATGTGGCTTCCAGCACAAGCTGCACTGTTCATATCCACCGATTAAGATGCCTTATGAATATGTTTGGTAGGCTGGCTGGCTGTAATAATTGATTTTGGAGACCAGCCTTGCCGAGAAATTGGTTGAGGAGAGAAGTGCAATGATTGAGAGAGCAGTTTCCCTTTGTTTCCCTGCCAACTAGGTATGGGTGGCTCTTCTTTCCTCCGGCCCCATGTTCCATGCTTGCTTGGCCTTTCATCTATACACACATGTATGTATGCGTGTATTGTTCACAGCGCGGATGGTCACGTATATACTTAGAGGTGGCGAAGCTTCATGCTGTAATCGGATAATTGTTGCATGGCAGAGCCACTGCTAAATCGACTTAGATTTCATGTAAATATACTTGCATCTCTCTTTTATTATTTGTTTTTGTCCTTTTTATGACAATAAATGCATTTAGCTTCGTGAACAAGTTGAGATCGGTAGATTGTTGTAGAACAAAAGTTGAAAAGTAGGTGAACATTCGTCGTCCTTCGGTCCCAAGCATGTGGCTTCCAGTTCCACCATAAAATTCCATCACATCCCGATTGTTATGTTGGGTATATTAATTGATTCGGGAACCAGCCTAGCGTATAATTGTTTAGTTCTCTCTTAAGCCTTGGAAGACACGAGTGTTTTCTCGTTAATATTAATTAATTTTATTACAAGGTCGCCGCCATACACGCCAATATGCACTACGTGTCTGTATATACACAGACACTTAAATAGGTACGGGTGTAATTTTAAACTTCCTTTTCATGTAATTTTTAAATTTGAACCATGATTTAAAAATTATTCTTTTATTTATGGTAAAGATAATTTAAAATAAATTTAATTTTGAATCCTATTTGATAAAAACTAAATAAAAAAACAGACCGTTCGAAAAATGAATGCCGTATAAGTCACAATCCCTTGATAAAAGTTAAATATTTCAATTTCTTATTAAATCAAGATTTTGACTTAGATTTTATAATAATTTTTTTATTCAAGTAAAGAATTATTTCTAAACAACTACACTTACGTTAAAAATAATAATAAAAAAATTTAAATTAATTTCATAGAGTATATAATTAGTGTGAATACGTCATTGTCATTCTCCTTAATGATCCCTCCTTCACCTGCTTCCGGAGATGTAGATCATTGCTCCTTGTAATTCTTGAGATGATAGATTCAGCAGCATTACTGCTGCCAATTAATGCAAATATTTTTCTACGTTTTCCTAGTTTGGCACGCCTTGGCTGTGGCAAAACTCCATCCTCGTGTACCCAATTAATATTGTTAACTTCAAAAATGAATATTAAACTCAGCAGGGTGTTGCAGACCCATGCACTAATTAAGCATTACCAGAGCAGTGAGCGGTGATATTGCCAGACCAGAACAGACCATGTGATTTTTCTGTTTTTCCCTTGATGTTGGATCATGCTGCTGCTGCTGCTTGTTCAAGTATATATATATATATATATATATATATGGACGTTGCATCCACTAATTAAATGGGCGTATTCAAATTTCGCTCTTTGTTTTCCAATTTTTGTTGGCGTCAACTGTTGTCACTAAAGACAGAATGGATGCTAGCAAACATCAATTAACCTTGTGTGGATAGTCAAGAATTAAGTTCATGAATGGGTCTGTACGTAGTCCTCCTTGATTTCCAAATTCATCCAAGGAAACAACTAAGTGAGGAGGATAGTAAAGATGTGGCAAGATGCTCACATGATTCTGCTCTCCCCTGGTGGATGGATATTAGTTGATATATCAAATCATGCTTGCTTTGTCAAGAACGGAGACTGAGAGAGAGAAGCACCGAAACCTAAAAGTTCTTGTGTTCTTTTTCTATGAAGTTTAAAGATGTTTAGATAACTCCTTTAAAGAGCACAACGTCAAGATGCAACATGTTGAATGATGGAAGTTTCTTCATGGCACAACTACCGCTGGCTTGGAGAGCTTTTGCCTTGTCTTGTTGTCTGTATATTTACAGTGGAACTAAAACTGGGTCTTCCACTCTTAGACTCATTTGTCTTGCGGAATAATATGGATTACTAGCACCAGGGGCTGAACTTCCTCTCCCTCTTCGACACTTAAAGCGCATTGATTCCTTCGATCACGTCAGTGTGGACCAAGATGCACAAGAGAGATATTAGTCTATGGGCTCAATGGATGGAGCCTCGAGCCTACGAGTCCACTTATGGTTGGGTCAAAGGGAGAAGCGTGGAAGCAATCCATTAGTGTGCGTTTCGGTGCACGGTTGAAATTTGTATTTTTAAAAAATCTGATTTTTTTAATTTTTTTTATATTTTTAGATTTTTTATCGTGGTGATATAAAAAATATTTTTTAAAAATAAAATAAAAATTATTTTTATATATTTTCAAATAATAAAATACTTTAAAAACAACATCTACTATATACTCAAACATCTCTCTCTCTCCACACACGCGCGTGCGCGCACACATCTTCTTTATATGCAGACACATGAACTTGTTACTTGGAAATTTATTTTAAGTAAATAAATTATTGGTAAATAAAAAGTTAATTTTAAAGAATTTTGGTTTTTACTTAAAAAATTCTTGATGTTTTTATATTTAATTTTTAATAGTTAATTAATGATTGATAATGATGATTCTTATTTTTTTTAACTTTCACACATCTTCTTTATATGCAGACACATGAACTTGTTACTTGGAAATTTATTTTAAGTAAATAAATTATTGGTAAATAAAAAGTTAATTTTAAAGAATTTTGGTTTTTACTTAAAAAATTCTTGATGTTTTTATATTTAATTTTTAATAGTTAATTAATGATTGATAATGATGATTCTTATTTTTTTTAACTTTCAAAATTCATAGGTGGTGAAGTAATATTTTTAGACAATTATTTTTCAGATTTTACATACTATTTCTTACATTATTTTTAGTGTTTTTCTTTTCATTTTTATGTTTTGATTTTCCTGATAAATCTAGAGTTTAAATTCATCTTGTTGAGAGATATTTGAGGTACATAATTTTTAGTTCAAAAACCTTACTTAAAAATGTATCTAAACCAATATGGTGTTGTTAGAATATTGAGAGACATATTATAAATATCATAATTGTATAAGTAAGGAGTAATAAAATCTTAAAAACAAATAATTTATCATTGACAGCAACAAAATATTTATTATTTTAAAATGTCTCAATAAATATATATCATTCTTATTTTAATTTAAACATGATTATTTTTATTACTAGCATGCGTGTTATTTTTTTATTTTATATCAATTGCATATTTGAATTCATGTTAAGTATGCATGTTAAAGTTCTATTATTATTTTTGTGTTGAAATCATGTTTATTTTTAATTATACTTTTACATATTTATAATTTTTAGCAAGTATAAACTTTAGGTTGTTGCTGTACATCTTTTATTTAACGTGTTTTGGTGTTGATAATTTACACATTAGCCTAATATATTTATAAACTTTAATCTACAGTTGTATGCTTGGTAATATTCCTTGCAGTGCAGACCTAATAAGATAACTTTCAAACAATGTTGTTAAACCTAGCAACACTTTTAACAATATAAACCGCTAATTTTATGCTATGAGTGTTGATGGCTGTCAGTGTTTTTTTTCTTTTTGTAAAAGTATTTTTTATTTTTTAATTTCATTAACTCGTTTTAAAATTTAAATGCCAAATCTTTAAATCATCATCATCATCATCATCATCATTATTATTGACTGTTCATTGAAGAACCAATGACTCGTACACATATTGATGAACACAATTAATCTAGCTATTTATACCATAAATTAAAAATGACCTTTTGTTAATCACAAAAGACACTATATATGATTGCCTTCAAGGGTCAATATCTCGTGCTCATCCTAAGAAAAGAAGGGAAAGGCGGACACATAGCAAGGTCTTAAGAGCAAACTTAGGAAGAGAACGAAAACTCTTGTCACCACAATATATATATATATATATATATATATATATATATATATATATATATATATATATATATATAGTCAGAAAATTAATGAAATGAGAAGATCATGGAGAAAAGTCTTGTTGACAGAATATATTATTTAACATTATGATATCATATCATGTGATATGGGGAGTGGGGTTATTATTTATTGAATATTATTTGCTATATATTATTTACCACTAATTTGTACACTTTTTAGTGCACCCATTTAATTTGATGCATGCATATAATTTGAGAAGGGGCAGTTGGTGCAGTGGGAGTGGAAGAATTGGCCACTTGGGGGTGGAGGTCCGTCCCAAGGAAAAATCGATTGTTGGATAATACTCTTTCTCCTAAGCTCAGCGCTAGCTCTTCTGGTTGGAAGTCTGACCTTGGTGAGCAACAAACAAGAAGAAGAAGAAGAAGAAACAAAAGTACACAGCTTGATCGACATATCCTCCCATGTATGTAGTTTCAACCTGTAAAAAGCGGCTGCCGACTCGTGTGTCCGTAAATTCAAAACTGGCCCCACTCAAATCAGACGGTTGAGCTTGGATAAGGGGAGTCTTGTATTTAATCTAGAAAAAGTGATCGGACGAGAATTAATATCTGGGTGTTGCTGCCCTCATTCAACTCCGTCGATGTATACTACTGTCATAAAATGCGGGCACGTTTCCTTCCACCTATTTCCTTTTTCTTTTTTATTATTAAAATAAAATAAATAAAGGCGTGCGCTGTTTTTGTTACCGCCTTGTAATATCGCATGATATCATATATATTTTCATTGCAGGATATCTTTCTTCTTCTAGTGTTTCCCTGAAGCGCATACACCTTACAACATACACATGAATACAAAAATATCACTGCGCATTCCTCGATCTTAATCCTTGATATCTTCGATCGGTGTGCTGGTTTCTTTCTACCTGAACCTGTCGAGGTTTGTGTCTCAGGCAGATGAATCAATATCTCTTTTTTCATGTCTGTAATTTGCAGTCTGGGTTGGCGATGAGTCCTTGATTGCTTTTCGTTCTTTTGGCAGCTGTTTATTACCTATAATCAACAGGAACAGAGGCTGTAGAAGATTGGATTTTCATCGAAACTAATAGTAATAACAAAGTCATGGTATTTTCACTCTAGCACCTCTCTGTTTCCACTGCTCTGTTTCATCTTTTTATTCTTTTATTTTGTGTCTGGGGTTTACTCATTTGAGGCAGTGATAATTGATTGCAGGTGAGTTCATTTGGGCAAATGGGGAACCACGACATGGGTCCACCATGGTTGATACCCATGCTTAGAGCAAGCTATTTCATTCCCTGTGGAGTTCATGGTGAATCCAATAAAAGCGAATGCAATATGTTCTGCTTAGATTGTATGGGAAATGCTTTCTGTTCGTATTGTCTCATTTATCACAAAGACCACCGTGTTGTTCAGGTTTGTCGAAATTGTCTTCGAATTAAAACACTATTAATTTTACATATACCTACTGCCAGTACTGGTACAGTGTTTTCTTCAATCTTATAGCATTAATATGCATTGCTTGATTGATTGAAAAACCGAATGTTCGTGCAGATAAGGCGATCTTCATACCATAACGTGGTGAGGGTAAATGAGATACAGAAGTACATAGACATATCATGCGTGCAGACTTACATCATCAATAGCGCCAAGATTGTGTTCCTCAACGAGCGCCCTCAGCCAAGGCCGGGAAAGGGAGTCACCAACACTTGTGAAATTTGTTGTCGAAGTCTCCTTGATTCTTTCAGATTCTGTTCACTTGGATGCAAGGTAGGTTAATTCTGATGACTTTCCTTCTCGATTATTAATCGGCGCTCTGCTCTGCTCTGATTACTTAATACAATATCCATTGTTTGTTCGAGTAAAGTGCTCTTTGCGTTTTGTTAGCTGGGAGGGATGAAGCGGGGTGACCCAGACCTTACATTTGCGGTAAAATTGAAGCACAATAGGGATCCCTTCTTTGGTGGGTCAGAATCAGATGAGTCCTCGACCCCTAAGAAGATTCGCAGGACACATGCTTTCAATCGTTTGATGGAGGGACTCTCAATCTATTCCTCTAATAATGATGGCGCGGAGAGCTCCGGTGATGATGCAGCTACCAACATTTCTCCGGCTACTCCTCCCATTTTCAATCATCGAAATGCAAGGAGAAGAAAGGGTATACCTCATCGTGCCCCATTTTAAGATTTCATGAACCAAAAAACAAAAAAAAAAAACAGATTTCCAGTATGCTTAATTAGCATTTAGTGGTATTAAAAAAAGGAAAAAAAATGGCACATAAAATGATGGCGAGGAAGGAGGAAGTGGAATGTGGGGAATTAGGAACTGATACATTCTCAAGTTTCTTGTGTAGATACCTCTCCACTTGTATAGAATCGGATACTAGATAGTGTGTTTTTAATAGCTTTGGAGCAAGGAAATGGTCCCTTCATATACATTTAGCAATTACTGTTGGGATTTAATTTCTAAGTCAAGAAAACTTTGGATATATGAAATACCATATCCATGCATGTACAGATCATGTCTATAAATATATAATATGGGGTTTTAGATTGTTGGAAGGGTAGCAATAATAGAGTACAGTGGCATTATGATGGCATTTGTACAGAACAGAACATTGTGTTTTGTTCTTGTAGATATTGATATTTAAAGTTATACCTTGTGTTCTGGCATCTTTGTGATCTTCTATTTTATATTCTATTTGCATTCTGAGATACCTTTCTTCTATGTATATATATAGGGAGGGTGGGGGTTTTTTCTCATGGGAAAATGAGTTGCAGCTTCTTATTTTGGACATGAATGGATCAATTGTGAATTCGTAGCTAGAAATATGAAACTTATGCTGCATATATGTGTGTAGGCGGCCCATAGATTTTGTAATGGATATGATGGAGAATCTTCGTAGGGAAGTACATTTGTGCTGATCAAGTTTTAGATATAGATTCTTAGAATATTGTAGACTACAAAAGTTTTTTTTTTTTTTTTGAGAAAACAACAACAATATACCATTCCTGAAGATAAAAGATGGTCACTGGTTCTTGATTGATTTAATTTATGCTTTAGTTTCTTCCTATATCTCCCCCCCCCCTCTCCCCAATAAAATAAAATAAAATATAGTAGGGTATGAGTATAAACTCCCTCGTTAACAATCAACTTTCTGATGTGTTTTGTTCTTGTTAATTAGCTTTGCCTTCACGTAATTAATTAAAATTGCATTTGATGTGAAGGTGGGTTCTGTTTTATCATTTATGGCTAGCGCAAACACCTCGGACTTATAGAGGTGCATGCATCAATCGCAGTTTTTCAGTGAATACAATTATGTGTGGCGTGATACTGCATCTCTCTCTCTCTCTCTCTCTCTTTTATATATATGTATATTTTCCCGGCACAGTGACTCTTAATCTTTAACCTTAAAAATAGGATTGATGGTATTCCCAAATGGGATATTGTGAGTAGCGATGGAGACGAGTTGTAAGTTTTTGAGGCTAGGAAATCTACGAGGGTCTCAAGGGAATTGGATGAAGATAATTGCAAGTTGCCAGTGCTGTAGTTAAGATAAATATCAAGAGCAGATGAATTAGTTCAAGATGGGATGGAGTTCAAATCAGAGAAAAGCTTGGGAGACACGAAATCCCCACAAGGACAAGGACGTCCCTCTCCAGATGCTCCTAAAATCCTAATCTCTCACTATCATCTCTCACTGTTGCCCTCTATTAAATAAAAACAAGTAGATGAGAGCCGTGAGGAATCTGAAAGGCTGCGTGATCAGAGCACTCTCCTTCACCCCCTTCCACCCATTCCTTTTGTGCTTTATTTTCCCCTTCTTATCCCTTCTTCGCTGATATTCTTAGCTTAATATAATAACATATAGTGCCTAGCACAGTAGCAATTGCATCCCTTTTCTCAATGAAAGTTGAAAAATTGATCGTTCAATGAATTTTTGGTCGTATAGAAGTTTGGGATGATCGGGCTATTAATGGGTGACGTTTCCCAAGTTCAAAGATCGCAAGAAAATCATCCCAAACTTTGTAGCAAAGGCCAATGTGAGGCTGCTTTGTCTGTTTGCGAGGTGCATATATACACTCTTAAGTCGTTAGTTGTGCCACGTTTTATTCACTACATGTCTGCCCCATCCTTTGGGTCACATATGGGTCCTTTTTTATGCTAGAAGGATCAAATAATGTCATCACTTCGATCAGTCTTGAGACTTATTTGTCCACCCGAAAAGAGAGCACGATGTTTCGCAACTTGGCATTTTACTAATGGGTGTCACTGTGTAGTGTGGATAAATGATAATATTGGCTTTATTCCTCTCTCTCTCTCTCTCTCTCTCTCCCCCCCTCCCTCCTTGCTGCATGCCTTCAATTGTTTTTTAATCTCTCTCTCTTTTTTTTGGATTTTATAATTTATATGCGGCATAAACTAATGGTTCTCGTGAGACTGTGTTGATAAGGCTCGCTCTTAGGTTGGGTTGTGGTGTAGGCTGTGGCTTTGGCATCAGACATGCCGTCATTAATTTCTCATTTTCTATAGAGCACTCTCAGTGAATTTACAACCAACCCCACCCCCTCTCCCTTCCCCTTTCCTCTCCATGTTATATGTTGCTTTCGGTGTTAATAGTTTATAAATAGCGGTGTCGTCGTACACCTCATGTCTCTCTGGTAAACTCTAGCTCCTGCCTATCTGCAACCTAACCCTAACTTATTTATCTACTTTTGAGTGCTATGTTGTTGTCATGCGGGAGGAATGACATCGTTCCATTGACAATTATCAAATTTCTTGCATTTATTTCAAATTAAGATGAAATTCAACACAACATTAGTTAGCGAAGACAACGAATTTGCATTGCATTTAATTGGTTTCGTATAATTAGAGACAGAAATGTAAGAAAATTTATGTTAAGTTGCGTGATTAGCATGGATTTTTTAAGATTTCAATATATATATTTTAATATTTTACGATATTATTTTCAATCATGTTTTAAGTTAAATACCTCCTCCATGAAATGAACGATATTTTACAGTGTTATTTTTTATATTTTCTCAGATATATAAATAACGACCTGCTTTGAAATATCAGCCGTCCATGTGCAGGATTTCAACTAGGGTATATATTCAGAAAAATCTCTATGAATAGTCACTCTCATTTGGACACATCAATGAATTTAATTCGGATTAGCTAAAAAACAAAAGAAGTAATCATCGTTTTTGTGTGTGGAGGAAATAAGATAAAGAAACAATCAGCTCCATTTTACGCAAACATTTCTTTTATCAAGATTTTCATGATCCATATAAATAGATGTAGAAATTAAAAAAAAACAACAACAACTACAACAAGAAAAAGGCGGCTTGGCTGAAAATTAGATAGGATTTAGTAAATTTCTTTTGAAAACATATTATATTCATTATATTTATGTTTATTTAAAATATGTTGACATGATATAATTTCAATTTGAAGAACAATTAATCATTATTAAAAAATTGACAAATACAAACACACACTAATTAAATATTTTCATCGGTAAATTGCAACAAATTTCTCTGACTAAATATGCTCTCGCACTATCCATCGGTAAACACCGATAGAAATATTCCATCGGTATATATATACCGAAGGAGTTATAACGGGAAAAGAAGAAATGATAAAAAAAACCAAGAAGTATAATGACATGTTATTTTTACAGATAAAATTACCGACAGATTTAAATTTATCGATTAAATTCGTTGACAAATTCTTGTATAATATTTAATTTATGACCTAACGAGCGACCATCCTCTCTCTCTCCCTTGTTTATTCTTCTTCCTCTATTTTTCTTCGTAACAAACAATACAAACACCCCTAATTTTATACAAATCAACCTTAGTTTGTTAGCATCAGTCACCTCAACACTTAGTTTGTTAGCATTTTGTTCTGATCCAAACTTTATTGAGGATTCCCCACTTCAGGTAAGCAAAACTACCAAGTTTTTATTTGAACTCAATTTTAAAATGTTAATTTTTATTGTATATTTTTATAGTATATGTATTTTGTTAAAGTGTTTACTTGTTTAATAGCTTTTTTCCATAGAAATTTGTTGTTTGAATGTATGATTTGTACATGTTAGGGTTTGTTTGAGATTCATAAAATTGTATTTGTTTGTAAATTGATAAAAATTTAATTTTAATTTGTGATGTAGGTGTTTTGTGATGAAATAAATAATGGCTTATTTAATGAGTCCATTTTATATTTGTCGATTTAATTGTTGAGTTGAAATTTTTAAACTCAATTAAGTCAAGAGTTTGACTGGTTAACTCAGATTTGTTAGGAATCATTCTTAATAATTTATCTTGACTGCACATATGATTCTCAATCTATTTAGTTAAATGCATCCATTAACTTTTTAATTTACTGATTGGATTTTTTTCTCCAAAAAATGTGTTAGGAAACCAACGTATTAGTTTTTTTTGTTGTAAAACAAACTTATTCAACAAGCAACTAAGCACATGTTAGATAGATAGTGCAAGACTATTAATTATTGAGGTAACAGGAAATTAATGCAAGATTAATATGTTAGACCAATCCACAAATTGATCTGAAAAAGGATTGAGGTCATTAAGTTATAAGATTTATCCACAAATCACTCGATTGATTTGAGTCAGCTATCTTCATTAAAACAGATTTATTTTTTTTTAAAAAAAATTCTTTGTATTACCCACACAAGTTTTAATTGGTTTTAGCCAAGATAACCGAGTCACTAAAACTTGACCGGTTCAATCGAATTTCATCATATTAATATTTTATCTGATTCAACTAAAAATATAGTTTTAATTAGACTTTAAATACTAGATTTTTTTAGTCAACCCACCAGACTTAGTCAAGTTTAATAACTATATATTTGTGATCATTTTACCATAAAATGGATTCAGTTTTACTCTTAGACTCGATCATTTGTAAGTATCTAAAAATTTTGGATTAAATTGAAAATTTCAATTAGACTTGACAGACGGAAAGACTGACAGAACAATTAAAATATTAATTTTTATTTACCATCGGTAAAGGTATCGGTGATAGTTGGTGAATTTTTGAAAAATTTTTTTTATTAAATTGATAATTTCAATTAGACTTGACAGACGGAAACTTCAATTAACAAATTAAAAAAATAATATTTAATTCACCATTGGTAAAAAAATCTCAAGTTAAAAGATCAAAATCTCTAAAATCATAACAAATGGGCAAATCTCTTCTTCTGTCTTCCTTTGCAGCTTCTTGTCTCCTTATAAATCTTCATCTTTCTTTCTATTCTCTCTCTCCTTCTCTATTCAAACCATTCTCTTCTCTTCTATTCTCCTCCATGCTTAAGTATGTTTTCTCCTCTCTTCTCCTTCTCTTATTATTTAATGAATTCTTGGGATTTTGTTTTTCTTCTCATGCTCGGGAAAACTCAACATTAAGGTAAGATTATTATTTTTCCTTCTCTATTTTTGAATTCCTTTTCATTTTCAATATTTTTATAAATGTTATTGGGAATTTTTTTTATTTTTTCTGTTATTATTAATTGTATAAATGTTAATAGAAACTTTTTATTTTTTTAAAAGTTTTATGTTATAAATAATTTTATAAATGTTGAAAGTAATTTTTTATTTTTCTTTTAAAAATAATCACATAAATGTTGATGGAAATTTTTAATTGTTTTTTAATTTTTTTTTGTTATTAATAATTGTATAAATGTTATTGGAAAATTTTAATTTTTTTTAATTTTTTTCTTTAATGATTGTATATAGATTGTTGGAATGTTTTTATTTTTTTTTTAACTTCTTAGGAAATTTAATGATTGTATAAATGTTGTTGGATTTTTTCTTTATATTTTATGTTATTAATATGGTTAGCTAATTGATTTGTTGGTGTTAACAAACAATTTTTAATATCATGAAAAATAAAAAAATAAAAATAATAGCCATGATAAATAAAAAAAATTAATAATATCTAAGATACTAGTTAGGATAAATGAATAGTTATTAATATGAAATATGTGTTTATATTAACATTATATGATCATTTCACAAATGGTCGTAGTAAAGTTAATTGAAAATTTGGTTAAATTAATATAATTGAAATTATTTGATTGACATAGATTAAAATGAAATTAACTGGTTTGTGGCAATCTAATTTAAATTGTTGTGTATTTACAGGTTTAAAAATTTTAGGTAGTTTCCCATATAGGGGAGGGTGTTGTCGAATTTTTTTTTAAAATAGGAATGGTTTACGATACCTTAATCATTTAATTTTTGTAGATGCCTAGAGAAAAGTCAATAGCACGTCATACGAATATGATAATTTCTAGTTCTTATAACAGCAATTCTGACAACATGAGTTGTTTGGTGCCCACTAAGAACAGGCACCTGTGACACAAGCATCCATGCTCAATGCGGGCTCGTTAAGTATGATGCTGTCATGTTGATGGGGGGTCCTTTCATAATGGGATCCATTTACCCTGAAGTACCAGGCTTGGTGGAAAAACGACATTTCAATGTAAGTTTGTTTTCCCCTTACAGCGACTTGTTAAAATTTTTTGAAAAATTAATTTCAAGCAACATTGTGAATTTCAAGCTTCAAAACATTGAGGCTTCTATAACTATAACATCGGTGATGAAAATTCTATTATTTTAATGGAGTCAGGTTTGTTTAAACATCCTGAATAAAAACCTATGATCGATGCATAATTCATAAGGTTTAAGGTTAATATTAACTTAAATATATTTTTATCATGTTACTTTGGTTAGTTTATTAATATTAATAAAAAATTTCTTGTAAAGATTTTATCTACAAGGAAAAACTTGAATGAAATAAAGCTAACAACTCTATTGCAAAGAAGGTTTGCGAGATCACGCTACAATTAGGTGAGATTGAAATTAAGATAAAATTTTCAATTTTTTTATTCAATTTTATTATTCATTTACTAACATATAATTCATTTGTACTATATAGGTTGCGTGATTTTTAAATTAGACGCAAAAAAAGAAATGAATCCCTTGGAACATTGAAAGAAAAAAATTAAGTGTTTGATAAATTATTAAATAATTTCTAACATCAAAATAAATTAATCAATTTATTTTTGAGTATAATTGTCTTTTGTAAGTATATATTTTAATACTAGAAAAAGGCTTTGGTCGTGGGATAACTTGGGTTACATGGTTAAAGTGTTTCCAAAAATCTTTAAAATGATTTTTTCTTTAGATATTTTTATATATTTTTAGATCGTTTTGATGTGTTAATATTAAAAATATTTTTTAAAAAAATTAAAACAAATATTATTTTAATATATTTTGAATAAAACATACTTTGAAAACAATCGTTACCACATTCACAATCATTAAGTTAGTTATGATCTATGAGTAACTCGGATTTTTATAGATAGCAAGTACATCATTAGTTCTATTACTATGTCGTGCATTAGTAATACCCATCTTACTACTGATTATAAACGACTCAGTGCTGAGACGGTCGAACTCTGCTTATTGATAATAGAGATGAGATCACATATGAATGATGCATGTGTTTTTTTTTTTCGTCTCACGGTCTAGGCGAAGACCTTATAAATGTTGAAATTTGAAATAAATATTTGAATTATATATATATATATATAATTATTATCTATTTTTGTTTAATATATTTTTTTTAAAATATTTTTAAATTAGTATTAATAAGATTACCGATGATCTAAATTCATCGATATATTCCATGGAATTAAAAAAAATAATGCAAATACCACTGTTTACTTCATCTAGTTTTTCCATTTTAACTGTTGCTACGAGATTGTTAATTAAAGCCTTCTAAAATGATGGGAAGCCACTATGGCCTATTCTTTTTTGGACTGTTCTCTTTTTTTTTTTTTGAATAGTTATTATTTTAAAATATAGTGGACTGTCCTCTCTCTGTTTGTGGATAGGTGCAAAACTACGGTGGATGTCGTGGGCATGACATTTCCAAAATTTGACATTTTTTATTTATTTATTTTAGTCCTGATTGCTTTGAATTTTTTTAAAGCACATGTTATTTGACATCATTCCACTTAAAAAAAGATGACAGTCGCTAATTTATTACAATTTTATGCACGCTCCATGATACTATTTCATATTGGTGCTCTTGTTTCTAAAGATGTAGAGCTTATTTCAATTGGATCTCATCTTTTCGAGGAGTTTGCTTCAATTGATCAAGATAGGGAAATTAATTCAGGTCCAAAACAATGTTTTCAACCATAAATCTCAAATTTGAAATGGGAAACAGTTCTTCCATATCCGGGAGGAAGAAGAAGAAGAAGAAGAAAACAGAGCGAGAGAGAGAGGGGGGGAATATTCCAATTCGATCGAGGGGTGGTTTTCTTACAGGTGGATTCTAAACTTGACCTAGCAAGCACGCTTGTTTTGAAATACTCAATATGGGTAAGAGTAAGACTAATTCTTAACAGTTTATTTTTTTTTAAGGGTTTTATTCAGATTTTGTTGCTGTGTTTTTTAATTAAAATCCCATTCATCTTTTATATATATATATATATATATATATATGGATAGTTATGGAGGCATATAACGCGCGGTAGTATATGACAATACCTATATATCTGTTAAAATAATTATTTTATTTTTAAATTATATAATTAAAGAAAAAAAAGTAAAAGCGTAAGAATTAATTAATCTAGTCTGATGCATTAAGTTTTCCTTCTCTCATTTAACTTGTTTTATTTTAGTCATTTAACTTTCACCTTGAACATGAAGATGTTAAAAATATATGAATTATTGGATTGCGGGTCGTAAACATTCTAACTAATATATACTCTGAAAATTAAAGGGTATTATAATAAAAATAAAAAAGGTTGATTCTGTTAAGTAATATTTATCTAGTTTTATTTATTAAGGGTAGAATAGTATTTTCAGTTTAACTTATATATAATTCCTTTGTATTTAGGTTAATTTAAGCATTCATAACAAACATATTATTTAGAATTCTAGCTTCCTTTTATGTTTCATCTTAATTACTTTAACATGGTATCAGAGCCTAGTTGATCGAACCCTTGGCTTGTTAATTTTATGGAACTCGCTGCCCTTGTAGAAATCATGTTCACCAATGTCAGAGCCACTGCTCGTATCAAAATTGTTATCATCATCCACTTCATTCCCTGTAGGATGTTCCAGCATGCTCAATGCATTCCTTTGAAGCTTAACTTCAGATCCATTTTTCAAAACATTAGACATGAGTTGTTTGACCTATTAAAAGATGGAGGATGAAGATCAGGTTTTGTGCTTGCGGCTGAAGAATTAATATCTGAAACTTTATTTTAGATTCTTCAGCTTTTGCAATTTGGTATTTATGTTCTGTCTCTGTAATTGTTTTGGTATTTCATCTTTTCTTCGGTTTCTGTAATTTGGTATCAGCTTCTGTAATTTGGTATTTCTGTTCTGTCTTTGCAATTATTTTGGTATTTCATTTTCTCTTCGGTTTCTGCAATTTGGTATCAGCTTCTGCAATTTGGTATTTTCGTTCTGTCTCTGTAATTATTTTGGTATTTCTTCTCTTCAGTTTCTGCAATTTGGTATTTGAGTTAAGTTTCTAAAAAAAAAGGGAGTGATATTTTGTCTTCTGCTTCTGCAAAATCTGGTATTTCGACTTTCCTTCAACTTCTGCAATTTGGTATTTCTTCTTCTCTTCAGTTTCTGCAATTTGGTATTCGCGTTCAGTTTCTGCAAAAAATAAAAATAAAAATTGGAGTGATATTTTGTCTTCCGCTTCTGCAAAATCTGGTATTTCGACTGTCCTTCAGCTTCTGCAATTTGGTATTTTTGTCTGTCTCTGCAATTGTTTTGGTATTTCATCTTCTCTTCAGTTTTTGCAATTTGGTATCAGCTTCTACAATTTGATATTTCTGTCTTGTCTCTGCAATTGTTTTGGTATTTTGTCTTCTCTTCAGTGTCTACAATTTGGTATTTGAGTTAAGTTTCTGCAAAAAAAATTTGGAGTGATATTTTGTTTTCCGCTTCTGCAAAATCTGGTATTTCGACTTTCCTTCAGCTTCTGTCATGATATTTACTACCAAAGAGATTGTTTGGTTACGTTGGTTACTTGCTGATATGAGAGTTTTCTTTTCTCATCCTACTCCTATGAATTGTGACAACCAGAGTTCTATTCAGATTGCTCACAACTCGGTTTTTATGAGCGAACTAAGCACATTAAGATCGATTTTCATCTTACTCGTCATCATCTCAAGTATGGCACCAGTACTTTGCCTTTTGTTCATTCTTCCTTGCAGATTACAGATTTCTTTACCAAGACGCATTCCATATTTCGTTTTCGTTTTCTAGTTGGCAAACTCTCGATGCTTGTAGATGCCACATCGTGAGTTTGAGGGGAGATGTTAAATAATATTTATCTAGTTTTATTTATTAAGGGTAGAATAGTATTTTCAGTTTAACCTGTATATAATTCCTTTGTATTTAGGTTAACTTAAGCATTCATAATAAACATATTATTCAGAATTCTAGCCTCTTTTTATGTTTCATCTTAATTACTTTAACAGATTCAATCAAAATAAAATAAAATAAAAGAGTAGGTAGACTAAAAATCTCTCTCTCTTTTTTAATATAAAAGAAGATGTTCCAATTCGAAATCTTTTAAAAGAGATAAACAAAGTCAATAATATTAATTAAATTATAACTCATCAACAACTTCCCCGTTGAGTTACAACTTTGTAGTGTGCATGTGGGAAATTTGAAGCAAATTAACATATTGATCCAACAAAACACGAGTGTACGTAGGGATTTGCATCAAATATCATGAAGAGGAAGCTCAACAAATAGACGTAAATGATTTATTATTATTTGTTTTTGTCTCCTCAAACACTCTTTATTTTCACTCCATAAGAAACAAAAGCCGAGCCAAACAAAGCTGGGAGCATTCACAATGGAGATTCAGCACGTGGCGTGTTTTTCATATGATTTATTTTGTTATTTAAGCCGAAGACAATATTGGCCCGTGAGTTTCTTACATGTTTTGTGTGTGCGCGCGCGCGCGTGTGTTGGAAATTGGAATACATGGGATGGAGTAGACTGAACCATTCCTTGTCTGACAATTCGAAAGCAGTCGAGTATGAAACCAGGGAGTGCGTGCGTGCTGGTCTACAATTGCGAATGCTCATTTCTATGAGCACCCAAGGTGATGGATAATATAGGAACGAAGAATATGATCCTGTGCTGGGCTGTTATCACTACTAGGCCCGTTGGACTAACATGAAGACCAACAATTCCGTGGGCGGCGCAGTACAGTGTGATTGCAGGCTCGCAGACGCGTCGGCATTGGTGGCTCAACTTTAAGCCTTCCCTTCCAGTCCCGATGTTCGGACTCGGAGTTGTTGACTTGTTGATGCTCCCAGCCGCGTACCACGTCATTGCTGAGTAGAGGACACCAATATACAGGAGCTGAGTTCTATTATTATTGATCATTTCCTGGTCATTACTATAAAGACAGGGAGGATAAACAGGCAGTCAGCGGGGATGTGTATTTGACAAGTAAGTTCTGCCATGGCAACATAAGGGAGTTTCCTTTATGACGGCCTTGCTTACGTCTCTCTACGTCTGAAAATGCTACTTCATCACCCCCAACATACCATGACCACACACCCACTTTTTTACTTTATTAATAGCAAAGGCTCCACAATTTCCCTTCATATTCTCTCCTTGACGACACACCCTGTATCTAGCTATCCTCCTCCTCCTCCTCCTCAAATATTCTCCAGCACTGACGAATCAACACCCTTTCCCAGCATCTCACGTCTCTCTTCTAGAACAGCTGCAACCCGGCCTCGGAATCCAATAGAAGGAATAACAGATGGGTGGTTGTTTTTCTTCCTCTTTCTTGGGCGAAGATTCAGAGCAAGTTCGTCCTCAAACCGCCAAAGTTATTTCAATTCATGGTGATCTTCGCGAATATTATCTCCCTGCCTTTGTTTCCCAAGTTCTTCAGGCTGAAATTGCTTCCTCCTCCTCTTCTTCATCGTCATCATCTTGGTTTCTCTGCAACTCCGACCTTCTATTATACGATGAATACATTCCTGCCCTGGATTCAGATGTCCCTCTCCATGCCGATGAGATCTATTTTATGCTTCCTAAATCAAAGCTCCAACACAGGTTAACCTCTTCAGATATGGCCGCTTTGGCTGTCAAAGCTAGCCTAGCCCTTCAAAACTCCTCTAACAAGGACCCCCGTCGCAGCAAGAAAGCCCGGATTTCTCCTGTTTTGTTAGTTAATCCTGATCATGAACACCAGGGACAAAACGTTGTCAAAGTCAGCTTTGACAGGAAGCCAAAGCCACAGGTCCAGCAGCGGCAGCCAGCTAATCCCATTGTGTTTTCAAGATCCGGTTCTGTTAGAAAATTTCAAAAATATACTTCCAGACGAGCAAAATTGGCTGTTCGTTCCTTTAAGCTCAGATTAACCACCATTTACGAAGGGACCGTTCTTTAGTCAAAGATTCATTCATTCATTTCTTTCTTTCTTTCTTAGCTTGATCACGGGAGGAATACAATCCGATTTTGAAAGAAAACAAAAAACTCAGGATTTCATTAGTTTTTTCCTTGCATATTATTTTACCTTTCAATTTGTATCGTATAAATTTATACTCTCTATGTAAAAACAATATTACGCATAGCTTTTTTTTCACTTACAGGTGCATACATGGACTTTGATTGTTTGATAATTGTCAATCCTTGCAGAGGTTTAATTTTCTTATACTGGGATTACTCTAATTTATATAAATATATTATAATAGTGTGATGTACATTTTGGTTATATTTTTTGATTTTATTATGTTTTTGATCTTAAATTAAGATAAGAGCTTACATTTAAAAAAAACTGTAATTTATATATATTTTTTAAAAATTAGGTTTTTCAAATAATGTAATAGGTGGCACAATGCCAAAAACAAATTCATTAAAGAAGAAAAGATATTTATTTCAAGTTAGTTTGATTAATGGAAAAAAAGGGTTTTGTCTGGAAAGGTTGGGAAAAATGTGAAGGTGTTTTTTTTTAGGAAAAATTTGAATTTTATTTTAAAATTATTTTCTTTATTTTTAGATTGTTTTTATGTTAAAAATTAATTTTAAAAAACTAAAAATTTATTATTTCAATATATTTTTAAATAAAAAATAATTTTAAAAAACCACACCTACTGACCAAACTCCAAAACGACACCACCGTTAGCTGCCGTTTGAAACGCGGACACACATTTCAAAAACGACAGCCACAAGTTAAGAACTTTTCTAGCTAATGTCCTTAATTTTTTTCTTCTTTTGCAAGATTTTCACACGGGAACCCCGTCCTGGGTTTTGAAAGTCAAACATATGTGCAGGAGAAGCGACGATATTTTTCATTGAACGCAGTTATTGTTCAACGATAATTGGTATCTAGCTGCCCCTGCAGTACCGTCCAGAGTCTCCAGACCACCTACATTAATCCTCATGCGTCACCTTGGTTTTTTGTGACTCATTCATTTATATAATAATCACAATATCGTGCTGTTTTGTCTAGCTATGGCCTTCATTTTAACACCAAATTAAACTCACTTAGTAGACCATTGAAGATATAGCTAGCTAGTTCTTGAAACATCAAGAAGAGAAATCCTTTTGGGTTCTTGAAGTTACTCAATTTAAAGAGGAGCTAGCTAGTTTCATCAGAAGCCATGGAGGAAAGAAGAATGATTTGTTTGATCAATATTACACTGCTTTTTTAGATCTTCCAGCGCTCACCATCATCTTCAGTTGGTATGTGTGTTTATTGTCTGAATGGCCGTTTGGTCAATCTAGTCTTTTCAGACTGTGGAGGGCAAAGGCTCTCTTCATACTCTGGCTCACAGATCTCTTCCAGTTGTTTTTCATGTACTGTTGAGGCAGGCCGTGTATGTGGCATTTCATTCCTTTATAGAAAATGAAAAGCAAAAAAATGATCAAGTTTCATGGTTTAGGTTATTACTTGGGAGCCCAAAAATTCTAGTAAAGTTCAGAATGGATACGAACTTGGTTTCTTGCTCAAGATGAACGTCAGTAGCCATGTTGAGATCAAGAGGAAATGTGGGTTCTGGAGAGCTCTTTAGTAATAATAATAATAATAAAAAAAATACTTGGTGGATACCTGAAAGTTGAAACCGAGTATATTCGGGTTGGGTTCAGGTAAAGAAATTAGATTCAAGTTTTTACATGAACATTGCATTAAAAACCAACCCGTATAATCCCGGACTGCAGCTTCTATGATATACTTCAAAATGCATTACAATACTTGCTAAGACTACTGCTAAAGATGAAAAGAATTAACTTTAAAATTTGACTTTTTTCTTGTAATGTCTGATTCTCCTACGCTCATGCACTCGGAAAAAAAAAGAAAAGAAAAACTCACTACTACTGTGATCATAGACTGTAGGAGCTGAAGTAGTTAATTCTGCTGAGGATCATGATGTGATCTATCTTTTAAATTCGATGTCCCACTAGTTCACGGTTTGAGAGCATGCATTAATTAATGCAAGTTGAATGTTGCTAGGGCATCCATTATCCCATGTCAGAAAAACCCGTGCTGCTCGCTCTGACCTCTCCCGCCGGCATCCACAAATATTAATTACTACTACAAGTACAGCTTGTTCCGATGTCAACCTTATTTTAATACGTGTCACCAGGAAAACAGTTAATTAGGCCGCTGAAGTCTGAAAACAGGATTCCTTAAATTTTATTCAAGAGAGCATGCACCATATATCATGCAGCTTGCCGCAATTCGTTTACGGTCGTAATCAATTGATGGAGGTCAACAATTCCCTGCCATACACGGTAAATGGAACGCAAAACGTCACCCATGCTTGTTTTTTTTTTTTTTTTTTGGGATGTTCAACGCCCTTATTATATGGTTTCATACTAACATAATTTTTTTAAAATTTATTGACTATTCAAGTTCGATCATATACACACGTACACTCATATAAGGATCGATGGATATGTATACACGTCGTCGTGATGAAAATCATATTTATGTTCATACTCAAAAGGATCCTTCATGCATGTAATTGGGATCAAATTTGTGCCCTCCAAACCACATCTAGGGACCGCAACACTAATAGTAAACAAACTCCAGCTTGATGATTCATTCAGACAATAAACAATACGAGGACCCAGAACCCTTCAAACATGCATGGAGATTTGATGCATTTCTCTTAATCTCCGGCCACTACTCATTTCCTTGATGATGTTCAGTGCCATGATTAAATTCAATTGATTAATTCTTGAGGGGCAAGAAACAATTTTCTCATCTCCTTTTCTCTGCACGTCTAACTTCTTACTATTTGTTATAAGACGCTTCCCAAACATTAACTCCTTTCTATTAAACTTTGTCAGTATACCTAATTTAATATTCAAATATTAACCTGTCAATGCAGTAAAAAACTCATATCCCACCTTGTCCGTTATAAGACATGATTGTTATCAATTGTTAAGCTAAATAACTTATTAATTACTTTACATGACATCCTCAATTATTATCTTTTGAATAATGTAACAGACACTCTATTGAATTTTGAGCAAAGTTTCTTCGTAACAAATTATAACATTTTCATTTATTTCACCATTCAATATAAATAATAGTTTTAATCTCACTATTTGCAACCTATGTATAAATCATGCATATCCTTTGATTTTTTAAGATTGATTTAATACCTTCATAAAAAAACAAATATAGTAATGCAACTAGCCCATTTTCAGGAATTAACTCCAATATCAAGTAACTAGTTTCACCGCTCATTATTGGATACCTAGTTCCTTATACATTAATATTAATGTAGAAACATTTCACATTCAAAGAACTTGTAGCTACTTGACTTGATAAATTTATTAAATAAAAGTATTAAGGTGTCAAGCACCTATCCCACGATAATGTCCAACAACTTATAATTAATAATAATAATTAGTGTACACTCCACTAATTTAAATTCAACCATGACATATCCATGCATCACATTTTTAATCATGCCCAAATCCTAACATTTACACATTTATAATTTCTCATGCTACTTTCTTTATTTGGTATCCCTTTCTGATTTATTGCAAGTATCTCATATATATACATGTATATCTATGTATTTTATAATAACATAACATTTTACTTCTTTCCTCATTTGTTGCATCATTATCAATACCAATTATATATACTTTTCTCAATTACATTTAAACTCATCTATTTATGTTTACTTTTCCCAATTACATGCATGTACACTAAATAAATACGTCATTAAAATGATATCAACCACACATATGTACTCAAAATTCTTCTATTGTGAAAGGTGTTTCCCTTACTCTTTTTTATTATGGCCAAAATCCATGTCTCTTATTTATCAAGTGCCGTTCTTCCTATTCTTCTCAAGTTTAACATGTTCCTAGACTTCATAACATCCTTTGACTTCTACCATTCAATTTTCACAACAAGCATTCACTTACATTGAATAAATCCATTCAAGATTATAGCCTTATAAATACACAATCTCATTCCATGTCACCATAACTTCACTAAAAATGTATTCATCTTAAGCATGTATATACAAGATACACACATGAAGAACCTCCCCGTAACTTTTCCATTTGGCCGAAATATAGGCCTCATGTTCATTAACATTCTTCTTCCATTCTTTCCTCAACTTTACATGTTATCAAGCCCATACAATATGTTATAGTTTATTTTACACAAATCATAGTTATACCTAAGCTTCACCCATTATTTATTTAAGAATGTATTTTTTATGCTTATTCATATAATAATTATCCCATCCAAAGAAGAAATTACACCCAATTTCAAGCAAAAAATTAGAAATGACAAATCCTGAATTGGTTTGGTCTAACCAAACATGAATATTGTTTGGTGTTTTGATCATAAATGGAGTTATTGGGCTCAATTAGTTTGTCTTATTGGAAAGTTAAGACATAAAATTACAACTTTTATGAAGAACAAAACACCCAACTATACCATTTGGAAGTTTAAAATAACAAATCACAGTAACATCCAAAATCTATCCAGAAGTTATGTCGGTTTAAATCTTTACTTAGTGTTTAGCTGATATTAGGAGTCGCAGAATCAAGACCTGTTTTTGTGAAGACCACTTTCATTTCAAAGTTAGCATTCATATCTATAACTTTTATGAAGAAACCTATCCAAAATGTCATTATTTTCAAGTTCTAATTTCTGTTAGAAGACAAGTGATAAATATGTCTGAAATTTTAGCTTATAGAGACATAAGTTTGGCAAGCAACTATATGTTTTCCTTAATCCTAAAATGATTTTACACATATGTACACATTCAATTCATCTTAATAACATATAATTTCATAAATTTCAGTCCTAATATAACTCTTCCATGGACAACCACAACTTGATTAAGTTCTCGAAGGTGTTTTTTCAAAGCCTTTTTTTTTTAATCTTTGTTCATGTCTTTACAACCCTAACTTGTTATAAGTTCATTCAATTTAGAATTTCCATTCAAAATCACATGAACCCTAAAAAATCACAAATTAAAGATTTTCTTCCCCTAAGCATTAAATTAAACAGAACTTAACAAGAAATTAGGTTACTAGAACACTTTACCTAATGATTTGAGAAGAGTTCCTTACAAGCTTCCTTCTCCTTCTACAACCATGTTTCTCTCTCTTATCATACCCTCTCTCTCTCTCTTTTGTTCTTTTTAACCTATAAATTCTTGGTGTTAATCTCTTACAAGAAACCCTCACTTCTACTTTCCTAAGTTAGAGCTTCATTAACACTTTAAGGAAAGAAGAAGAATAAAGAAGATGAAAAGTTTTGATTTTTCTCTTCTTCGTTGCTTCTAGGCCTATCAGTTAGGAGAGAAACATGAAGGGGCTATTTATTTTGACCATTTACCCTTCATTTAATCCTTTATGTTTTTTTATCTGTTGAAACCCGTTACCGCTTTCATCGATGTTACGAATTTTAAACTTAAAATTCGCACATCTCTTTTCAACTTCTACAATACCTTTAGATTTATTTATGGAAGTAATCCTCTTCATTACTCGTCTTATTTATTATTATTTTTATCATTTATTCGTTTCTCTTCATTTCAAATTTTCATTATATCGCATCTATTAAAGGTCCTGTTTGTTATTGCGGTCCAATCATGCTTTTGAAAATTTTAAAAAACATTTTAGCTCGAAATTAATTTTTATATGTTTTTGGTTCTTTTTGATGTGTTAATATTAAAAATAAATATTATTTTAACACATTTCCAAACAAAACAAAATAATTTATAAAATAATGTATAATATACTCCAAGACATGCGCTAAGCAGATGAAATCCAATAACGGCTTGAAATATTTAAAATCATGGAAGCGATACGTGGAGGAGGAGATGACGGGGACATTGGAAGCAAAAGTGAAGTTTGGGGATCCAGATTAGTGAAGTGGGAAGATCTGGCCTCACAGGTACAGGCTGACCGTTGAATCTTTGTTTCGGCCTGTTAGTAACTGAAGCCCAAAGGCTATGCTTTAGGAGGCTAAGCCCAAAGTTATTTTTCTTAGAGGCGGCGACAACGAAGAAGGGGGAAGAGCAAAAGGCGAGAAGCTCCTGCCTGCTACAGGCTACAGGCTACAGGCTACAGGCTACAGCACAAGGGCTGCGTCAAAATGCAAAAGGCACCAAGGAGAAATATTTGGAGTTGATGCAAAAGTCAAATGGATGCGTAAATTCTCAATCAATATTCACTTTTGAGCGAAACAGGATGCAACTATTTGGCCCTACAAGTTTGCCACTAACCCTTCCTAATTACGTGGCATGTTGAGATAGAAACCTCCACTTTAACAGCAAAAACTATACTTGTCCCCCTCCCCCATGTAAAAGCTTGTTTGTACCCAACTCCATCGACATTTGTCACTCTGATCATGACAAGCGTTTTTGTTGTGTATATTTAACAGCCTGGGCGCCATAAGTCTTAAGGTTCGTCGTATCTACCTGCCATCACGACAAAAAGAAACCTGTATAATGTAATTAATATCATGGATCAGTCATACATAATTTAAATTAAATTCAAATAAAATGTGCGATATAAAGCAAAGAGAGATTCCATCTTCCACTAATTATAGGTGCGAGCACTAGATCTTGCTCCTAAACCCGGCCCGATTATTTATATGAATATACATGCATACTATGTTACAAACAAAGAAAAAAAGAAAGTCATTAAAAAATCTATTATATTCCGTGGTGAAAATGGAATGTAAAGGCATCCATTCGAACAATATATTAATCACAGATAAGTTAGAGCAATCATATTAATATGGCCGGTAAACCTGTATGTACGTAGACCAAGACGAGATACAATGATGATGAGGGAGAGCCAGATAATTCTGCCATGAATATTGTGAAATGAAGTCATGCGTTCGATCGATCGAAGCAGGCACATTTGAATGGGGGCAATGACATGATTGCAACCCATTATCAAAAGAACAAAAGGCAGGCTTTGCTTTTCATAAAGGAAAGAGGAATATATAATTATGTGGGGGAGATCCTGTCATTTTGTTTTGTTCTTGCAATGAGTCGACATAAAAAGTTCAGATGCTCTTTCCCGGCGCAGTTGGTTCGATGCAAAGCTGCGAAAATTGTGTTTTTCTTCTTCCATAATAGCAGCATTATATCGAACGTTTATCGTTAATTGTTTCTTTCAGATTAGTAGCTTTATATTTTGATGTCTTGATGAAAACTGATGGCATGTCTTCTTTCAAAAAAAAAGCATGCTTTTTTTTTTGTTGCTGCATCCGCGTGTGCTCGCTACCCTTTTCCAAGGTGGAGAGGAAAGTATATAGTGGTGGGGAAGCCTTGAATTATTGAATAATTAAGCTAAAAAGGTACCGAAGCGTGCAAAAACCTAAGTTCTGTTCCTGTGGGGGCCAAAATTAATGTTCTGGACATGATTGCAATGGCTTCGTTTTTCTCCTCTAATTCCTGGGGACTCAACTAGCTTTACCACATGTTCAAAAAGAAACCTACCTTTTGCCACCCTTTGATTTTCCAGTGGCATCAAAACATTGTTTAGTTTGAATAATTACATGGTAATTACCTTATTGTTCTAAACTATCATCGAAGCAACCCAAACCAAAAAGCAAATATAACCTCGTATTCACACACACATACATGTACTCTGACAAATTAAGAAATCAATCTTAATTAGAACCATGATTATGTATGCCTACATCAATGATTATGATTAGTACTTCTTTGTGATGGTAGATCTAATAAAACTTGTTAAACAATGAACTTTGTACGATCCCTTAATTTTTATTAGTATTGCTATGCTCTTAAAACACCATAGTTATTATTATTATTATTATTTTAAACTAAAAGAAGCATTTGATTAATTAAGTTTCATTATATATTCTAAAAGCACACAATTCTTGTAACTTGGGCACTTGTCTTTTATAAGATATCGCCCTTGACTTTTGGAATTTTTTACTGAAAAGTAAAAATTTTAGAGTGTTAAACAGGAAGCTATAAATTAGAACAATAAATAATTTAAAATCATATTTAGGGCTGGTTTAGTATTAGAGTTAAGGGTGGTTGAATCTATTTCTTATCCCAATTATAGTTTTTTAAATGTTTAATTAATTAATATACCTCAAAGTTTTATATGTATCCCGCTAGAAGCTTTTTCTTAAAATTTTGGTTACAAAAAAACTATAATTTATATATTTTTATTTTTTTTTTCAAATTGTAACTGCAAAAGCTATTATAATACCAAAAACACTCTTTTCAAAGTTTTTTTTAATATTTTTAATATTTTTAGATTGTTTTGATGTGATTATATCAAAAATAAATTTTAAAAATAAATAAATAAATTATTTTAATATATTTTTAAATAAAAAATACATTAAAAAAATATTATTTAACAAATAAAAAAACGTTGACTTGGCTTCTTTTTTCCAGTCAAGAGGGGCATAGCGTTTAAGTTAAAGAAGGAAAGATGAGTCGTAAAGCTCAATCGCTAAGGAATGTGTGAATGTAAGGGAAAAAAAAACTTTTTATGCCAAGGTGATTACTAAATTTCTTTCTAACGAAAATATTATTTTACGAGAAAGGAACCTTTTTCTGTCCTGCCGGGTGAATGGTTGGATCATAATTGGGAAAGACATCAGAGTAACGTAGAGAAACAGCTCAGGAAAAGGGAGAGAATGCATAGCGAATCCCACAATAATTGCTATGTTAAGTAGCAGTTTAGGGGTAAATGGGAGGCAATTATTGTGAACTTGATTGATTCATTAGGGTCTCTATTATGGACAGCGAATTATTCATAATATCGTGAAATCCTGGTGTGAAATTTAGCAATCATATAAGTAAAGAGACTGGTGCCGTGCCGGGACGGGCCGGGGAGGGGAACATCAGGTCAGGTCGATATCTTTGAGCAGGAAATGGTTGGGACAGGGCAAGACTGGTCGGGTCTAATCATTGCCTCGTGCATGCCATCTCGATATCTATTACATCCTTAAGTATTTGCATGGAAATTAAAAAATGAAAGTATTTTGGTGGTGGAAAAGGCAAAAGCAAAATCAAAATACCCTTAGTAGTAGTATATTGTTTTAAACTTGCTTTGATCTAGAAGATTTATAATAAAAAATCCAATAAGCATAAATTGAATCCTTAATTAGTAATTTACGATTTGAAATCTAATTCAAAAGGGGTTTTAAGCAATAAGAACACGTAGATGACTTTTAGTAATTCAAGACTCATTCAAATTTAGCTCAAAAAATCCAATCTCTTAGAGCAAAACGCAAATGTAACTAAAATAATTGATACTGATCACTCCGATAATCTACAAATTAACCTTATATTAACCCACCCTTTTCTGGTCTTACAGTCATGTTTTTTTTTTTTTTAATCTTTGTTTCACAATCCAAGAAGTCATATCACGCGCACCACCCTCACAAGTGCTTCCAAGAGCAGACCCCACATTCCCTCGTGGGCAGAATTATTGCCCCCGATTCCAGGGCCCACCCACCACCCACACCACCCTTTTTGCCCCTGTCTCTCTCTCATCGACGCCTTTGCTTCCTCTGCTTCTGCTTATTTATTGGCTCTACGACTCCCTCCCCTCTTCATAACCATAATCCATCCCTTCTCTTAAGCTACTACCACTGCCTCTTTCCTCGTCTACTTTGAGCTTTCCAGTTCACTAGTACTAACAATAATATTCTCTCGCAGCACCCACAGGTATCATCCTACCTACAGTAAAATACATTACCTAATCATATATAATTATATTCTTTCTTGAATCAATCCCTCCCGCTCAAATATATATCTGCGGAGTAGGAGTACTATATTCTCCCTTAATTTCTAGCTAGCTTGCTAATGCTTATGTAATTACCTTGACTATATAGATAGATAGATAGATTCCTAGGATCGATTTATTCAGCAATATATAGAAGATGAGGATGATGATAGATTTGGGCAACCAAAGAGGTATGGTCCCTATAATGGACACCCCGACCTCCGTAGATTGTGGTAGGGAAGTGAGGTTCCGCAGGTCCTTCAGGTCTCTTGTGGAATGTATGGTCCCTGCCTGTTGTGGCTTTCAAGCATCCGCAGATTCCCTTGCCAGTGATACCGACGAACGATACACATCATCATCAGCTTCCATCACCACCACCACCGTAACAGGCACCTTTTTCGGTTACAGGAAAGGTCGGGTGAGTTTTTGCCTCCAAGACGACACGCGTAGCTCTCCTCTCTTACTGCTAGAATTCGCAGTCCCCACAGCCTACCTTGCAAAGGAGATGCAGCACGGGTTGCTCCGCATAGCACTGGAGTGCTGCCACCCAAGGCAAAATGATTCCCAAAAGGACCACTGCTCTCTCCTTGAAGTGCCAGTTTGGTCCATGTACTGCAATGGAAGGAAGGTTGGTTTTGCTATTCGGAGGAAGATGAGTGTGAGCGATGTGGCTGTACTCAAACTCATGCAGTCTGTCTCAGTAGGTGCTGGTGTTTTGCCATTGGCAGCCGGGGAGGCAGGGGACCTCCTCATGTACTTGAGAGCCAGTTTCGATCGAGTTGTTGGCTCTGCTGATTCCGAGTCCTTTCACATGATTAATCCTGTTGGCAGTTCTGGACAAGAACTCTCTATATTTCTCCTGCGATCATGACAATAGAATCTATATATCCAGTATCAATTAATTTCTACCATGCATATTGGATTCTACTCTCCATATAGTGCATATAAATTATTATTATTATTGAGGATTTGTATCTCTGTAAATTATGATGATCAATTGCCTTAATGTAGTCCTTACTCGATTGGTAGCTAGCTAGCTCTAGTTAATTAGTTTATGCTGGAGGGAGTATCAACTGCACTGTACTGTGATATGTATAAACCTCTCGTTAATTAAATCCCATCCAGTTAGTGCACTAGCCGGTACCCTTTACTGCAACATTCCAAATCTACTCCATTTCGTTTCTATCATCTATAAATAGTCGCCTTCCTGTCTCTGATCGCCCCGCTGCTGATCCTACATCACTGACAGTAATTTTGCATCTTGCCGTACCCCTCATTGTATAAACTGATAGGGTCTTGGTATATTCCTGAATTACTAAGAATGTAGCTTGATTTTCCAGGGGTTCTGGAGCAATAATATAGAACAAATGCCAGCACTTTTGAGCAATTCTATAGTTGGCTTTCGTTTTCCTTAACCAAATTGTTTAGATTGCGAGAATTTAACAAACAAGCAATTGGATAACAGTTTAGCGGCGTGACAATTGCAATCTTCTCCTTTACCAATACAAGGCATTATTATGCTAAGCACGTACGTCTGGATGAACATGATTGAATGAGCAGGTTGCCTAACATGCATAATCCCTATCAATCTCCCACTGAGTCTCGTTTCGAACGTTATGTGTGTGTGATTTGGATTGATAATTACTTGAGACAAAGAGGTCGATTGCCAGGCTAGAACTTATGCAATCGATACATCGCTTGGGTTGGGCATGGCGTATGAAAACAGATAAAAAATGGAAGTTTGCTTCTTCTCCTTACAAAATATAGGTTGAAATTCGGAATTTCATTAATATTGAGCTACTGAGATACGAGATAAATTAAGGCCATCCATATGAATTAAGGATCGGGACAAAAGGAATGCTTGGGGATTTAGTGGATGGATTCATATCTATAATTAATGCGCTCCGGGTTCAATAGCCTTGTGCGAAATTCGTAAGGACGATGAATCAAGCTTCCCACTGACTATTCTTTTGCCGTCTAGTGCGAAATTCTACGAACTAGAGCTGGCAGGGGAAGAAAATAAAAACAAATGGGAAAAAGAGACCAAACAAGGCTAGCGATGCACGCCCTATTTTGTAATTTAGCTCTGGAACAAGAAGATTTTATGGTCCAATTCATTATTCATCCTTGGATTGCTCGCACGAGATTTGTAAGGTGTAACTAACATGAGTAGAAGCTGAGTTGTCCCATGAAAAGCGTCGTCCCTGGCTTCTACTCCCTATCGATATACCAAGGAAAGAATCAATAGAGATGGATTTGCGTTACGTTGCAATGTGATTGACCGTTTGACTGAATACCACTTTAATTATCAAGTGGCTGGCTCTTTAGATCTGGGAGGGATGTTGTTGGTTGTTAGCTAGTGGAGTAGTGGTGGCTAGATGACGATGATGGTGAGTTCCAGCAAGGTTGTGGTTGTTTTTTTCCATGTCCCCTGCAGAAGACTCCTCCGATGGATCCTGGCACCATTCCACTGGTCAAAAAAATCGAAAAAGGGTGGATAAGATGGAAATATCATACGGACATGCACACGAGTGGTCATGGCGTGGTTTCCGACATGAGGGCTCCACGCCCTCCCGCCCATCTCATCTCACTGGAGAGTGAGTGACCTTTCTGGAATTGAATGGAAGCCCAGGCTCCAGAGATGTCCAGTACTCTAATCTAATGTATACTTGATAATGGGCTTAAAGCACCCTCTCAACTTCAAGGTCCTTACCAGTTTAAGGTTGGGCCTCTGCTTTCCTCCGACCCATTAGTAATCTAATCCATCTTGTCTCTTTGATTTTTTCAACAATGGGCTTGTGCTTACCTAGCCTTTGAAATATTGGGCCCTTGCATCTTTCTAAAGGTGCCCAGCCTAGACCAAAGCTATCTGTCCTTGCAAACATGAAATGAAAAATTAACAAACAAGGAGTTATATAGCACGGGGGTGAATGGAATGGCATGGATCACTGCATGAAATATGAAAGGAACGGTTAATTTTGATGAGTAGTAGTGCAGTAAATATAGTTGAATGTTTTATTAATTATAAACCCCTTGGTCTCTTTTCTTATTTTGATCTTTGTTAACAAAAGCTGTTGTTAGCAGAGGCAATCTGCACCCCTGACTGCCTGGCTGCTAAACTTCTTAAGGACATCGACTTACTTGGGTTCTAGACAATGCCTTGGTCATGCATTTGTGTAGAATAATTTTGTTGATAGAACGAAAGAAGAAAAGTGAGTAGCTCATGTGGTAGCAACCTCTTGTTCTTTGTAGTTTCTTGTAAATGATGCACATCAAATGCCAAAGCTTCCAAATGATACGAGCTTGTCCTTTAAACAATCTGAAACTGAAAGAGCAGAAACAACCGGTGGATGTTCCATATTTTTCTTTTTAATCCAGATGGTAGTGATTATCTTGTCTCGTTTTATTGGCTCTATAGCCTGTAGTAACATGTATGTTGAATCACCTTTTTTTTTTTATTTGTTATGGGTAATTATATTAAAGGGAAAACTGTACAAAATACTTGGAGCAAACCCCAAGAAGGATAAAGTTTCGTTACCCAAATCTAAATGATCTTGAGCAACATAAAACAAAGCAAAAGTTAAAGAACACTCAAAAGTCTGGAAAATAGATAGCCAAAGCAACAATATGATAACTAGTCAACTCGTTTCTAAAAAACCTAGAATCAGACAACCGGTTATTCAAACAAAAAACCAAAAACTTGGGAACCGGTCAACTGGTTTATGAAAAACCCAGAATCAATCAATCGGGTAAGCAATAGCAACAAATCTAAAAATCAGAACTCGATTAACAACAAAAGCAAAAGACCTTATAACACCGGATAACGCCAAATGGACTTGAGATTAAGAGGAATTTGATACCTTGGTTCTAACTCCACCAAACAAGACCAGACAAGCTCAAGAATCTCCTCACTAACATCCTTAAGTGTAAGGATGCCCACTTAAGTAAATATCATCATGTCATAGTAGGCTAATCCAGAAGGGTCCTATTCATAATAACACTCCAAATCGAAGCGGAAAAAAACTATCGAAAAAACAGGTGGTCATGTGTCTCAACATGTAACCCACAAAGTATACATACCGACGAGGTGATTATCTGACAAGTATAAAGTATGTCCATGGTGTGTAGATAACCTAAACAGACAAGCCATATGATAAATGAGTGTCTTGAGATGTGTCCTAAAAACCAAAGGAGGTGATGTATTGGGTTTGTGGGCCTCGAGTCTCTAAACAACTGTCATGCCGAGTTGATAGTAAACCTCTTTGATGGATGACCTTTATAGACATAGTGACCTGGTTAGAAAATCCTGGGGTGAGAATGAATTAAGTCCCAAATAGGTTGCAACTCATGATTACCTGGGGAAAAGCCTAAGTACCCTCCTCGATGATGCCTAAAACCTTGGCATCCCAGGGAAACCAGTAAAGGATAGCACCTTGAAAGGTAATAGGTCATAAAATCATTGCCCATCTAGAAACCAATTTAACCACATAGTAGTAGTAGTCGCATCACCGATGCATGAAATGAACATCGCTCTACACTAGTCTCTGCTGAGAAGAATCTTCCTCTAGGACCAAGAAGATAATGAAAAAGGCCTGACATACGAAAAAAAATCTACCTATGAGTAGTACACTATGCACCCATCTTGACCAATCCGAAGATCCGTTTGAAAAGAGTCTCTAAACATGCTTGAGAACAACCATTTTATTCCAAGTCTTAACCCTTTTAATCCTAAAACCACATTTCTTAAAAGGATAACATATAAAAGCCCAAGCTACCTTTTCCCTTGAATGAGAGATCGAATGATCCTTCTAGATAAAAACAGCTAAGATACTTTTAATCCTACTAATGATGGAACAAGGTAAAATGAATATAGATGACCAATATACATTGATAAAAAAGATAACATATTTGATCTATTAAAGACGCTCGGCATAAGTGAGAGAACATATTTGATTAATTAAGTCCATAACTTAATCCAGGAGAGGAATCACTCCAACAAAGACATACAATCACTATGTTTCAGTCTAGTAGAGATTAGGGGAACTCTCAGATACCTGGCCGGCAGAGAACCCAACCCAAAACCCGATTGAGCATACAAAGAGGCCTCAAGCTCATCATCAACTCCTGACAAGAAAACATGGCTCTTTTCTGGATTTGTAGTCAACCCAAATAACCCAACAAATCCATTCAAGGCCTTTCTCACAATCGCAATTGAGTCCATATTAGTTTAACAGAAAATTATGAGATCATCAGCAAAACATAAGTGGGTAATGGAAGTATGCTGACATCGCCAATGATATCTAAACTTTGGGTTATACAAAAGCCTGTCTAAGAATGCCTCTTAGGCCCTTCATAGCCAAGACAAACAAACAGGGAGACAAAGAGCCACCTTGCCGAACACCTTTAGAAGATGGAAAGAAGGCATGACTTTCCCCATTTATAACAACTGAGAAGTGAGCTGTAGACATGTATTCCTCAATTCATCTAACCATGGAGCTAGGCACTCCAGTAGCTCTCAAACTTATAAAGACGAACACACAACTAACCATATCAAACGCTTTTCTAATGTCAATTTTCAAAGCACATCTAGACATAGGATCATGTAAATGATAGTTATACGTATAAGCTCCCGAGTCAATAAAATAACACCTGATATCCGTCTACCAGGAACAAAAGTAGTATGAGCAGGACAAATAAAATTAGGAAAAATCCTTTTCAATCTACTCATAATGACTTTAAAGATGCATTTGTACATCATATTACAACATGAGATAGGTTTAAAGTCATTTATAGTGACAAGATTCTCAATCTTAGAAACGAGAACAATCCTAGTAGCATTAATACATCTAGGAATAGCATAAGATGGAAAGAAGTACCTCGTAATAGCAATGAAGTCCTTACTAACAATGTCCCGTCCCAACTTCTCTTGTAAAACAAAAAAAAAGTATAACCATTTAAACCAAGAGCCTTTTCATCTAGGATGAAGAATGAAGTTTATTTGATCTCATCATCAATGATATCAGAATCCAAGATAGGCATCATGTCAAGAGGAGTTTTACTAGAAAAGTACTTGGAGGCATACTCGATAAGAATAGACGAGTGGGAAAAGAGTAGACCCTGAAAGTAACGAACTATCAACTGACCTAGGCCTTGCTGATCATGAACCTGAATTTTTGCCTCACCAGTCAGCCCATGAAATTTGTTCTTAACCTATATGTGGAGTAATAACTTATGAAAGAACTTAGTGTTTTTGTCTCTCAAGTTTAGCCACTGAATTATGGACCTTTGCTTGAAGAAAGCCTCCTCATCCTTACTTCCTTGGAAAACTTCCTAATAAGTTCCCTCTCATCCTTCACATACTCCTCTGACTAAGGAAAACCATCAAGAAGGACTTGTGATATGTCTCATTTTGCTTTTGCCTCCACCACATGGCTAGATATGTGGCTAGTGTGATGGCGATGCAAAGACTTCAGCTAAGGATTTAACAAATCCAATCTTTTAGTAAACTTGTACATATATAGGGTTTCCATCCACAGGGGTTTGCCAGGTATCCCCAACTAAATCCAAGAAATCATCCATATCAACCTATAAATTTAAGAACTTAAATGAAGTTTTGACCTTGGAAGGAGGAGGACCAAGTTGTACTATCATGACACCATGATCATATGTATTTTTGGGTAAGAACACCAAGCATGTAGCCGAGCAAACAAAGAACCAAGTTGTGTTCCTAAATATTTAATCTAACTTCTCAAGAATAATATTCTGACCATGCTGACTATTGTGCCAAGTGAACCTTAACCTTAAATAAAGAACTTTAACTAGTTTCACTTCTCACTCATAACAACCAAAGTCATCCATATAATCATGCCAAGTAGGATCACCATAGATTTATCCCTAGAGCTCATAATTGTATTAAATTCACCCAATATGAGCCAAGGTTTAGATTGAAAGGCTAGTGCATGTTGTCTCAAATAAGCCCAAAGATCTTGACAACTAATAGGAATGTTGAGACTATACAGATAATTGACAACAAAATCATAGCCATCGACCAAGCTAGTGACCTTACATGTGATTGATTCATTGGAGAAAAGAGTGCAAGCAAGAGATATTATATAAAATTGGATTCCATCTTATAAGAATACAACAACTAAAAGTATTAAAGACATTTGACATAAATGGCCAAGAAGATGGGTTTATAAAAGACTTAACTTTCCCCATCCCATTAGAGGTAACTTTAGTCTCCACCTAATGCTCCACCCATGTATGTTGAATCACCTATACATGTGCCATGATTTATCTACCTTGATTCATCCTGCTAGTGTTTTGCACATTGATATCATTATTGCTCTTGTTGTCAATGCATATTAGATGTGCTTGTGAGGTTTTCATGTCAGGCATATTTAGCATATGGGATGCATAATATCTGGTGAAAAGTGCTTCCATTTTGAAGGTCAAAAATGTTTACACCAATATACCTATAACTTAATTTGTAGTAAGAAATCTTATTTTGTACCTGTTCTTGTGTCGTTGTATTCTCTTATTTCAGGCAGCATACAATGTGGGTGGACATTGCATGGACGCATGCATTATAAAATGCTTCATCTTAGGAATTCTGCCACACTACTCAACCAATATGCCTTTCACTTTCAAATCCTAATAGAAGTTATATACTGATCACATCCAAGGATGTTCCTGCATATATAATAAGAGGGCGTACATGATTGTGTTGTGAACGAATACACAAAGAATTTATTGGACAATAAAATCCAAACATAATGGAAAACATCAGGTTCTATGTTGCTTGTTCCTCTGTGTTCTCACACCTTTTGGTTTCTTAAGTTGGAAAAGTATCAGAGGCCATAGGAATGATCAAAATGCCTTGGTTTAAAGGGCAGTGAGGCAACTTTAGGATGAAGGAGGGTGTTAAAGATCATGCGCTGTGATGCGATGCAAAGAGTATTGAAAAGCGATCAAGTTGATGACATTCTCAATGATAGGCTGAAGTGGAGGGCAAGTTGCACTGTATCATGATGTTTTTTTTTTTCTATTTTCTGTTCAGCTACTGTCTATGGTGGTTAGGTTGATAACGTTTCGTTAAAATTTAAATCTAAGACTATAAAAGAGGTGTATTGAGCGTATGATCTATTAATCCTATTACACATTACTTTGACGCGGCCTTAATAATGAGCCGAGTCATTGTATACAAGAAATAGAGCAAATCTATTCATGGAGTTATTCTACTTTCAAATAAGCAATTATGTTCTTTGAAATATTTTCATGCGTTATTTTCCTTTCTTAACCCTCGTGAATGCAGTGGCTACAGGGAATTTTTTCTGCAGGAAGGAGATCTGAGACGCGGAGCATCAGACATGTCTATGCCTTGGAATAACCAGAGCCACTCGTTCATTTTGCGCTTTGTTAGGGGGGCATATTCTGACCCAGCAGGATGAACATTCCTCTTCAAATTCTTTAAAATTCCTTAACTCCATTAATTATATATGTTGCATGCATTCAGTCTTGTATAAAGTGAACTTACAACTGGTTTCAAAATAAGTTTCGAGTTTACACGGAAAAGAATATCTTTCAGGAATTAAAGCGTTCTAAAGAAGAGTTCATTCAATCCAAGGTTAACGTGCACAAGGAGTCAGATTTTTCTACTGTCAATAGATAAGAGAGGGGTGATTGTGATTGAGTTGATAAGTGAGTGTCTGACAGAAATGCAACTGAAGGCTATGAGAAAATGCATGAGGGGAAAGGTTAACGAATGCATCCAATGGTTGTCAAAGAGTACATACTTTCGGTATGTGATCCATGGAGAATTAGCAAAAGGGAGAATAATGGTCTGATCTCATCCGAGGAACACTGTCCCAGCTGTATTTGTATCTCTGCAAATTCTCTCTCTTTTTTCCCCCTTGAACAAAATAATGAGCAAATGTTAAGAATGTTGTTTAGAAACAAGTAGTACTAAACTATCTAATGAGATTGGAGAGGTTTTGTGAATCTACTACAACGTTAAAAGTTGTGGGATGTCCTGAGTAATTTGTTTATTTTAAAAAGACTTTGATAGGGGTGAATGGTGTATTTATAACAAACTTTTGAAGTTATCCTAGAAATTTACCTTAATGATTAAAAACTGCTTGGTTACTTTCATTTGTTTTTTTCGATGTAATTGAATCATTAATGATTTCAGGTGTCGCATGGATGGAACTTGCCTTCCAGACAGTTTTGTAGCACTGATACTTATCTCTTGCCTCAAGGAGCCTCACCAGTGCTCATGCAAATTCCGTCATTCCCTTGCCTGCTGTATTGTTGTTGTTAGCACAAGCAGAAGGGAGATCTTTTTATTGGGAGAAGAACCTCCGCCTTGAATGGTATTCTTGGCCACCAGATGTGAACAGTTTAAGATACTGGAGATCTTTTTATTATTTACATTATTCTGAAATGCCGATTTTCTTGCAAGTTCATTTTGCATCAAATTGCACTGCTATTAGTGGTGCTGTGGTACTAGAATTCCACAAGCCAGACGTTTTTACTTGATAGTTTTGTCAATAACCGCTAGCTATAGCAATCTTGAAGATGCGCAGGTAAAATCTTTTAATGTCAAATCAAGAACTGTTGGTTACGATGACATAAAAGGCCAAGAAAAAACGTATGAAAATGCATTATTGATGGGCTATATGATGGGTAGAGGGCCAAAAGTGCAGATGAAAATAGACACGGTTGGCTGTTGTGTATGTAGGGGGAGGTAGTCTTTAGCTTTTAGTTTGCATTTCTTCTTAAATAAAATTGCAAACCAACGCACCATGTGACCACTTCAAATGATTTGTCTTTTGATATAAATTTGAAGGCATTTTAGCTTTGATTTTGCAGTTTTACAATGTTACGATCAGCATTTTGGAATCTTCATCCATCATATCAATGTGGTTCAACCATTCTAGATAAGAAATTTGTTTAAACAATGACATGCATAGCATTCAAGATTTTGAACTGTCAAAAATTATAATCGTGCCCGCCCAAAAAAAAAAGGGATCAGAAGGCCCAGGTAGATTGATGTGGTCACTGGCTGCATATCTGGTGGTAGATGCATATTATTTCTGAGCTCTGATTAATCAATCATTAGTGGTGTTTAACAAACACACTCGGGGTTTTTTTTATATGGTTCACGTTTGTACAGAAATGAGACCTGTGGAACTCTTCGTTCAAATGCATTTGCTTGCAAGACATTCAGAAGCTGGGTTTAAATCTCCATCCAGGGTGGAATTCTGTCAAAGCCAACTTAAATGGGTTCTCCGGGCAATCCATGCAAATCCTTCTTCTTTGAGATATTGGGAAATTTTGCATAAGCTTACGGAATGAGTTCCGTAAGCTCAAAGATGCTAGTTTGGAAAGGATGGTGCAGAGGCAAAATCCTGCATTGTATGGCTTAGTAGAACTTGTTTCACCCTCCGGTTTATATATATATATATATATATATGATTTACCAGCATTAGTCGAATAGTCTGTAAATTATACTATCATGTTGTATTCTCCTGGTTAAAAAACCTAACGATTGTAATGTATTTACAGCATGCTAGAACCTCAAGGTTGGGTTTTACTCATTGGAGAAGCTCAAGAGGAGCAATTGCACGGTTGTAAATTATGTTAACTAACAACTGCAATGTGTTATTATACCATGTTCCTTTAAAACATGGAATTCCCTTGTTCATGGCCAAAAGCATAACTGGCAGGAGTAGATGTTGGTAACTGGTATCCTTAGGAATATTGTACACGGGTTGTAACCTCGAGAAATCAAGTAGAATAAGAAGACAGTGACAATGACACTCTTGGGAACATGTTGTGTTAAGAAAGTACATTTCAGGTGTCCAGTTGCATGTTTGATAAAATGTAATTGCTAATGCCAACAACATTGGCATGTCTGAGAAAACGTAATGGCTTCACTGATATGTGAGAAGTAGCCTTGTGCTCTATCTACCTGCTATTTCATGTTCTTAATACTGATGTGAATTGAAACGTGCTATTATTTATCTACCTGCCACTGTCTATAGACCTAGATCTATTGAGCTCATCGGATGGATCCCAGTCCAACGAAGACGAGAGAATCTTGGACAACATCATGAAAACTTGAGGCATTGAAGGTCGTGTATTGAGATCATGCTCGACACAGCTTTTAGCCAGTTGGGCCATTGAGAAAGCTAGATCCAAGGGGTACTCGTCTCTTAGGCAAGGGTCCAGGAAGGCAGAGAGTTTCTCTCTCACATTGTCCCCCTCAAGCACACGCATTATCATTACAGAGAGCAAGTCGTCTCCTGCAATCTTGTCAATAGCTGTAGCAGCTGCTTCCTTCCCAGATAAGAGCTCCAACATCACAACCCCGAAAGCAAAAACATCTAATTTCGGGGTGATAACTCCATTCTCGATGTACTCGGGGGCCAAATAACCTTGAGTGCCTACCACATGTCTTGTCAGTTGCAGTCCACCATCTTGGTCATTTTCCAGTGTTCTTGCCAAGCCGAAATTGGCAACCTTGGCTCTCAAGTTGGCATCCAAAAGAATGTTGCTGGTCTTCAAGTTCTTATGGATATAGGACGGGTTGGTGTAGTTGTGAAGGTAATTGAGGGCATCAGCCACATCGTAGGCAATCCGAACTCTCTGCTTCCAAGCAAGAATTCGGTATATGTTGTTAGAGTGAAGCCAATCAGTGAGAGAACCATTGTCGGCGTACTCATAAACAAGGTAAGTGTTGCCCTCATGTAAGCAGAAACCAGAGAGCCTGATGACGTTGGAGTGATTGATCATCTTCAAAATGTTGATCTCGCTGGAGACATCTCCTTTCACGACCTTGACTGCGGCTGTGTCACCCTTGAAAGATCCCCTATAAACCGAGCCCTTGATCAGATTAGCTTGGGCGAAGTACCCGGTGGCCACTTGTAAGTCCTCGAATTTGTAGACAGTCAAGGACTCAATAGCATATCGGGCGTCATGAGAAGAGAGAGACCAAGATTTGTTGTTGGAGACTGGGAGTACAGTGAAATCAGTCGAGACTGATGGCAGCGTTTCGGGTTCTGAAGTGGAGACAGGCTTCTGTTGCTTACGAGATTTGCGGTGCCAAAACAGAAATCCAAACGCAGCAAATAGAAGAATGAGGAAAGCAGCTCCTATCCCAACACCCACATACAAGGCTTTGTGATCGGAAGAGCCCCCAACGGAAACATTGGGAGTCTGCGGAGATGGTGCGGCAGGCGGAGGGGCTGCCGATGGCTGTTCAATTTTGGTGGGCTCAGTGGGCAGAGGAACCAGAATCGGAGTGAAGGGGAAAATGATATTGGAGGAAGACAGCTTGTTTGCATCAAGTACCCTCTGCTTGTCAACGCCAAACAGCTGGGCAATGGAAGAGATGGAATCGCCCCAAGTGACCATGTAGGTGAGCAAGGACTTGATCCCTGAAGCATTCTGGTTGGAAGTTGGGCAAGCACACCTCAGGGGTATTTGGAGATTGAGACCGAGTGACAGATTCCGATCGCCGTAGGGATTCTGAGACATCAAGGACTGGCATGTGGTGAGGCCTTGGTAGGTGTTGTTGGCCACGCTGAAGTAGGTTTCGGATTTGTCCTTGAGCTGATAGGTGGAATTGTGCTGGTAATATTGACGGGCATAACAGGAGCAGTTGACTGGAACCACGACCTGGATGTTGTTGGGAATAATGGCAGTGTCAGAGGAGAGGTTATTGATGGAGGCGATGAGAGTGGCGGATTGTGAGACGCCTAAGAGATAGGCAATAAAGACAGGAGAATTGTAGGGAGGCATAGATCGGAAGGTGAGGTAGGATTGGCATGATGATTGAACTCCGTTGCACAGAAATCCCTTGGTCGTTTCATTGAAGGCATTGTTGTAGCAGGCCAGTTGGTGGTTGGCTACATAGGTTTGTTGCCCTTGTACCAGTGCTGGTGAGAGCAGCAGCACCACATACAGATACAGTAGAAGAAAGTCCATGGAACAGGAGCTCAGGTGAGGGAGGGATGGATGGATCAAGCAACTCAAGATCTGTTAATTCACTAATTAATCAGTTCTGTGGTTGAATAATAAATATATAGTTAACAAGGGGGTGGAGGATGTTGATTGGATCCGGGTGGAATGAATTAGTTTCAGCGAGAAGATAATTTTTTTTCTTTGGTTTTGGTTTTGACTATGGATATCGATTCCGAGAACATGGAAAGCAAGGAAGGGGAGTGGATGATAGGCATAGCAGTCGTGGGCGTGGGTTTTGGTCTTAAACTGTCATTGTCTTGAATTTGATTTAGGGATCAACAGGCAAGTCAATAATATAAACGCGTTAGCTATTGCTGCTGCTGTTATGAATGATTCCGTAGTTTGACCCACCACCCTTCTTTCCTGGCGAACAAAATATTTCCAAGTCCTCGGAGAATTTGCTAAACCTTAACAGTTAACACGCAATAAACTTATTTTCTTCTTAACTTTTATGTAAGGAAAACGAATTGTCTTCTTCTTTTTATTTTTATTTTTATTTTAAATTATTTTTTTATTAAATTTAATCCATATTATTTTAATTTCTATTTATTTTATAAAATTGTATTTTTTTTAAATTTCATCTATTTTTATCTTTTTTATTTTAATTATTATTTATTTTATTTGAAATAATTTATGAAATTAATTTTTTTCAATTTTTTTCAATTTCAACTTTTTATCTATAGGATTTGATTTTCATTATTTTAATAAACCTAAAAAAAAACTAAAATATTAATAAGTTATTTTTCATAACAATTCCAAACACTAAAAAAAATTTCTCTATTTATTTTTCATAATATTATCAAACATTAAAAAATAATTCACTTTTTAAAAATTTATTTTTCATAAAAACTACTTTTCAATAAATAAACATGCAATTAACTGTAACTTGGTAAATCTAAATTCATTGTAGAGCAAGTCTAGGATTCTACTCCATTCAGCCTTATCATGGCTGGTTGAGGTTAGAATTCAAAACGATGGATAGAAATGTTTACAATCAGTTAAGAGCCGACCACTCTACCACTAGAACACTATTTGGCAAGGCGGTGCGCACCACAACAAAATCATTATTTTTTATGTTATTGTTGGCGAAACACAGATGGATACAAGTTTAAGACACCGCGTTGCCAAGGGTTGCCCATGCGTCTATCAAGAGGTGCTTCTAAGCTAAATCACTTCTTTCGCCTTTTGCGGAATGTGATCTTTGCAATTGAATTGAAGCTAGCTATTCTCAAATAAGCTCTTAGCCTTGAGGGGGTGGAAAGGTCCTAACATAGTAAAAAAAAAAAAAAGTAGGTTCGAAGAAGAAGGCATGTAACCCTAGATTGCATCACCTACTCACTCAGGAGGAAAGTCAGAAGGGAGGCACACCTGATAGCAAACACAGGAAAGATCCAAGTAATGGATATTCCAACAACAGCTCCTTCTCTCTTTGCTTATTTGACTAGAGTACCAAATTCATATAAAACATTGTACGCAAGTTCGTACAGCGCTTTCCCGGTTGAACTACCTGAACCACTTACCCCCCGGGCAAAAGAAAAAATGTCCAACTTGCATGTGTGTGTGTGTGTGGCTAGGATGGCAACCACAATTCCATCCCAAGTACGCAACTGTTACTTCCTAATTGAGCGATCCATAACTAGTAACCACCACATCATATATATATATATATATAACAAAAAAGGAATGGAATTCTTTGTTAGACTAAACAACCCATTACATGTTTGTTATAAGCAATTGTTCGGTGGAGGACTATGACAGCGAAATGTAGAATGTAGAGCCATGGAACCAGTAAAAGATGGAATCCACATTAATAAGATTAAAAAAAAAAGCTCACGAATTTGAGGTTGAAAAATTGTACCCATTTGTGAGTCTTTGATATCAGCACCATGATGGCAAGAACCTGTATCCTAAATCTTATCCTCTCCACTAAGGCGTATTCAATCTAGCTTGCATTTGTGGAGGAACAGTCTGAAGGCTAATGTGGCTGCATAAGCCAGCCCAATCATAGCAAGAAGCAATGCTGCAACAAACAATAGTATAACAATTAATAAAATGGAGCACAAGAATATAATATAACCAAATACTCCACTTCGTTTTTGTATAATGCTAGCAAGAAGATTGAAAAAGTAGGCTATCCATTAATCCAACTAAAATAAAATGGTTCACAATTAGGGATTTCAGCATGGAATACAAGGCTCAAAATTTCTACCAATGAGAAAAATTCATATGAGATGAACAGGATATGGATGCTGCTAGTATGAGAGATAGCATACCAGATACAGAACAGTAGAATAAAATTGCCAGGCGATATTTGATCATCCATGGCAGATTAACTTCAAGGGAGCAATGCCTTCGATGTTCCCCTGCTTTAACTGATGGCACTGAGCCACGTGATTGCAATTCCACTAATGGAAATTTTACACCAGTGACGGGGTACCCTACGATGTCCCTGACCTCAAGTTTCAAGGTTACTGGGGTTGTACTCCAGTCAATTTCAATTGCTCCAAAATTTGGCTGACCTAAAAGAAATTTACAGTTGATATACCAAGAAACGCTTTAAAAATAGAACCAGAAGCATTATAATAAAAGAAACCTGAAAAAGCCACTCCTTACCATACGTGCATGACCTGAATCTGCAATTTGTGCTGATCACTCTCATTGTCGTTGGTGTCAGCCATGCCACAAATCTCACTATCAAACTAAATACATGTGGGACCGCTTTCTCAACAGCTTGTGTAAGCCCACTTGCAGTTACATCATATAGTGGATATCCAGTAGCACAGTCATATCTAGAAATTTCTCCAAAATGAACATCTCCGCTGATGAAGAAGACACCTTCTCTCTGCACAGGAACGCAGTAATGGCAAACATGTAATGCGCACAGATAACAGGCATTTATTACTCTCTGGAATAAAAAATCAAATGCTCCACACCGGCTTGTATTAATACACTCGAGATCATTAGTGCTACTGAAAGCAGTTCGTTTCCTCAGGGATATGCATTGCGGAGATAATTAAAGGCTATTACCTTAGTATCTGCTATCAATTTGAAAAGACGATCCCTTTCCTTTGGGAAACGTCCCCAGGACTCCAAAGAAAACAATGGGCGAGTGGTTGCTGAAAGATTTGATATAACCTGAATTATGGGGAAAAGGAGATTGCAGGATTAACAGTGAATAACAGACAAAATATGTCTCTACAAGCTTGCTTGCATGGGCGCTCGCATCAATGCTTCCTTGTGCATGGATATAGAACTATTCAATCGCAAATCTGATAATTTTTAGACAGTAAAAACCCTACAATACCTGCACTGAAGACCCAATGATGGTAATGGCTGATTTCGGTCCGTTCAACTTCTTTTCTAACCATGTCCACTGAGAACTTCCCAGGACACTTCCATCGCTGCGCAAAGGGTCTCTGTGGTACCTCGTGTCTAAAAGGATGACCTAAAGAAAAATGGCCGGTAAGGATATGTGTTCGTCCCCAGGAAAATGACAATTGAACTGCATATCTAAGAGGACTAAGGAAGTATGTGAAGGCATTCTCTTTTGCACCTTGATTTGTCTGCCCACTGGGCCAAACATGTATGAAGTATATACACCCTCCTGGTTGCGCCTATAAATATAATAACGTAGAAACAATGATTAAATTGGCCATCTAAGCATTGTAGGGTGCTTATAATTTACAAACTCGCAGCATGATCAAGTTTTTCATAACTTGATACAAGTGAAAACAAAAGGAAAGGATAAGGAATTTTAAAGGAAAAGACTTAATCACCGAGGACTGTCTTGAGGCTCGTCTAAGAAATCGAGGAGAAGCTTTTGGTTAGTGATTTTACCAGCAAACTCTTTTCCAGCATCATTTAATCCATAGTCATGGTCATCCCAGGTACCAATAACCTGCAATATTGGTAAGACAAGTGTGAAGAGAGGGATCACTTGTTACTATTGTAATTATTACTACATGAAGAGTGAAGATTGATCGTATTAAATGAGGTGAGGTGAGGTGTAAGGAAAGTAGTAGGTAGGTGGTACCTGTGTAGTGTGTCGAAGACGAGAATAACCGGGATTACTCTTAGCTTTCTGGTATCTGGATTCCAATTCCTTTGGGGAGGAAGGGATAAACCTAGGAGCATTCTTCCAAGGCCCAATAGTCCTTTCCTTTCCAAATAACTTAAAAGGACGTTTAGTGTCTCCATAAACGTTGTCTCCCAGCCAAATAAAAACTTGGGGATCAAAGTCAATTATGGCATTCCAAATGGGCTGCCAATTGCATAACAATAATATCATTGATTGACTGACGAGGAGTGAATATATGTGTGTATGTGAGTAATATTCAGCCATGGGTGAGAGAAGAGTAAGAGGAAACAGTGAGTGAGCTATCTATAGGTGATGTGAAGGGATGTGTCGAATGATGATGAGAAGGAAAAGCAAAATATGAAATTGGAGATTACGATTACCTGAGGAGCGCTTTGGTTGGCGCAGGATCCAAAGGCAATTCTGGTGACGAGAGGCTCTAACACTTTCCCTTTTCCTTCCCCTTCCCCCGCGCCGCTCTTTGTGCCTGTCGCCACCACTCCTACTACACCTACAGCCACCACCATCCACCACAACCACCGACTCCTCTTGCCCATTTATTACTCCTACTACTATTAGCAGTACTGTTGTCTTAATAAAAGATACTATAGATTAAAGCACCGTAGAGTAGACATATCGGAAAATGTCGACGACAGGGAGAAGGGCAGCCACAGAAACAGGGCCTGTGAATGGAATAAGGAGCCCATTAAACGTTTCAATAAAATTAATTTTGTACGCTTGGGCTTCTTCTAATATCCATCACCAACTAAATTTGTGGGCCTTTTTTCTTGTTCTTCAACAAATCATGTCCTCCACGCTTCTTCCATGCTCTTCTCCTCCTCGCCTCCTCCTCCGCTGCTCCGTGTCAACTCCCTCTACACAGCAAAGCCTCCCTTCACCGATTCCATGGTTGCTGCTGCTCCCAGTGGGCTCAGAAGACTATTACTCTACCCCCACACCGCCGTGGCTGTCATCTTATTACTCCAAAGGTTTTCTTTTTTTCTTTGAATCGAAATTTTACTTGGGAGTAGTTTGTTAGCAAGAATATATTCAAAAATTTATGCATCGTGTAGATATTGAATGAAATTGGGAGTGACTTGTCAGAATTCAAGTGCGGCCTTGCTCATCTCTTTTGCAAGTGAATCAAAATTTCTCTTCACCTCTCTCTCTCTGTTTTTTTATTATTATTATTAATATAGATATTCGTGCCAAGATTAATTTTAATAACGTAAGATTAGTTTTATTTTATTATTGATTGAATTATATCATCTCAGTGTATCACACAATTTTTATTTATTGAATTGATGAATGCAGATTGAATTATATATGTTTACATATATTTATATCATCTCAGTGCATCACACAAGCGCCTCTCTCACTATCAATGAGTATTACGACTCTGATGTTCGAGACGACACTGAGACTTTCCTCAACAAAATTGTTCCCGAGGTAAAAAAAAAACCCACCTTGTTTCTTACTTTTATTATTTAGGTTGTGTATTTGCTTCCTGTTTTCCTTTATAGATAGTATATCATACACGTGTCTATGTTTTCAGGGAAGATCTGCCCTTGGAAGCAGACCCTCGAAGGTCAGTTGTCCTCTACTTTACTCTTAATTTTAAACGCAATGAATCATCTTATCATTTTGGTTTCTTTCCTCCCACTCGAGGGATTGCAAAAAGTAATGCTATTTTTACCAAGTTTCTATTCTTGTGGTTTGCTTACTATTGCGATGGCAATGCTTTATGAGATGAATTATATTGCTGGGGGATCAACTGCTTCCCCTTCACAGAGGGGCCAAGTGAAAAGTGGGTGGAAAATATGGGAGCAGCAGAAATTTACGTTCTCTGTTAGTGCTTCATCATTTTCAGGGTGATATAGGGTGGCAAATGATTTCTAAGTTTAGCAGGCAATAAGATTGCGAAGAATAAACGCATGCAAGTAAACAGATATTGATCTCCCGAACGAACTTAAAGTTGATAAAATTCAAGTATGTGTGTACAGAAAAAGAATGAATAATTAAGCACTTGAACGAGAACAAATGAATTGAATGTATATATAAGGGCAGGGCATGGATGAGAATAATTTTGGGCTAGCGCATCATGACAGAAAACTCGTGGAAGCTAAGGACACCGTCTCCATTAAGGTCAAAGGTACGAATCATAGCCTTGCAGTCGTTGATGGACCTCGACTCCCCCAGTCGACTCAACATCCTCTTCAGGCTGGTAGGAGTGATGCAGCCTGAGCCAGGCTCAGTCTCGTACATTCCAAAAGCCTGTCTGAGCTCTTCTGTCTTCTCCTCCTCTGAAGCACTCCCTGCCAACAAGCATTGGAAATCCTGGAATCCCAACAACCCATCTCCATCCATATCAGAGAAGCTGACGGCGGCCTCAGCTTCCTCGATGGAAAGCTGACCTCCAACAGTAGTAATACAGCTCCGCAACTCAGCAGGAGATATCTTTCCATCTCCATCTTCGTCAAAGTAATTGAAGACCCTTTGGAGCTGGTTGTTTCCAATTACATTAATAGCACTGGTCGAGTTATTAACGTTTGTGGGAGCTGGAAGAGAAACTGGGTGGTTATTGTCGGGTTTCCGTAGAGATAGTTTACGCCGTAATCTTGCAAGAGGAGATGAGTTGCCGGTAGGTGAAGATGAAGGTGAGGATGAAACTGAGTGTGACTTCATGATAACAGACAGGTAAAATATATAGAGATATTCAGATAGGTAGTTTGAGGTTTCAACTAATTAACTACTAGCACGTGCGTGCGTCCTCGAGTATAAGTTGTAGAGGAAGAAAAGGGAGATGGAATTAGATAGATAGAGAAGAGAGAAATTGTTGTTTGTATTGGGTTTTCTGAAAGAAGAGTGGTGATGGCTATATATATCAGTTTGGTTTCTTGGGATATTGATGGCCTGATAAGGTCAGCAATCGGGTGTCAGACGTGGCGGAAAGACTGGAATGGATTAGAGAGAGAGGACACGGTTTTTGTTGGGCAATAAAATATGGCTGGCTTGGCCAGGCAACTTGTTTTTCTTAAATAGGTGAAGTTCCAGGGGCGGCAAGGCAGCGCGTGGCGGAACCTTCCTCCTTCTTGACTTCTATTTCCGCCATTTTCCAAGTTCTGGGGATTTCTGGAATTTTCTATTCGGAAAAATATCTAATAGGACTGGACGGGCTTGAATCCTGATTAATTGACACGTGTTGCTTTTTTACTTTTATTTAATAAGCTTGTGGAGCATGATGGCCTTTAGCAAGCAAGGAAAATATGGAACAAATCCAGTGGTAGTAATGGCCAATAGTATGCTGTCGGTCACCGTCAGGTATGTAGTCATGGTCAAAGCGGGGGGGGGGGGTGTCTTCATTTCGTCACGCATTGCCTTTGCAAAACTCCTCCCTCGTCACTCCTGATTTCCTCAAACAGATTTCTGGTTGAAATTACAAGTTTCTGTTCATTTATTTTTTTTCGTTGATAAAATTAGTTGGTTAATATATTGCTACAATCTTGGGTTTAGGGTCCGCAATTCAACCCATTGCTTGCAATATTCGAAACAAAATCCATATAAAAAATAAAATCCCCAACAAATCCACTACTTCCTCTTGTCACGTTGATGACTCTTTTCCATGATAACAATTAGCACAGAGAAAGGAGATGGAAGGAATAAAGCCCTTTCCTTTCTTTGCCAAGTAAAGGCAAGGTTTTTGGATTAAAAAAATATAATTCATTTACCTAGGCATTTGTTTTTATTAAAAATTCAAAAAAAAAAAATACTGCCACCACCCTCGTGTATAATCAGGTATCGCTGATTGACGCCTCGTTTTCCATGTTATCAAATAAAAAGCTAATCATACGATACGCACAGATCTCTTCGACACTTGATAGATGAAGATATCCACCAGAAGGTTGCTATTGCTAAACTGATTTTCCAGCAGACATGACATCGAAGCTCACTTGAGATGAAAATTGCATTTTCACCACTAAGTGTAAATAATTAGGCATCGCATATATATATAACTTATAGAGAAGTGGAATTTTAGGAACAAAAGCAATACACTCATCAATCAGAGATACCAGGCCACACACCTGAAAGAGCAGCAGGGAAGACAGAATAGGTTAGATCACAGGTTAGATCATGCCACCTGTCACAGGAACGCAAACAGAGGAGTATGACAAAGAAACCTTCAATTTAATACACATGGAAAACAAAAGGCAGCTTGCTTTTCTCTACTCTAGTCATGCCATGCAAAATCTCCTTTGCCTTCTCTTAAGCTTCTTCCCCTTCTGTAGTCAATTTCTGCATCGGAGGTCGATAATCCCAAATGATATTTCCGGCTAATTTTGGATGATGCCATCTTTGAGAATATGTCATCATCAGTCACAACATGGTTGCCGGGTGTTCTTGATCCAGATATATTCCCAGGTTGCCGTCTTGATTTTGGATCTGAGTTAAATACAACAAAGGATGACTATGAGAGTACATCTTAAAAAAATGGATGTTTTGTACATGGTCACAGCATTATAGTTGCAAATAAAAGCACAGAGACATGTGAGGAGATGAAGGTGCTCTGTTCACAGACATGAAGGGAACAAAAGCCTTGGCGTTAACATTCCAATATCATCGAGAATATCCCTTGCCATGCTCCCTTTCTTATCCACCCGAAGGCACAGATCTTTCTAACAGGACCTTTCCCCACTACATTTTAAAGTTTAGAACATCGAACAGCAAATTGGAAAAACATAATCAAATAGTTGATTGTTGAGAAAACATAGATAAAACGATACTTGGGAACCTAGGTCGAGTTACATTTCAATGCCACTGTTCTGAGATTTCAATTTTTTTTCTCTTTTCATGATTTTCAGAACAAGAAACAAAGTTAGAGAATTCACCTTCATAGTTTGCATGTGCTTTTTGGCCCTCATCTGGAGACAAGGCTTCCTCGCTTTCTTCCATTGTAGGTTTGGTTGAAGTAAAAGGAGTCATGCTAAATGAGTCCTCCGTTACATCAGAAATCTCTACATATTGAGGAGTAGTGATAATCTCATCAGCACTGAACCCAAAGGATGCTCTGTAAGCTTCTAATTCTTCTGCATCTTGCTTGGTACTTTTATTATGCCTGTTCTGGTGTTGTCCATTTCCACCAGCAGGATAAGCATCCGAATCCTTGGAAACACTTAATCTCCCACCAGTATTAGGAAATGGTGGGTTATGGTCCAGGTAGAACTGTGCAAATGTAGCAGGACAGAAGAAATTTGAATCTTGCGACACCATGGAGGCACCGGCAGTCTCGGGCCCAAAATGCCTGCCAGGTCCATTCCTTGAATATTTTCCATTTTGGGGAGAAACTGACTGATCCCAGTGTGTGGGGAAATCTCGTTCGGGAAAAGATGCTGACAAACAGTCACCTGAAGTCCTAGAAATTGGTGATCTGAGACTGCTTGCAGGACTTCCAGGATAGAGTGAATATGTTGCTTGAAGATCAGATGCAACGATGTAATTGTTCTTTTCAGCACTTTTGAGATCCCTAGATGATGTAAGGAATTGAGCAAAAGGAACATCTGGGGAAGAGGGTGTAGTTAAGTGAGCCAGCTCTGGTGGGGGTGTAAGAGGAGCAGAAGACGGCTCTGTTGTGAAGGTTGAGAAGACAGGAGGAGAAACCAGTTGGGTTTCATGAGCATAAGGTCCGGTGGCAAACATTGTGGATGAAGGACCCCCAGGTGAATTAGCAGAAAGGAAGCAGCTAGGAGACTGAGCAGTTGATGGGAGAGCAGAATTTGTAAATGAGGCTGGTGAAGATGGAGGAGCTAGAAGTGATGGAGCTAGCGCTGTAGCTTGATTGGTTAGGCCAACAGGTTGAGGTCCATTTGGCTGGGCTGCTGATGCATTGCCCTCAGGAATACGAGATGCAGGCATAATGCGCTTTCCACCTTTCTGCACACTGAAACAAGACAATGCCCCCCAGCATTTTCCCCATCTCTTGCTCTGCTAAATATACAGTCAAGACAAATTATAACTAGATGGCAAATTGCAAATGTGAAAAATGAAAATCAAATCCAAATGCTAGAAATCAAGAGCTTGTGTAGCGAGTAATTCAAAAGGAAAATTCAAATGAAATAGATATAGAATCACCTTGTACACACACATACATACACGAATAGTATTTATCACATCACTTAATGAAAAATAAAATCAAAAATCAAAAGATAAATTTTTCTAATTGATCCAATTCTATTATACATTATTACCCAGAAAATTAAAAGATGCGGGAAAAAGAGCTTCATCACAACTTGGTACTACAGTTTCATCAAAGCGACCAGCAATTTGTGTTTGGCATTGTGATAGCTTTCGCGTTGTAATTTGAAGAGAAAAAAAGGAGGGTTTAAGAAAAGTTACAAATTGTAGCATTTTTCAAATACAAGTTTATTCCATAATTTGAGATGAAATTCATGTTCAAGCAATGAAAACCAAAAAAAAAAACATGAAGTGGAGTGGAGTAGCATCTCCAACCGCACGCACCACAATGTCAAATGGAGAAACTTGGTGTCTATATATAGAACATAATAAATTAATCATACATGGTTTCTGAGGGTAATTAAACAAAGATAATCCGAGTGAAAGGAAGGCTATCCGATGACGTTAGTGATATAGTGATAGCATGTGTTGTTTTGTTTGATCTGGAAATACAATAATGAAAACAATTAGTAGATAAAGATGGTCCTTATCATCAGATCTGTGCTCTTTTTTTCATTCGATACATATGATTTGCGAAATTTCATATGCTCGATGATTAAGAAGACGATAAGCATTGAGTAACAAATAAAATAAGATTACAGATCTATCTATTCATCTGAGGAAGGAATGAAGGAAAAAGAAGATTGAAACAAAAAGAAAGGCAAAGGGCATTTATGAGAAAGATGGTATAGAGGCATCAGATCCAGATCTACTGGAAATTGAAAGAAAGAAAGAAAAAGAAAGACGTACCTGTTGTTCCTGCTGCTGTTGCTGCTGAGGGAATCTATTCTGCTCCGACCCCATAACCGAGTCTGATAGATTACCCACCCACCCACCACCACTACTAGTTGCACCTTTGACTTCAACTCTCAACTCTACACACTACACACTCTTTCTCCTTCTTCTTCTTCTTCTTCTTCTTCTTCTTCAAGTTGCTATTACTAATATTGGTCGTGGATTTAGAAAAGAAAGATCGCTGACTTCACTTCACCCTATCAAATAAATATCACTTTCTCTTTGTCTCTTTCTCTCTCTCTCGCACACATTTCATATTTCCTCTCTGTACTCTACTGTACTATACTATATTATATACTACGTAGTTTATATGTATTAGATTTCGATCAATTTTCAATCAAATACTACTATTAAACAACATTTCTTTCTCCTTTCTTTCCTCCCTTCAACACACTATTACCATCAATACCACTACTACTGCTACCAACAGCCGCCGCCGCCAAAACCTAGATGCTGCCACCCTCTAGATTTTACCCTCAACCCAGAGATTTCTATCCATAGTACTCGCACTCGAAGAAAAAAAAGTGTAAAGAAAGAGGACCAAAGAGATAAGGAAGGAAGGGAGAGAGAGAGAGAGAGAGAGAACTGGAAAAAAAATATGAAAGTACTACAAAATTACTAATAATCTAGCATTCCTTTATTTAATTGTCAAAAAGATTTTCTTTTTTCTTTTTTTTGTTTTGCTCTTTAGTAAGATAAAAACAATAAAGGGAAAGACAAGGCAAGACAAAAGAAAAGAAAGCGAAAAGGATTGAAGTGATTGAAGAGAGATGCTGTTCTGCTGATTTTAACAAGGGAGAAACACAGACCCAGACAAACTCACTTTTCCCTCACCCCTCACCCCTCACCATAGACTTGTAGTATGCTTTTCTTTTGTTGATGAATGCATGTAAGTTGTAATATGCTTTTCGTCTTTTCTCTTCTTCTATTTTTTTAACAACAATAATAAAAAGAAAAAAATAGACGTAAGTATCACTATCATTATTATTTTTTACGACACCGGACCTATTTTTACTCTTCTTTTTTTTTTACACAAAATAAATGAAAAGGACGCCATCCCAGTGGAGGCGCCTCAGCGCTATCCTTCAAAAGAGACGATCGGCCTTTTTTTACCTCTTATTTGAGGGAATAGAGGTTTAAAAGAAAAGAAACCAGGAAATAAAAAAATAAAATAAAGAAAGAGCTAAGGCCTAAGGGGAGTAAGAGTTAAATGCAGGTAAAATAAAATAATGAGAGTAAAAGGAGCATTGAAGTTAGAGTTGGTATGGTAATGCTTATGGATGTGGGGTTCATGGACATTGGCCCACCTCGCATGGGACCAATATCCCGTGCTTGCATGTTTTGCTTTTTACCTCCCCCAGGCCCAGCCCCACTCTCTTTTCCATTTTGGCCCAGACTTGCCCCTTTCTCCCTTGGCATTGCATTTGCTTACGATTCTCATCTGAAACCAAAACCGAACACCATCTTCAGTTTGAATTAAGCTTAGCTTTTTACACACCATCTTCACTTATGCATTCCTTAAAATAAAAAAAAATAAAAAACCAATCAGCACTCTTACCTGTGTCAAAAACTTGCCGAGTATGGGTCTAAAAACACAGAAACATGCAGATCATATATATATCACCCCAATTGTTTCTTCTCTCTCAACTCACAACATTCCTTTATTATCAGTAGATTTGTGGGCCACAAAAAGGTTTCTGCTTTAACAATCGTTGGCTTGTTCTATAGTTATTCCTTCTCTTATATTGTGGATTGTGGCCTCAGCAATAGCACAAGCTTCTCGAAATTCCCACTACAACGGTGAATTACAAGAAAGGGTAGGACATCTCAACTTAAAAACCATATTTGCTTAAAAAAAATAAAAAAAAGTTAAAAGACCAGATTTGCACTACGATCATCACCGTGGCAATCACTTGCACAACGCTACGATCTTCCAAGGCTACGAAACAAACCCCTAATCACAAAAGGTTCAACCCTTCTAGACTTCCAGTCTTCTCAAGTCCCCAACTCCAATAAAGGGAAATTAATTCAACCATTCCAATTCTCTCTCTCAAGCCACCGGAAGAAGAGTTCAAAAAAAAAACCCCCATAAAGCATTTTTAGGTATTTTGATCCAACTTGTAATATCAAAACCATGTTTTTTGGGTAGTTTAGAAATCACCAAACTACCAAAACACACTTGATGGAACGTCAAAATAAACTTTAGTTACTATAAAAAAAAAAAACAAAACAAAACAAAATCATACATGCCTCCAGTACTTTTTAATTCACTCAAAATTGTAAAAAAACAAAATTATTTTATGTTTCAACGTCTTTCTTTAACGAAATATAATAATCAACCGTTTTCCTAATTCATATTATGAATAAGGCCTAGAAACACTAACTTCTAACGATGATTTATTAAAATTGTTAGCTTTCCTGACATTGTTCCTAACAAATTTGTTCATTTGCCAAGTCATTTGAAGTTTTAACACATCATCTTTTAAAATCCAATTGAACCATGATTCAAGTTTTAAGGCTAGTGAAATGCATGCATATGTTTTTGTTGCAAGGTTCATAATCTATTAACCACACCCTCCTCCTTTGTCCGGGCTTGGGACCGGCTGTGATGTGCAATGACAAACCATGAAACAACACAGGCGGAGTTACTCTTGTGCTATTAAAATGGGCAGCAAACATTGTGCGAGGAAAACCGAACTCTAGATGATGGAACAGACTAATGTATTTTAAATCCTCTCCTTTTCTCAAATCCAGAGCATTGCCATGGAGGTTCGTAACTATGTACTCCTTTCGGGGAAAGGACTATCCACCAACGAACCATGGTATTGATGCAACCCTTTTGATCTCGCATTGGAACTAATCCTAGCAAAGGACACCATGTGGCGATCTAGAAAAAGAGTGTCCTCGTTGCCAATATCTGCTAGCATTCATTATTAACATTATACCAATACAACACGAAAATAAATACCATGTATATTGGGCTTTCCCAAAGTGTTCGAACCACTGAACCACTTGGTCACCTTATTTTGTGCTGCAAGAAAGTCAAATGTTCAGAGCTTTAAAAAATGTCTCATAATAAAAGAAGCCACATTAGTCCCTCAACTTCGTCACAATAGCGGCCAATTTCATCTGTCGTGGCAATGTCTGTCGTGGTGAAACAATTCTCCTGTTCCTCTAACTACTAGATCACATAATTATTAATTGTGAACCGGGATTGAATTCAAGTGTTAAATCAATTTTTGTATTTGGAATTTTTGTTTTAGGGTATGGATTTGAATTCCGAATAGAATTCAATTTTAAAGATATATGTAAAAGCAAATAAGCGGGTTTGCTACATTATCTCTCTTTGGAATTGACAATAAAAACAATATTAAAAAAAAATACCCTTAATAACACAAACCATTTTTTTTTTTTTTACAAAACCCCCCAACCATCTCTTTCCTTCTCTTCTTCCAAGTTCTAACCCCATCATCTCTTCATGTTTACAGAGCGACTAGGATTCTAAAACACTCAGCACGAGATCATATTGTAAACAATACCAAGAAAATTCCTAAAATACCTCGACAGAGCAAACCAAATTCACTGGTGCATCGGTTATTTTTAGAAGGTAACATAAATGTGCAACAAAGAAACATACAAGGAGAGTATTCAATAAAGATGCGGTTCATTCTGATTTTATTGGAATATTTTTCATTGAAAATTTAGTAAAAAAGATGGGTTGATAGTATTTTATAGAGTTAAAGTTAAGCATGAACATTAAAACTAACATTTATATAATTTTCACAAACTTATTTATACAATTGTCAAAAACTTATTTTATCCGGTGATCTTTGAATTATTAGAACTAAAAATTATAATTCTTTATAAATTATTAACATTGTTAAAATCACGTTCGTCATTAACTTGTCTATTTAGTAATGTGATTTGCATTGATTTGATATTTATCTATTTAAACTTGATTTGAGAAAAATGTTAGAATTTTGTTTGAAATATTTCTGGAATTTTTTTTCTCAAAATTTCAATGAAAAGATTAATTTGATTGAACTTTTTTTAACAAATACATATATATATAATAAAAAAAATTAATATGAAATAGATCCATTTATATCTTCTTTAAAATATCTATATTTTATATCATTAAAATAAATATAAGGTGCTTGTAAAAAAAATGTTTTTTTAACAAAAAAAAATTATTTCTGAATTAAAGGCAAAATGATCAAGATTACTAATTTAATTCATTTCTAAATGCATCACAAAAAATATAATTAAATTAAATTCCATGGTTTAGTATTTTATTTCAAACTTTGTAATGGTTATCAATTGAATTCCTCGTATGATTTGGTTACAAAGTGTCATAAAAAAAATAAAAATAAAAAACCCATCAACTAATGTCTGCCTAAAAAAACAACTTTTAGTCAAGCCTAACTTGGTTTGGATTTGAGATTTGATTGAGTTAAATTAGGTTTAAAAATTAATTAAAGAACCCCGGCTCTCGACACTTGCAGTAATTAATTATAAGAGAAGTATGTATATGCATGAAGTTTGACCATGATTTTATAAATTGTTATCAAATTAGCAATTGCCATTGGTTGGTACCTTCCATAACTGCACAAACCAACATGGTAGTGGCCACTGGCGTTAGCTTTTATACATAGGAGAGGAGAAGCAGACACATACCAGGGGGCACAAGGAAACCTCCGCCCCAACCCAGCAGCTACAGTGAATCTCTACCAGATGCACTCCTGCAGCCAAAAAGAAATGTAAGGAAAAAGATGAACAATCAAACACTTACCCAACACCAAAGAAAAGCTGTTGCATGAAACTATCATGTACCAAAGGCTCAAATTTCAATATTAAACAACCAAATTATCGTGGGACAATGGTAATCAACATTCCCATTTGATCTCTTTTTGGTGCATCGCCACTTTTAACCACATCTTCAAATTGTGACCAATAAATCCTAAACAATTTTTCCCTTGGTTTCAGCGTCTTTCTACCCTAGATGTTCCATTTACCTGGTAAAATTATGGAACTCTCATCATGACGGTGACTTGAAATATTTAGAAATTATAATCTAAAAGCTAGACTGCTAGGGTGGCGTCAGTTTTTATCTCACAACTTCGCTAGTCAAGGCACAAAGACCGATAGGATTCAGTAAATGGCAAAGCGAAACTTAAAATTGGTTCCATCATGCAGCAGGATTCATGTCAGCCCTCAAATTGGCTACTCATGAGTATTGAAATGACAGAAAAAAAGCTGAGAACCATGCCCTTGAAAAAATGTTCACCAACTGACAGCTAGTCCATTGATGACCAGGTCCCTCCTGTAGTCAATATTTGGTTCAATGGGCGTAAGCACCACATGCTCCAAAAACTCTTCTGTTTCTCTAATTTAATTTTGCAACAAAAAAACATGTTGAAGCAGTGATCACCTACTAACGTTGTTACCAATAGAAGAAAAAATTAAATTTATTCACAAGATTCATCATCTATATTATATTTTCACTTGTATTGAATTAATAAAAAAAAATAATGCATGTCTGTACAACAAATTGATACTCCAGAAATGTAAAGTACGGAAACAATATATTGATTTGGTGTTTCTAAGAGGAGAAACTCATCTGCAGCAGAGAGATCTACAAGAATGCACAGGTCACTAATTCATCTTCGACTAGTAGGGAGGGGAATTCAACATAGAAAGATCTCCACAATCACACCATCCAGCTTTTATCAATACCTACGATTCACAGCCTGAAACAACACAATAATTCAATCAATGATTGAAATGCACAAAAAGCATCATCCTCTCAATAGATAAACCAAGAGGCAAAATTAACCGATTCTTGGTGTCAATTGAGGATATAAAAGCGACTGAACTCAAGATGCCTTGATACCATTTTATTTTTTCCTTTGGCCGTCAGCCATTCCCAGTTGCTTGTCCTCAAGTCCAGACTTCATCCTCAAATAGCACTTTGGAACCAGGGGATATGCCATCGTGCCTTCATGCCAACATATTTTCTTGTTTTCACATTTGCTTTCTGAAATTGCACTTATCAACCTCACATCTATAAGCTAAACTCACGCAAGACAAACTGCAGGTATCACATGTAACATTCCAAGTTATTATTGATCTCAAAATTAGTTCATTAACCAGAAAAGGATGCCAAGAAAAAATTGTAAAGTGGTCGATAATAGGAGTACTATAAATTACTCATACACAAAGTGATCAGCAATTAGAAACATACAATGGAAGATAAACCATGCTAATGTTCTCTGCTGCTAGTCTGCACCCCCATTCATCTCATCTGAACACCAAAGAAATCTTTCAAGCAACAGTTTGTGAAGGGTTTCAAATCTCAAGAAAACAATCCCGGCTCTTCCAAAAGCATCAAACTACAACAAAAAACTGAATTGCTAAATTCTCAGTTGCTAAAACATGAAATGAAATAGCTAGATAAAATTTCCCCATTCCAGTTTTGAAAGGAAAAAAAATTGTAAACTAAGAAATCATTCCAGTCAAATTACTGCAAATCCATTATTTATCCCCTACGTTTCAAATAATATAAAATTTGCATTTATGTCCTATTTTTAATTTTACAAAATGTGATCATCCATGGGGCAATTATCTGTCATGTGGATTACAAAAAAAATAATAATAATAATAGCCACATCAGCTGTATCCTACAGTAGATCTTAATCAGATGCAGGAGGTGAAAGAGAAAAAAGAAGCAGCAGCTAAACTGAACAAATTTAATTGAGTAAACTATGCACATGCATTGAAGATAAATCAATAAGATAACATACCTATATACTGATTCTGTCAACCATGCAAAGTGAGACAAAACTCTAAAATACAGCCTACAAAATAATACATAGATCATATGACATCAGAAGGCAATGAACAAAATTCATGTCTCATAACAAACAATAATGAAAACTACGCTTACAATAATTGGCATCTCAGGATAATTCCTAATTCAATGATCCCCGGCACCTGAACAAAAAAGATGTTGAATTAAATGTAAGATCAAACTTGAAGAACACAAACAAGATAACAAAGTTATAGTCACATCTTACTTCCTAGAACCACAGTTGCAAGGTATCTTTTTATCCTCCAGAGGAAATTTGTAATTGTAAGTAATTTCTTCACCAGCAGCTATATGGCGTTTTGCATAGATGAAAATTTTTTTCTGACCTTCAACGCTTATAACCTTGGTGTAGCAGTTGGGCTACATATGACGGTCAATTCATATCATAAGAATTGATAAATAACAACAATTTTAGTAAAAGAAATCATCTGCAAAATAATTTATGTACCTACCTCGCAAGAATGGTTTATAAATCTTGCAATCCCACCACGCTTTGTGGCATCAACCTATACAATTTAGGAAGGGCATACAAAAATAACTTATTTGCCCTCATAGTTCATAACAAGCATCAAAGAAGAAAATTCAATGGTGATAACAGCAGGTCATAGTTGCCCTCCAATCCCAATATAAACTTTTGTGGTTTGCATACAATGGTAGTATTCACTAGAGGGACCACATGCCAGAAATAAATTGAAGCACAGTTTTGCAACAATAAAATAACATGAAAACACGTCTTAAAAAGATCATCCATCTCCAATTAGGTTTTTATATTTTGTATTCAACAGTTGATGCCACCCGCCAACAAACCTTAACCAGAAGCCCCATTAGGCAGTCCATTAATATGAACATTGCTGGGGAAGAAAACAAAGCTATATGAAAATCCTGGGGTTCAGTATACCAGAGATCTGGGGTACATTATAGACTTGGTCCACATGAATAGGTCATTAACTCAACATATGGTCACATAAATTGATTGGGAAAGAGGGCACTTCTTGCTAAAAAATAGCCTTAAAAATCACAAAATTGAAATTTGGTAGCAAAATCATAGACATGACATAATATTTGATCTACTTACCACATAACCATCATCAAGTCTAAAAAGATAACTGCTGCCAATTCCCATCCTCTCATAAAGACGTTCACGTATATCAGATATCTGTGGAAAGTAGAAAGACAATGAAAGGCCATCCATGAAATTGCGAGAAAATAGCAAAAGAAAATGAATAATTAAAAGCTCAAAGGAATGGGGTAAAAGTTTAGGAATTACAATTAAATTATGTTAACACACTGCAACCATTATTTAAAATAAGTCAAACTTACTTGTGGACGAATCAGTTCACCAACATATTCAATTACAAAGTCCTCAGCCTCAATTGGCTCAAGAGCAACAAGACCCCAGTCATGTATTTTGCTTCGCTGGAAACGTAAATGCTTTTTTCTTGCCTAAATGAAACATGAAATAATTATAATTTGAAAAAACATAATATTAGCAGTTCATAGATGAGCTTCATTTTTCAATTACCTTCAACTGTGTTGCTTTCAAAAGCTCAGCACCTTCTGCAGCAGCAACAAGATTGCGAAGCTTCACCCTGTTTGTCCTTGCAGAAAGGGCCTTGCCATTTGACAACTGAGATGTGTATGCCTCGGGAAATGAATACTTGGCATGAATGTGTGGCACTCCCCTAACACGAGCTCTTTCAGCAGGACTAGCACTAATTGACCATGCATGCCATTCCCAACCATTAATTGAAGACCGAGCACAACCATCAGATATAGGGCAGGGATTTAATGTCCTGGATTTACTGGACTTTGTCTTCCGAACTGAAACCTGTCTACTTGCTGCTTGCTTGATAGCACTGTTTTCTACTTTTAGAAACTTCATAGGATGTGATACAGATCCACCATCTACTGTGCTTTTCCTTTTCAACTTTGACACCTTATTTGCTATACACAAGATGAAACAATCAATAACAAGGAGATAAAGAAAAATGTTTTATGCACAACACAACATAATCATAGCATTTCTTACTGTTTAGAGTCTTCTTAGAACATTCAGTAGTCTCTGCATTTTCAATTTCAACATCACAGCCATTGCAATCAAAAACTTTCCCAGCCCTCTCTCTTGAGGTTTTTATGGTTTCTTTGGCAACTTTATCATCTGAATAATAAATCATTAACAGTTGAAATTATATGACTTCATGATTTTTAAGGCTTTTCATCTACAAAGAAACAAGAAGTTTTAAGAAAGAATCATACCATTAACTGCTTGTGCAATCTTCATTACTTTCCGATGACCAGCATTTTTGGGCAATGATTGAACCCTTTTTACAGTGGCTTTTGAAGACCTGGCATTAACAGGTAATTCTGCGAAAGTGGCTTTTGAAGGCCTGCCATTAACAGATGATTCAGCCTGGCCCTTGATTCTTTCCTTCTTCTTAAGAGTCCCTACAGGTTGAACGACTACATTCTCAGAGACATTTCTAAGAAAGTTTTGCTTTCTTGACTTCTCCAAGAGCCGTTTCTGCAACCCAGCATCTGTAGTAGTAGAATGAGAAGATGAACCCCAATTCTTTCCTGCCAACTTTTTCTTCCGGTGATATGTGTATTTACTCGAAACCAATGACAACACTGAAGAGTCTGGACTGTGAAATTTCCTTGACCCTTCTGTGAATTTGAATGCTACTTCCTAAATTTTTTTAAAACAGATATACACATCAATTCAAAGAATCTAAACACTTCAAAATTCCAAAGGGCATGCCATAAAAATACAGCAACCAACAAAAATGCAATATATGTAAAATCTGATTATTTTCCTTATAAAAGAACTTCAGTCAAAACTAACAAATCCCTACCTCATTGCTATCAGGCTCAGTATGCTTTTTTGAAGTACAGCATAATCCAGGAAATCGATGAAGAACATCATTGACAAACAACGATTTCCAAACACTAAGTACATCATCATGCAGCTTCTGCTTGCACATTGCAATGGCAACATAGGCTCCATTCTTGGAAGTCGATTCAAGTGATTTTGAAAGTTGGAATTTACTTATAGTGGGAGGGAAAATAGCACTATCTTTGAATCCAGGAGGTGGTGGCTCATCGATGTTTTCAACATCAATTGCATTGTCAACAGAAGCATGTGTTCTTTCAAAAGCAATTGCCAGAACATTGGATATAGCATTCCCAGATTGAAATGGAAAAAATGATTTTTCTGCTTGTAGAGAACTTTGAGAATCACCAGAAAAATTTATCTTGCCCAAAATTTGGTTGGAATCAATCATCCGCTCATATTTCATTTCAATAGAACCATACTCACTTGCCTGGCTGAATGGAATAGAAAAGTTAACAGTTTCCTGCAGCAGAAGTAAAAGGCATAAACAATAGAGATAAAGCTGCAAATTGACAACCATAATCAAGATCCCTTTATTTTCTTTAACCGCGATGGAAAAAAATTGAGAGAGAGCACAATATCCTTAATGTTACCTCATTTAATCTCTTCTCCTCTGAAAAATTAACTAATTTATGCATTTCCTCTTCCACAAGAATTTCAACATACTCAGCCAAAGACACCTTTGTGGACTTATGTAACTCATTTGCTACACTTTCTAAGAAGCATTTCATGTCATCATCTGGACACTCTTTGAGCGACAGGATATTCTGTTTGCATGGCTTTTCTTCCATACAGGCACATGAAGATCCAATAGATGATGGTGCAGTACGATCTGATTCAGTTTTGAGAAGCTCAAAACCAGGAGGGCAGTCAACACTACTAGCAGGAGATTCTTGACAAGAAAAATACTGCAAAACCATTTAAAACTGTTTCAGATTTTTTAAATACATGGAACTAGGAAAAAGAAAACCTGAATAAACTCCCAACATACCGGTTTACTGGGTAATTCTTCAATCTTCTTGCACAAATATGGATGACTGAACCAACGTCTGCTCTTTCTCCAGTAAGTTGTATACTCTGCTATGGTATCATAAAAGACAGCATTCCACAGGACTTCCATGCAATAATCAGAAAGAAATCTACAAACAACCGCATAAGACCCCCAAAAATCATCGATGTTACCAACAGATTTTGTACTTCTCAGTAACTGCGTGGACAACTCATCAACACATGCCTGTTCAGGGTTATAATTGCAGACAGCGGCCTCACACTTGGCAATAGAATAATCCATCTCACTGGCAAATTGAGACTGAAAAAAATATGAAGACATTAGTGAGGTAGGGCATGGAGAGGCATGAAGAAATTCAAGCATGTATAAAATCCCTAGAATTTCTAAGCATTACCATTCTACCATTTGCAGAAAAACTTATGGCAGCCTGATTATCAAGCTTATGATATATCTCTGTTCTCTTTGTATTAGCAAACTCTGAAATAACATTGCTAATTATCTCATCTAATACAACTCTACGAGCAGCTTTCAATATTCCAGAGTGCAGTTGACAGGAAACTTCTTCAGAAATTACGGACATGAAGCTCGGAGATGAGCCAGTTTCAGTGTTTGCATCAGTCTTGGAGAAAGATTCAGGTTTATCCAATCTCCAAGCATTCATAATAGATAGCAAAGGAAGGGGTCTAAACTTATTTTGAGCATGATATATCTGCCAAATGAAATGCACAGCGATGGTTAAAATACAAGCAAAAATGTATTATATGGTGAGAAACACGGTTGAACAACTTTGAGGCAACTGCTTACCATTAAAGAATCCTTAAGATATCCATACCAATACCAAGAATAAAGCTGCATAAGAGAATGTGGCCCATGTCTCCTCCCTTCATCATCCTTGAATAGCCAACAGGAATCCTCACCTGACTGGGAAAAAAAAGTAGAGAAGCATTTAAGAGGTGGAAGTGAGCTGGAAGAGTCAGGGAGGAAAAGAGATAGGAATGAGGTATGAACCCGCAACCATCCAGGAAAAAAAAATTACAGTACCACAAGTGAAACTGGTGTAGCATAGCCAGCTGCTTCAGGGTTGGGGGTTGGTTGGTTGGAGCCATAAGTATGGTGTTGAACACAAGAATCAGTTACCGATTCTGCAACAGGATAAGTAGAGACTGGAGTAGCATATTGAACGCATTGCCTATATGCCACCAAATCTATGGAATTATTTGCTGGCATAGTTGTGCCTGAAGTACCAGAAGAAAGATATGTAAAACCAGTGGAAACATGGTCAGGAAACTGCTTGAAGTACTTGAGAGGAACCGGATTGATCAATGCTCCATTTACAATGGGATAAACAGGAAGATCCTCAGGCAGAAAACCCGTAGATAAGCCCTCGTACAGTTGTTGGTGGATATAAGGACCACACATTTGTCCATTTTCATTAAGGTACATCCATCCACTAACAAAAGCAGGTGGTAAGTAGCCAGAACAACTATTTCCCTGGTATGAAGCCCTGCCCGTAATAGACAACTCAGGAATACCATCACTGTTTCCATTAGAATTGCAACTCATCTCTGGTAGGGAATTTGAACTAAATATTTCATCATAAATGAAGCAGCAGTGGCAGACACAGACAGCCAGAGAGAGAATTAGATAAATAAAAATCAAGAAGTTGAAAAAAGAAAACGATTGAGAGTAACGCAATACCCATTGAATGAGCATTCTTCTGCGTTGTTCATCGGCATGAATGTGACGTCATCACAGTTGCCAATGGAGATATATGCATCTTGTTGTTCTTGGTGCTGAAAATCTGAAATCTTCAGCCTCTTTCTAGAGGAGAAAGGGAAATCGTCTTCTTGCTCGAGGAGGAGTGTTGAGGAGACCATGTTTCTCCTTAGACCTCACCTGGATTAGGACAGATCCTAATAAGCTTGGACAATAATAAATTGATAAAACAAGATGGATGATCAGAGATCCTATGTGATATTAAATTAGTTAGGGTTAAGATTACCCACAGAGAAGGAGCGAACGAGCATGAACAGTATATTATTTGTTCAGCCGATCGCAAATCTTTGATCTCAATGAAAAACAAAATCATCTCCTAACCTAATCTAATGAGGACCGAAAGAATAGTAGATAACTCAAGGTTAAGTCGGCACAGGTTTACCTCGTGGCGCTGCTGTTGTTTGAAGGCGATTAGGGTTGGGCTACCGGAGGACAAGAGGATCTTCTCGCTCACACGCACCAGCTAAATTAGTAAGGGTTAAGATTATCCGCGGAAAAGGAGCGAACGAGCATGAACAGTAAATTATGTGCTCAGCCGATCGTAAATCTTTGATCTCAATGAAAAACAAAATCATCTCCTAACCTAATATAAAGAGGACCGAGAGAAAAATATATAATTCAAGGTTAAGTCGGCGGCAGATTCACCTGGTGGCGCTGCCGTTGTTTGAAGGCGATTAGGGTTGGGCTACCGGAGGACAAGAAGATCTTCTCCCTCACACGCACCCACTATAGCAACACCCAACATTTTTCTTTAATCTTTGTTATTGCTATAATCAGAGATTTTGCTTCATTCCAGCCTCCGTCTTTATATATACACAAGTAAAAGAGTGTTTTTCTTTTATTATGATATTTTTTTAGGTATCATTAAGTGTAAATAGAAACTAAGTTTTTTTTTTTTCAAGCGTTTTTAAGAAAATAAAATAAAAAATTATAAATTTTGTTTAATACTGATTCAAAATTTAAACTTACATCATGTTTGTTTCTTAAAATATAGTTTTTGAAAAATTACCTTTCAAATTTTTCTGTGTTTGTTTACCATTAAAAAAATTGATCAACGAAAAATATTTTCCGTACACTTTCCAGTCAACAGAAAACACTTTTCGGTCAAAGAAAAATTTGGTTTGATTTCTAGGAAAGTGTTTTCCTTTTTGGTTGTGTTTGTTTTCTAGAAAATGGTTTCCGGGAAATCACTTTCCAAACTTTCCTGTGTTTGTTTGCCATTAGAAAAGTTAGTCAACGGAAAACACTTTCCAATCAAAAGAAAATTTGGCTTGGTTTTCAGGAAAGTATTTTCCTAGAAAATTTGGGAGGAAAATACTTTCCGGAAGTTGTGAAAAATTTAGAAATGTTATTATTTGCTGATTATACCAAATTTGATCCTCAAACTTTTGATTGCTATGTATAATTTGTTTTGAATATTTATTTTTCAATTTCATTTCTTAAAATTTAATTTTTATATTAACACTGGTCCTTATATTTATAATTGCTATTTGCTTTTTCCTTATCATTTTTTTATTGAAATTTTTTATCTATCAAATTTTGTCATCATTCTTTTGATTGTTACTTATTTTATTTGAAATAATTTATGAAATATTAATTATTATTATTTTAATTTCTTCATCTTTCATTTTTTTAATTTTTTTAGATTTGATCTCTATTATTTTGATTATTATTTATTTTATTTGAGATAATTTATGAAATTATATTTTTTTCAATTTCATTTTCATTCAACTTTTTAATCCGTAAGATTTGTTCCTTATTATTTTAATAAACTTGAAAAATATAAAATATTAATAAGTTATTTTCCAGCTTATTTTCCATGACATAATCAAACAATGAAAAGTATTTTCCAACTTATTTTTCATTACACTATCAAATATCGTAAAATACTTTCCTGAAATTCACTTTCCTGAAATTTACTTTTCCCGAAATTCACTTAAAAAAAAAACTATTTTCCAGCAAACAAACGGGACCTTAAAGAATTAAGGGGGGAAAACATTAATAAGTTGTTATGTTTGTTTTTTTTTTTTTCCTTTCAGAATTATTTTACCATGGTTATTGAATTAGTTCTTTTTATTTTCTTTTATATTATTGGTGCTAACAATATTTAATATTATATTCCAAAAAAAATAAACAAATACAATTCTTGCTTCTCCTAGATCTTCTTCTTCTTCTTTTGATTTGATGTGCGACTTTGTGTATTTTCCTTTATCTCTTGGGTGCAATTGCGATACAGAAGATGGTTTTTGTTTGAGAGAAATTTCTAAACGGTGTTCTTAAGAAGGCAAATAAATACAATGCGTTTGACCACAACACTACTTTTTATCACCTAAAAATACATTAAAAGGAATTTAGCATTCTAAAAATAAAATATCATGTGGTTAAAAAATTAAAAATAAAAACTCTTTTTTTAAGAACAAAGGTCCATTAATGCAAATGACATAACAATTAACTCATACTAGCTATCTAACAATTAACTAAAATAAAATATTTTTCAAAAAATACCGGTTATACAGATTGTTTTGATATATTTTCTTACATAAAAAATTAAAATTATAAATTAAAAACTCAATACAAGCATTTAATTAAATAAATCAATAATTATTTATGTAAATAAACAAAAAAATAGTTAACAATAACCAAAAGAGAATTAAAAAATGAGAGATGAACATAGATTAAGATATTCAATTAAACAAAATAAGACATTCACCTGGTTGTATTTGTTGAACTTATTTATTTAAATCAATAAAAGATAAATTCATACTCTAAAAAACTCACAACCTAAAAAATAATCATAAATGAAATTGATTGAATGAACTCATACCCTTTAAAAATATTACTAAGGCCCAACACATCAACAATATTATTTAAGAATAAATATTTTTTATTTTTAAAAATAATATCTTAAAAAAATCAAACACAAACAAAACAATTCTTAAAAATCTTATATTAAAAAATGACATGCAAAACTCGTGACTTAGATTATGAGATCATAATAAATCTATTGAAAAAAAATTAAAGATGGTTACAAAACTAGTATTTTAAAAAAACTAATACAAAATAATAAAATCACATGAAGATAAATATTTGATAAAATAAATATTGAAAGATGAATTTTTTTTAAAAAAATAATTATACAAAATTATCTAAAAAAATTAAGAGTGACAAAAAAAACATTAATTAGAAGGCAAATAAAAAAAGATTAAATTAAATAAAAAAATAACTCACACAAGATAATTTAAAAGTTAAAACTAACCCTTGAAGCTATGGTAAATTGAAGAGGGGAGAGGTGTGTGTGTAGCCATTTAAAGCTGGAATCATGTTTTGTAATACCTTAGTTTTTGGAATCACTGCTTTCATGTGCATCACGAATCAGGTTGTGTTCTTATTAATGGATGCATTAGCCATAGGATTAGTTAAGGGTGTTTATTTTTGATTTGGTTCGGTTTTTATCAAAAAAATAACCAAATCGAATTTAAAAAAAATCGAAACCGGTTCAAACTGACCGGTTTCTATTCAGTTCGGTTTTTTTAGAACAAAAACTCGTTCAAACTGGTTTAACTCGGTTTTTTTTATCTGGCTCGATTTTTTTTTGGTTTGGCTCTGTTTGAGTTCGGTTTAGTTTTTTTAGTTTCAGACTTATAAAACTGAAATCGAACTAGTCAGTTTATTTTAAATTTTAATTAATTTTTTTATAATTCAATATTTTTATTTTTTTTTATTTTCTCAATTTAATCAGTATAATTAGTTGAACTATTAAAACTTTCAAAGCAGTGCGTGGTTCAAGGTAGCATCAGCCCCCAACAAGACAAATTCAAGCATATACCGTGGATTTGTATGTGATTGTAATCTTGTCTAAATTCAAGTAAACTTGAGTTAGGTATATTTAATATTATTATTTTTATTATTAATAATAAAATTTTAAAAAAATTATTACTATAAAAAAACCTATAAATTTGATTTAAAGGTTATTAAAAATTATAAGAATTTTGAAAAAAAAATTAACAATAAAAGGACTAAATTGAAAAGTATCATAGGTTTGGCATGCATGCCAGAGCTGTAAGTGCCTGATTTTTTTTAATTTTTTTTTTAATTTTTCAGTTTAAAAAATAATGCATTATTTGTGTATACTTTTTCAAATAAATTTTTGGTTTATGTTTTGGCACGTATAATTCATCTGTGGTTTTTTTAAAAAAATTTATACACATCAATTTTTTTTAATATTGGTTTTTTGTAAGATTTTTCATGTATACAGCCTTACATTGTTTTTTTTAATTATTGTTTAATAAATTTTATGTGTGTCAGTTTCTATTATAAAATTTATGTGTTTTTCTATTACAAATTTATTTTGATAGAGAAATTTATTAAACATGATCAGATAAATTATCCGTGTTGCGATGTAAGATATCTTGATCTTTGTTTTTCACTTGGTTCTCTCAATTTCAATTCTCTTTATTGTTCATGTTTTTTTCCATTACTTTACATGCATAATAATGAGATGCATGCATAGTTTTTTTCGATTTACATCTAGGAGCTCTCTCTCTCTCTTTTTATATATATATATATATATATATATATATATATATATATATATATATATATATATATATATATATATATAATCTGGTTGAGGAGAAAACTATTTTTGCAGACATAGATGGACATATAAAATATTTTTGCAACGAGTCTAGACACATAGATGGATATATAAACTATTTTTGCAGACATAGATGGACATATAGATGAGAAAACGAGTGTTATACTCATTTTATACAACAAGTCTAGACACATAGATAGACATATAAAATATTTTTGCAGACATTTAATTAAGTTATTCAGGTATTTACAATGAGAAGGAGCTGACAAACATTTATTAGTCTTCACTTGCTAACAATTGTTGGGACGTTACTTCTCACTCGAAACTTGAACTGTTATACTATTTTTGTTCATCATGCTATTTTTTGTTTTGAATTACTTAAACAATATCTATGTTATATTAATGTCTTTTTTCATTTTACAATTTAATTTTTATATAAAATTCGAGATAGTTTAAGCAAGTTTTTTAAATATTATTTATTTATTGCTTGAAAACCAAATTATAAATCTTCTAATGCTATTAGCTCTTGATTACATACAAAGTGTTTTTCTTTTCTTGTAATTGTTTTACAATTAAAAATCAACCTATCTATTTGTAAACTAAACATAACTAAAGCGTGCCTAACTTCACCAACACTAATCATAAGAAGTTAAGCATCATCATCATGCTTCACTACTGGTAAGGAAACCCATTTGTTATATATTGTATGAACGTGCTATATTTATAGCTTACCAAAGATGACAAGTCCTCACATGGCGAGATATCAAGGAACAAAAAAATGTGCTGGACGGTTCCTGTCGCCAAACTTTCGATCATCAAACATGTATTTGATATTTGTTATCCATGGCTTATTGGGAGAACTTTTAGAAGATATCAACTATGATCGAAACAGTTTTGTCCTTTTTAATGCAATTTCTGAAACTGTTTTGACATCACATGATTTGGATACTATTGGTTCTCCAATAAGTACTCTTGGTTTGGTCATCCTCATATACTTCACTCTGGTTCTAGTCATCGTGATTCTGGAAATGAATGGGTGCTGCCAATTGTGCTAACTGCTTCCTACCAAGATTGATACAAGTTCCATGGAGATGAAATGTTTGGTTATTGAAAGCCTTCCTATTTAAAAATGCATACAAGTTGATGTTTTTTTTGCTTCATTAGCTGCCTCAGCCTCTGCAAGTAGGAGGTTAGTTTCTTCAATGTCCCCCGGCTCTAGAGCAGCAAATCTTTCAGCTGTGGCAGCACCAGCAATTAAAAGCAACCTTTGGAATCTAGTCATTGCAGCCTCCTTTTCCTTGGATAATATCAGTCCCTCGGTAGTTTGCAATCTGTTAACAGTGTCTTTAATATCTTCCTCAAGCTTTTGAAGCTCTAAAGTGGCCTTTTCCAAGTCAATCTGCAAACAATTTCAACACTCAATGTCTTTGCCTCAGCAGCTATTCGTACAGCTTCCTTGAAGTTTCTCGCTTCAGCAGTAACTTTCTTTTCTGCCTCCAGCTCTTGGATTCGTTTATCTTAAATAAAATTCTCTGCTTGAAGGATGATAAATTTTGCTGGATGTTGGAATAGAAGGGGTCCCCAAACTAGTTTACACCACTGAATTTTAATACCCTTTTCCCACGAGAACTCCTTGGTGCTACTGGAAAAGCAAACCACATCTGGGGTGAGCTTCCAAATAAACTGATCCTCAGCTTCAGAAGGAACTATTAAACTGTAAGCGCACTGGACCTCCTCCATATCCTCTGGCATTGCATTAGGCCAACACCAAGCACTATGACGAATAACATCAGCTACTTCAGCATCAGCAGAGAGCCCAGACTTCATAGCAATTCTGGAGCCGTGTGTCTTAATTAAAGGGCCATTAGAAAGCCAGCAATCCCACAACAAGTGAGTATTTTTGCCATTACCGATAACCACCTCAATCAATAGATTCAATACCCAAGCAACGCTTCTTAGCTTGAGAAGCTTTCTCCAATTCCAAGAACAATCTGCAAATATTGCTACCCTTTATCTTATAAGCATAAAGATCCAGATTTCAGAAACAAACACCAAATATTCCTTAAAATCACAACAACATTCCACTCTTGAAGCTTTTTTAAACCTAAACCACCTTCTTGCTTAGGAAGAGTAATCATATTCCAAGCAACTTGCCTCACAAGCAGAGCCTTCCTTACCTTTCCACAAAAACGCATTACATTTCTGTCAATGGTTTTAACCACCTGATTGGGCAGAAAAAAAAAGGAGCTCCAAAAACTTTGAATACTGAAAATCACTGAGGAAATAAGCTGCAATATCCCAGCGAATGATAAAAGCTTGGGTGCCCAATGTTGCATTCTAGCAGAAATCTTCTGCAATCAGAAATTCTTAGCTTGCCAGTAACAAGAGAAATACCAGGCACCTTACTGGAAGCTTGCCAACTTGAACTCAGAAGAGACTTGAAGATGATTGACAATAGAGTAGGAGATGCCAGCACAAAAAATCTCACACATGAGTTGAATCCAAGGCCAGAAATATTAATATGACATTACAGGGGATATTATTATTAATAAATATTTAATTTATTTTTAATATTTATATAATATTAGATTAATGAATTAAATATTTGATTTATAAATATCAATAAAGATAAAATTCATGTGACAAAAATATTTTACAAAAAAATTATAAAGTTGTTATAATTATAAGATTTTTATTATATCAAAACATTATTTCAAAAATATTCATAATCGATGCTTTTTTAAATATTGAACTTTTATTAAAGTCGTAGAAACTGATACATATCATGTTTTTTTTATGAAAGAAAACAGTTATTCTCACAAACTGAGGTATAAGAGATACCTAGAACTAAAATATAGGTGTTTGTCATAAGACATGTATATTGAACTGACCCGCATTAGAATTTCATATGAAAAGACTCACATAACAGTTATATAAGTGATCCTTAGACTTAAGACCACTAAGTTATCTTATATAAGAAGTATTATGTTTTGATCTTGTTATATGTTATCTTGATAAAGATAACAAATTGACAAATATTGAATATAACATAAATTATATGAAGGTATTTGAGTGATCAAGAGAGAATTCATCATCCTGGGTGAATTAAAAAAATATTTCACATGTTCTCAAATAGTATTGATTGTTAAATCCTTGCGTAAGGTGAAATGATATTTGAAAAAGAGTTCAAAATCTTATTCAAATGATCAATAACTATAATATTGCAAACAAATATGATTTGACATGACAAACACACTTTATGCCAGAATATATAAATCAAAATATTATTAATGAAGGAATAATAATTACACTGAAAAACTGGTCACTGAAAGGTTAGGTCAAACCACTTATAACTTTTCTAATATTTGAAGGATCATAACACGTATTCAAATGATCAATAACTATAATATTGCAAACAAATATGATTTGACGTGATATACATACTACATGCCAAAATATCTAAATCGGAACATTATTGATGAAGGGATAATAATTATATTGAGAAACTGGTCACTAAAAGGTTAATCTAAACCACTTATGAATTTTTTAATATTTAAGGATCATGACATGTTACAAGATGGTGTACTTGATTGATCTTAAGATATAAATTAATCAATTATTGAATTAATAATAAATTAAATTATTTGATTTATTTAATTCTATTTATTTAGAATTATAATTGATATTTAGGTCAACATATTAAGAACTTAATAGGTAACACATATTAAGACTCATTAGTTAGAAATTAAACTGAGATAATTAATTAAGTGTGACTAGATTGAGAATAATTTTAGAAATTAAGCACTAGAATGTATTTAATCAAATATTATAATTTTAGTACTAGAATAATCAAGGAGGGACTTGATTGATTAAATTTTTAAAATTATCTTTAAATAATATATATGGATATTATTTAAGGGGCAAATAAATATTTTATCACTTATGGGATTTTAAAGATTCTCTATAAATATAAAGTTATGCCTCTTATTTTTTATGAGATTGTATGTTAAACAGAAGAACTACGTAAGCCACAGAATACAGACCTAACACCTTAGGCATAACAATCCATCTCTCCTAAATAGAGATTTAGAAGTTTTTTACTGGTGGTTCGTGTGAATTACCATTGAAGGCTGAACAATTTGCGAAAACCTAGTCTTTAAAGAGTTCAAATCTTATTCAATGATCAATAATTATAATGTTATGAATAAATATGATTTGACATGACAGATACATTTCATGTCAAAATATCTAAATCGAAATATTATTGATGAAGGGATAATAATTACACTGAGAAACCGGTCACTGAAAGGTTAAGCCAAACCACTTATGATTTTCCTAATATTTTGGAGATCATGACATGTTGTTAGACGATGCATTTGATCTTAAGATATAAATTATTAAATTATTAAATTGATAATAAATTAAATTGTTTGATTTATTTAATTCTATTTATTTAGAATTATAATTTATATTTGAGCTAACATATCAGTAACCTAATGTGTCACATATATTAAGAACTATTAGCCAGAAATTAAAATGAGATAATTAATTAAATGTAAATTGATTGAAAATAATTTTAGAGATTAAGCACTGGAATGTATTTAATTCAGGGATTATGATTATAATCCTAGAGTAATTAAGTAGGGACTTGATTGATTAAATTTTTAAAATTATTCTTAAATAATATATTTAGATATTATTTAAAGGGCAAATAAATATTTTGTCATTTATAGGGTTTTTAAGATTCCATATAAATATAAAATTATACCTCTTATTTTTTAAGAGATTGTCTGTTTGACACAAAAATTACGTAAATCACATAATAGAGAGCTAACAGTCTAAGCATAACAATCCCTCTATCCTAAATAGGAATTTAAAAGATTTTTTTACTAGTGGTTCGTGTGGATTATCGTTGGAGGCTAAACAATTAGATGACTTGTGGTTTGTGACAACCTAATTTTTAAAGAATTATTCGAAAGCTAGATTTATTTAATTTTCAAATATTATTTTAAATTTATTATGAATTTCGAGTGCCATTAGTGAAGATCACCTGAAAAACATAGATGAGAGTGAGGGCAATCTTCTTGCATCTAGGATGGAAACCAATCTCCCCGTCAGCCACTGTTAAAGAGAACCTCCATGGAAATAAGAAAAAGATAGGGAGAGAGAGGATCACATTGTCTCAACCCTCTTTCCCCTTTAAAATAACCGCATAGACCTCCGTTAAGTGCAATCAAGAAATTGGAGGTTGTAATGCAGGCCTTGATTCAATTAATGAATTGAGAAGGAAAATTCATTGCAGCAGCACATTCAACATGAAATTCCAGTGAACATCAAAGGCCTTCATTGAGTCAATTTTCAAAGTGCAAGGAGAGAGATTCTGTCTGTCATAGCCTCTAACCTCTTCTTGAGCAAGAATGATATTATCACCTATCCTTCCACCGTGCACAAAAGCTGATTGATTTGGACTAATAAGGCTAGGCAGAACATGTCTTGCTCTATTAGCCAAGATTTTGAGATGCATTTGTACAGAATAAAGCAGCAGGAGATGGGCCTAGAATCTAAAGCTTTGCTAGCATTTCGGACTTCAGGAACCAAGGTGATAGAAGTAGAATTAATTGCTTTTAGAATCTTTCCATTCTGGAAGAAATGAAGCACAGCCTCAGTGACATCAACTCCCATAACTCCCCAAGATTTCTTATAAAAGTCTGCAGAAACTCCATCTGGATCGGGAGCTTTGCTACCATTATATGAGAACATCACTCTCTTAATGTCTTCATGAGCAACTTCAGCTAACAAAGAATGATGTTGATCCGAAGAAAGTTTTCTCCTAAACAGACACTGCAACTTCTCAACGCTGACGCCAGTAACATTAGCATCCTCCTTACCAAATAGGTTAGAGTAAAAGTCAACAAGCTCTTTCTTAATTTCATCAAAAGTAGTCAGTCGAACACCACCTGCATTATAAAGCATAGAGATGGTGTTTCTGACTTGCGAGCTGTGGAAAAAAGCTTTTTCTGATCTCTTTCTTGTACCCACAAGATTCTGGGTTTTTGCTTATAGGAAGACTCCCTAGCATTCATTTAATCAATGAGCAAGCCAGATAAACGCTTCTACTCAATAACAAGAATATTAGAGGGGTTTTCCAGCAGCCTAGGTTGAATATCATATAATTCTTGCCTTACCTTTTGAGATTTTCCAGAAATATCTCCATGAAGAATTAAGGTGCTTGAGAGGTTGCACAAGAGCTTGCAGTTTTTTTCAAACCTTAAACATAGTAACTCCAGCAATATCCAAGTTCTAATACCTTCTTGACTTCGTTAGACCGGTAATCCCACTGCCCAGAACATGCAACTTCCTGATCTCATTTCCAACATCTGCTCTACTACCAATCACCATATAATCCTCCTCCGCTTGGAAATACTTCACCTCATTGTCAACATTGTCATTGTTGACCAGTACATGTATAAATACTTGTTTGTGTGCGTGTATATTCATTTTCCCATTCTTTTACATGTAATTTTTTGTTTGGATATTGAGTTTTTAGCAGTCTTCGTTTCTTTTCTCTCTATATCTGCTTCATACATACATGTAATGATCATCAAATTTAAGATGAGCCCGTCCACTTAGCATCTGTTTGGATTTGGAATTATATTAATAATTACAGTTTAAAATGTTTTTTTTTTTAAATATATTTAAATAATTATTTTTAATTTTTAAAAATTATTTTTAAAATCAATACATCAAAAACAATTAAAAATATTAAAAAAAATTTTAATAAAAAAAATTAAAATTTTAAAAAATATAATTTTAACTACATTCCCAAACAAAACAAAATTTTAAGGTGTACTGCGCATTCACTTGACAACCAACGAGAAATAGCTGGACATTAGTTGAGATGCAACAAAAAAAAAAAATCAAATGAAACCAGAATGCCGGACCATAAAAAAAAAAAAAAAGAAAAAAACGAAAAGCAGTGAAGAAAACCAACGATAAGAATGAGCTCCAAATACAACCACAGCAAGTTTGACGCCGCTTTTTAACTGCCAAAATCGCAGTCATGATGGTTCAGGTTCTGGCAAAGAACCAGGCACCACTTTCGACATATTGGAAAACATAATTCTATTAGCTTACCAAGATTTTCTTCCAATATATGGAGTTTACAGTTTCTTTATCATATCACTGTTCCGTTGCTAATCTCTTTCCACATACAAAAAAAATAATAATTTAAAAGATAAGCAATAATTAATAAAAGAACAAATGGTTTACATAAATAGAACACGATTTCTAAGACTATGTGAGGATGGTCAGCTGACGGAGACCGGTCTTGCAATGCCATAAATGAGGCAAAGATGCCAACCATGCTGAAGCGAAACAAATAAAAATACCTATATTCCCAGCCAAGTGCAAGCATGCCTACCCCTTAGACACTGAAAGTTCAAGATCCTTCAGAGGCATGCTTTCCACACCCTCCTTCAGAAGTCTGATTTCCTCTTCTGTCAAACTGTTCTTTGTATGGGGAACAGTCTTGGCATTTGAACTCTTTTCAGCCTCCACCGCCCAACTATAAACTACCATACCAACAACTGCAATAACCATCCCCATTATGTTCTTGAAAGTCAGCTCAGAGTCAAAAAGAAGCCACCCCAGTGTGAGAACGCAAATTGTTTTCATGTGACCTAAAACCTGGAAAGAAGTAGCTGAGAACCTTCCAATGCAGAGGTATTGGCTCACATTGCAGAACACAGCAAGGGAGCATGAAAGAATTATAAACAACTGCACAAATTCAAACTTGTTATTAGTTAAAAATGTTGGCAAAAGTTGTTCCAGTGTATAAATGATCCAGTGAAGAATGAGAATGGAAAAAAAAAAAAAAAGCGGATGGGCTTACAATGGCACCAGAAGATATCTTATAGTGTGTAATGAATTTGCCATTAAGGTAGTAATCAATGAATGGACCAAGAATAAGGAGAGAGAGGGCTTGAATTGGCGCTGTTCTACTCAGCAACTCGAAAGATCCAATTGAGTACTTCTTCTGCAAGGAACCGATAGTCTGTTCCACAAAGTAAAATGAAAAGAAATGAAATTTGTTCCACAAACATTATCATGATGAAAGACTGTATTATGCGACAATGTGCTTTGATATCATAACATGGTCACGCGTGCTGATTGGACTACATTCCATACCTCAGTATCATGCCCTGGAAACAGTTAATTGAAAAGGTTATGACTCTTGCATACTACATATTTTCTTTCAAAACCTTTTACAAAAAGAGTTTTCCATCTTTGTTGAAGCTCTTCCTTGTAGCCCAGAGTGCACTAGAAACAGCAGTTAAATTTTAGTTCACAAGAATGCAGACACTCCTCTCTCTCACTCTATAATAACCGAAGCCAATTCATTGGGTTATTGAGATAGAAAGATATCTACAAATGCTGCATTGACATCTATATGGGATGAAACCATATCAAATGGTTTGGCTTCCCTATTTATTGATCCTTAGAATCCTCGATCTCTATCTTACAGGCTAGCATGTGCCACAAATTCATTTTCCCACAAGAAGTCTCGAGGTGTAGGTGGAATCAAAATCACATGCATCTCAAAAAATCAACAAAGTTCAAATGTCACAAAACTGATTATTAATATAGCACCTCTGTCCTGGGATGGTATGGGGCTTGCAGGCAGAAAGAAGGAAAGATATAATAAATAAAGGGAAAGGAATGTTTACAAAAAATACTCACAATCTGTTGCAAAGAGGTGGAAAGAAGGAAAGATATAATAAATAAAGGGAAAGGAATGTTTACAAAAAATACTCACAATCTGTTGCAAAGAGGTGGACAAAACAGCTAAACAGGCGCATATAAAACCTTTGGCATTAACCTTGACATCAGTGACAGTGCAAACACCAACACCTATGACGACAACGATAACAGATAACTTGACTTCCTTGGAGTATTGTTTACTGTGAATGATCCACTCCATTATGCAAACCACTGGGATCATACTGAGCTTAGAAATCTGAACCATGCACCAATTAATTAATTGCACCATTTAGCTGCTATGATGGAAAAGAAAAAATCACTAGTAATGGAAAATGTAGGATGCGAGTCCCTATAGCGTTGATTAAAAAAAGAAGGCAGGGAAAAGTAGATCTGGCAGGTAGGTGTTGGGTTGAGCAATAATAATAATAGAAGCAGCACATACTTGGTAGAATCCGACAGAGTTAAGCATGAGACTCAGGTTCATGCCAGTGATGGAGACATTGGCAACAATTGAGAACCAGAAGAGCTCCCACATAGGGACGTGCTTTGATACAGAGAGACCAGTAGCATTTGAAACGAGGCCGACAAGAGCCGTTACAGCAAAGTGGAAGCCTGTTAGGGTTGTGGCTGCAAAATAATAGATTCAACGGATCAAATATTAGTAGTATGATTAGATCTAGAGATAGAGTAGAGATAATAAACAATACCAAAACTGAAAGCATAACCGCTGGAGGACATGAGCTGCTTATTGGCCATGATAATACCAACGGAACTGATGACGTTCATTGCCCAGGCTCCCACATCCGACACCGCCGACTTCTTGTTCTCGCTCTCCATTATTTTTATCACTTTTTTTTTAATTTCTAGATTAAGATTTGATATTCTAATAAACAGATCTCTCAATTACAGAAATCAAATAAAATAATAATAATAACAACTAATATTACTAGAAAGGAAAAAATAAAAAGGGACACAACAGAGAAAAGAGGAGGCGGATTTTACTTTTGAAAGGTGAAAAGGAGGGAATCAGCCTCCGCCAAAACAGAACAGAGTATGTAATTAGCAGGAGTGGAGAAGATCCAGCATTGATTCAACAATAACAATAATACTCTAAAAGGAAGGAAAGAAAGGAATGTAGTGGAAGAGGCAGTGAGCAACCGTGCGTTTGTGTTTGTGTTGTGTCCGTTTTAATTTGAGTTGAGATGGGGTGGCTTGCGAGTTGGGTGGGGAAGCAAATTGTTCCTTTTCAGTTTTCCACTTTCACGCTCTAAGAAAATCACCATCCCCAGTCGACTCTCCCTCTCCCTCACTCTTATTTGTCTATCTATCTATCTATGCGTCCCCTCGCTAGGTTGGCTACCCGTTTGTCACCTTTCACTATTCTCAACGCACATGCATTTTGCTTCTATTTTACCTTAAATCCTTTCATAATTACATTTTACTAATACAACAGGCAGAGTAACGAAATACCCTGTATCCTTCCTCCCCCTATTTTTTGCCTTTTTATTTTCTTCATTCCTTTTCTGTTTGTTTTTAGATTTCGGGAGTAATTAATACACGATAAAATTTGCCAGCCCAAATCCTTCTTCCTATGCATACAAACAAATCATACAGAGACATCTCACTATCTCCGTGTGCCAAGCAAGCCATGAGTGTTAGTGCTATGTAAATGATTTGTTTTTCATATAAATGGCTAGTTAATAAAAGCATTACTTTAGATTAAATGTTATTAATGTCAGTAAGAAGAGCTTAAGAAATCAGGTGAAGTATTCGCTAATTAAATAAACTCCTAATTGCCCCCCCCCTCAATAAATTGTATCCCGGTGGTTGCGTATCCATTTTCGTTCTCCACGGTCATTCCCTCCCTCACTTCGTGTTTGGTCTGTTTTTTCTCTCTCCTTTCATGTTTAGCTCTTTAATTGATTGTGTAGAAGAAGAAAATTACAGCGAGGCGGGTTGGGGACACCAACACAGCAACTCATTTTCTGTTGCCACATTTTGTAATCTCTGCACATGGATTGAAGGATTTGATCTGTTTTCATGTTGCAATTATGAATGGAGCCAATCCATCAAGCATCTTGTGCATATGGTAGCAAGCCAGGCCAAGGCCGAGCACTTGCTGTACATCTACCGCCACACCAATTATTGCTCTGTCATTGGGGAGGAGAATACCAACAAAGGTCAATCAAGAATAGCAACATTTGGTTGGCACTCTTAAGTGCCTGTTTGGCACTGCAGCAACGACAACGGTAGAAAATAAAAGTTAAATTAAAGTGTTTAGTTAATCCAAACCTCACATTTTTTCACATGGATCTCACCTAATAACTGAGGTCGAACCTCAGCTCATGAAAATAGGTTTTTTCTGCTTCTTTTACGTTTTTTTCCTATGGTTCTGCCTGCTCTTTTCATGTGGAGAGTGAACTCTCCACTGTTCACTTATAGAAAGTTTCTTCACTGTTCACTTGAACAGTGAAGAATGTTTCTACTGTTCATGTGAATAAACCCGGTCTAAAGCTATAAAAATATATTGAACCGGGTCTGATCCAGTAAAAAAAAATTTATTTTTAATTGTGTTTTATTCGAAAAATTAGTGTTTCACATTATCCAATAACACTATATAAATTAGAAGGAGATCGTTTGATGACGTAATAGTTGTAGAATTTGATCACAATCCCAATTTTATTTCTGATGATATTTTACCTGATGTTGTTGTGCGCTTACGAAACCAACAAAACTGTAGATAGTTTAATGAAACAATATAAAATATTTTATATAAAATATTATTTATTTCATGATGTAATAACAATAGTTAAATCTACAATATTTAAATTAAAAACAATCAATATATATATTAATTATTTTATAACCTTAATTTGAAAAGTAATTTTTTAACCAAACACATTAAACTATTTTTTACTCAACCTCAGTTTCAACCACAGTTTTAATCAAACATATATTTTTCTAAACCAACCTCAACTAAAAGTACTTTTTATAAAATAATTTTTTTCAAACCAAACATGCATTTAGTTGATGCAAAACATTTTTTAAGAAGAGTTATTTATTTTTTTAGTTCAAAAGATCAAATACCATACTTGGTAATTTTATTTTTTCTAATTTATTTGGAACTTTTATTGCAAACCTTATTCACCTTTTATAGTATTTTTTTAATTTACTTTTATAGTTTAATCTCCCCCTCGCTCGGTCAAATAAAAACATGTTTAACAATATAATTACAGGTGCTTTTCAAATAATTTTTTGTATCAAAATATATGCCAATAATATTTTTTTATTTTTTAAAAATTATTTTTAACATCAGTATATTAAAACGATGTAAAACGTACAAACCATATTAAATTTTAACAAAATAAAAAAACTTAAATTTTTTAAAAACAAAGCACTATCTTAACCAACCCCAAATTTAAAAAGCTGCAACCACAGTAATCTTGATTCTTTAAAAGGTGTCATCCACTCTTTCAAGGTTGACAAAACTTCTTCCTAGCACCACACACAAATGTTACGTAGCTCAAAGGCAAACATACCAATCCTGCTTGCTTTATCTACTAGAGTAGCAACAATACATCAATCACCAAGTAATAAATACACTAAGCAAAAAACTGATCCTGAATGTACATCTGTGAAAGCATATAACAAACAGAGACATGAGAACTACAGAATAATACAGCACAAGCCAGCCATCTAGAGAAAATATAAAGAAACACCATCGCCTTCTACAACCACCTCTCCTTTTCTCGTTGTGTGTTAATATTTTTCTTCCATAAGTACATAAATATATAAATCACACGGTGCCAGCTAAAAATGGCTAGATGGGCTTCTCCATGAATACTCAACAAATGAAAATTCACACCTTTCCCACATGCCACAACATTGCTATACAAGCTTCTCACACATGGGATCATCATTTTCCACCATCAGTTGCTGCCTGTTGAAGAATGTCTCTGTGAACCAGGAGGCGCCGTTGGCCTTGGGAAGTTGTAGTTAAACTGAGCACCATTAAATTGCGGGGCTTCCACATAGGGGCTCTAAGATGTCCAATAAATTCACAGGCAACAAAAGAAAAAATAAGAAAAGGAAAGGAAAATGAAATCAGTAACATGAACGATAGAAATTGTAAATTATATTAAATGAACAAGAGTGCTTTTACTCTCTAAATCTCCCATCCTCCCTTCAATTATTCTACCATGTAAAAGAGTCAGGGACTGTTCAGGCATCCATCGGAGATACATTAAACATAAAAATCCAACGCATCAATAACTCCCCTTTTTTTACACTTTGGTTAGGCAATAATTAAACCTTAAACATTCTAAATTAAAACCTAATCACTCTAGATGGCTATATGTGGGCGAGAGGGTTTGTCATGTACATGTGTGTCTATGAAAAGTGAAAATCGTTATTTCTATTTAATATTTTCTAATTTAGTTCATTTTTTTAGTCAAAAGTCATTCCATTGCTCAGTAAAAGTCATGCCAAATAAGCTCTGCAAAAATCATCACATGAACACAACCCAACACAGCTTAGTCTCCACTGCAGACAAGTCCCATCACCCCATCTCAGCAAAGGGAATAAGAATAAAAGTAAAGTCAGTACCATCTTTGTCAATTTAACTTCCTAGGACAACCTTTGGACAAATTAGCTCACAACATACACTTCCACATCTGTGGTGGCATTGTCTATGCTCACTTACATAGTTTTACCAAAACTTGTTTGGTTCTATAACCCAGTTTCCAATTAACACGCAAACATCTTCCCCCTAGTTTGTTCTTAGAAGCACTATTAATTGTAAGAACTTTTTCTTATCCTGGTTGTTCTACTTCTGCACACACACAACACAGCATGAAGAAAGCCAAAGCTACCTTCATTTTACTTCAGCACTTCAGTACTATGAAAATGTTTATGCATGAAAGGGCCATGTCTACACAATCATGTCCTACACCAGATTTTGTAATCTTGCCTAACTTTTCCTAAACTGTCTCACAAACTGAAATTTGAAAGTGATAAAATCACTTCAGTTTGGCCATGAAACACATCTGTTAGTACTGAAAAGTCGAAATTCCTTGAAGCCTGAAAAGAAAAGGAGATCCAGAAGTTGAAAGGAACCAAGCCCCTATGTGTGATCAGCCGGAGATTAGAAAAATACCTGTGATGCCAATGTGCTATAAGATGCCTCTTCAGGACTTTTAGATTTTGGTGAAGTACTAGGAGAACAGGCATCGAAACTTTGTTCTCTTCCATTCAGTTTATGCAGAGAACCACCTAGCACAGGTTCACCCTCACCTCCATCGACATATTTCATGCTCTATATTCACAAGTCTTAGATGCTTGAGGAAATAATTATTTTTATTAGAGAAAGCGCAAATAACCATGGTGAAAGTAATACCTGGAAGATTTTACCAAGAGTTTTCAAACCCTTGGCTCGTGCACGAAGCTCTTCTTTCTTGACACTGTTGTCTTGAAGAACCTAAAATAAACCATCAATAGATTACCACCAAACAAATTGAACCTATTATGCAACTAAATTTTAGACAACAACCATTAATATCTATGGACTAGCAAAACAACCATCTGACAAACACGGGAAAGAGTGGCCTCAATATCAGCTACATTAAGCTTCCACAGTGAATCAGTCATCAACTTCTTGTGGGTTTGCATGTATGCTTCAAGCTCTTCTTCAGTATAGTTCCCTTCTGCGCTGAGCTGCTTTTTTATGTCCTCTTGTAACTGGATCAGGGCAATGGCACCTGGCAAAACCAGCCACAAAAGAAACAAAAAAGGAAACCTTTTTTTTTTAAAAAAAAAACCCTTAGATAGCCTAGAGAAATATTTCTCATGCAGCAAACCATGTGAACTTTTTTTATTGACATAAACCACATTGATATATGTAATGCTACAAGAAGAAAATATGCACACGCACAAGCTGGTGCGTGTGAAGAGAGATAAGATGCATGCCCAGCACACTGGAAATATATCAGAATTGGATACCACTTTTGACACCTATAACCGCTCCTAAATAATGGTCCAAGAGCCTGTATGGTTTGACCAAAATGAGGGCAAATGAGCAACTACCCATACATGGTTACAATCAAAGCCATATATATCTACCAACCTGTGGCTGCGGTTACTTGGGATTTAATAGAGTGGCCTTTGTTTCTAAACCACTCGGCAATGAATGGCACACCCAGATATATCGCTTTCTTCCCAAGCTCTTTTGCTGCCTGTCTTGCGTAAATGTAACCAATTGTGTTCAACATATCAGCACCATAAGCTGTAAAACATTTAAGAACAAAGAATTAATAAAAGTGTTCAGTATTGTGTCATAAAGAACACAAAAGATAAGAAGGATTGCACAGGGCTATGGTTGAAATTCAACTTGACCAGTCATTGACCAAACTTTGTCTCAGCTAGTATGAGTACGCAAAAAGATAAGAAAGGAAACTGTCATTCTGTTTCATAGGATGAAAAAAATTAAGAGCATTAAATTTATATGAATTGTATTGTTTATTACAAATTTGTGTCCTAAATTGTTGTGTCTTATGATCTTCATAAGATGCCTGTTGTGCTTCTGTTTTGTGCATTCCTTAAGGCTATAAGCAGACTCCACAAAACAACTGTTCAGACACGCCAAATCCCTCAAAAGATTGAAGCCTGGCAAACTTAATCCACTTTGTTCTCTCTGCCACATTGTGACCCAACCTTAGTCAGCCGGTTAGATTTTGACCAGGGAATTCTTTCTTTATTTTAGTATTTCCAGTTAGATAAAGTTCCATATTGATGTAGATTACTATAACCTTAAACAACAATAGTACAGTTACCACAAAATGTCAGCATAGAAACTTTCAAGTAGAGCTAATATTGGTCTATAAGCTTCAATTGTAATCAGAACCTAACTAATGAGCAAAATCTTGATTCTTTTCTCTTGGTGAATACCAAAATCCTCACTTTTTCAACTATACCTGCTACATAAGAATCAGGAAACAAATGTCCCATGCATAAACAGCAGAATCAATTTTCATCCCTTCTGGTACAACCATACATTATGTTAAGAATTCCTTGTGGAATCAGCATCTTAATCAATTAAACATCAAGTTTTTTACAATTATGTCAACCAGCAAACTCATGCATTGGACAACAATGAATTCAGAAGCCATAAACCATCACTTGAAAAAAATGAGAAAACCATTGTGAGAGTAAAAATCTCTCCAAGTAAAAATGGGAATGGTGAATTGGCTGTTTCAAGTGTAGATTCTAGATTTAGAAAAGTACTTCAGAGTTTAATTCTCCCGAAATTCAATGTAAAGCAAAAGGGAATGTCAATTCATCTTTAAATAAAACCAGGCAGACACAGATTACTTCTCTTATTGTATTGCTGTTGTTTTTCATTCATTCTCCTTTAAACAATCATTTCCAGAAAATGAAAAATTACCTGCATTTGAGAGCCTAGCCACTTCAGCTTCAGCATGTTTAATGAACTCCTCTTTGTTGCCTTGTACATATTGATTGAGTCGATCTTTTAGTATTTCCGCAAGCTTTTCTTCCCTCTCCTTCTGAACAACCTGTTGTAAAATAAGTATTAAAAAAACAACCCTTAATAAAATAGATTTATCAGCAAATATTCAAGTAACAAAACAGAACAAATCTTCAACGCTCAATCCAACTTAGCCACGCCAGGGTACAGATGCCTGAAATACAAACTCTTAACAACAAAACTCTGAGAAAGTGCTAGATAGAGGTTTTAGTGTTCCATGTGAAAATTAATGTCATATCTTATGCCTAAGTATGAAATGCTGCTAGCTGATAAATTAATGTTGGTGTACTTGTGGCATGCAACTGCAAAACTGAAGTGTCCATCTCAGTGCCATTAACATATCTAACTCGAAACGCTTTTGTTTTCCTCATCTGTCATCTTTTTAAGTGTTTTTTGTTTAATCTTGCCTACAATAATGCTAAAAAAATATCTGTATGCAGGGCTTACTCTAATTACAAACAGAACCTAACTTTGTTCAGCCTCTGTTAAGGCTATATATAATACTTTAAAAGCAACTTCTTTATCGCTTAATTGCCAAATAAAGGGTCCATTTGCACTCTGGTTTGGTTTGAGATTTGTGATAGTTGCAGCAGAAGTTCTAACACTCTGCCCAAAAGCCTTCAGTTCTGACAGTAATATCAGCAAAGAGAAGCAAGAAAAAATTTCTTGTGGATCACAGGGATGGAAACTCACATTCCCTTGCTCCTTTTGTTGTATCATTCACTTCTTGTCACCATTTAAATTCCTCAACAGTAACAACACTCGTTTAAAAAGTAACCAAAAAAAATCAGCACAAAAAAAAAAACATATTAAAAACAAGAAAAGTTTTAATGAAAAGCCAAAGGTTTGGTTGATGATAAATAATGGTACACTAAGGATCTTACCCTCATTTTCTCTTGCAACTTTTTAGTATCCAATTGTTCCCCCTCTGTGAAAATGTCTAATGAAGCCATTGATGCCATAGCAAGCTGTCCTATGTAGTCCACGAAAAGCTCACTACCGAAAAGCATCGCAAAAATTGCTGCAGGTTCAATGATTGCTTCACTGCAGAGAATGAAGAAGATGTAAACAAATATAAAAGGAAAAAAATATGAGGAAAGAATTATCAAGCTCTGCATACATAGAAATCCATGAGGGGCCAGGCAATCCATCAACCTTAAAACTCATTTATCCACAGATTAAGAATAAGAAACTAACGTTGAGATTCCAGATTTTCCATAAGCATCGTATGCTTGCCGCTGGGCAGGATCACTTAATACTTGGTATGCCTCTCCCAACGTCTGAATTAAAAAGAAAGAAACCTCAATAAGAGATGCCTAAGCTTTCAATAACTGAATACTTATTGTTGTTCCTTCCTATCCTTAACATGTATAGCACCCATTAATCTGACAGTAGAAAGTTAACATAGAATTGAAGATAACAATAATAGATAGCTAGAAACTTGTACCCATGTTTTAAAAGTCAGGATAATAGATTACTAATTTTTTTTTACCAACAATAGCTAGTAATTATAACTTGATCCTAAAATATGAATAACAAATTATTTTTTAGGCTATCTGATGCAGTTCGAAAGAAGTTCAAGAAAGAGAATTTAGAGATGGAATCTCTTCAACCTTAAGGGAAATTTTGGTATCTTGGGATCCACGAAAACACTTGGCGGTTAACACAGAGTGTTATTTTGTGGGTTTATTTAAGTTTGGTGATCCAATCTATAACCAGAACAGCTGGGGTGCCAGAGTATTGGTACTTTTACACTTAAACCTTCCATCCTAACCAGTAAGGAAAGGTGCATCCTCCCCCTTTTCCTCTGATACGTCTGTACATAGGAGGCTATAACTGCACTCCTTCACCTCCCTGTTCCTTTTTGTCTTTGCTTACTCTATTCCCTACCTTCTCTGCTCATTCAGACCTAGTGCTCATACTTTATATTCCCGCCATTTTATTAATATATGTCTTATCAGTAATGCAGCAAGTGATGCTAGATAAATAAGCTTGAGTGAGTGTAATGGGAGGGAAAATGCACATATCCAACCCTTGAACACAACATCTGGATTTCACGGAAGAGTTAAAAGCCAACCAAATGTGCCTCTCCTGTACAAAGAAGAACATGCAGAAGAGACTAAAAGGATGACTCATGAACCACTTCAAGACATATTGATCTGAATTGAGTGCATAAATCTTTTTCAAACATTACTAGTGGGAAGGTAGCATGCGAATATGACTGTGATTGTTAATAACGAATCGCTGTTTAGACAAAAGAAGTCAGAAACACCCACAAAAATGCACCAGTTTTTTCTATTTCTAGTTTCCGTTTTGGGAATCCATATAAAAAAAATCACTATATAATTCAGTTCAAAGGAGCAATAACCGATTGTCCTGAATTCTTTAATTAGCTACTAGTTGTTTGATAAAATTAGAAAGGGAAAGAGTTGCCTGAAAATTCTTTGCGGCAAGGGGATCATTAGGGTTTTTATCTGGATGGACCTGCCGAGCCTGCAGAGTAAAATTTAACAAAAACAAAAAACAAAGAAATGAATCTCTAGTGAAGAATTATAGAATAGAAATGTAAGCAAACAGATCATTGTATGAGTTCATTTAATCAAATCCTTATCATCGTAACGGATCCAGACAGTTGAGTTGGATGGGTAAGTGAGAAAAGGAGATCTACTCGTTTGTACTGAGAGAGAAAGCAAAAGTGAATTGAAATTGAAATTAGTAATTACCTTGATGTAATAGGCTTTCTTTATCTCAGCCTCGGTGGCCGTGGGGCTGACTCCGAGCACGTCGTAGTATTCTGTTTCTTTTACCATCTTATAATTTCTTCCCTCCAATCTAGATCCCTTTTCCTTTCCCTTTCCCTACTAAGCGATGATTACTAGCTAACTAGTTTTATTTTTGAATCTTATAATCTGATGTTTTTCTCTAAGAGACTTTTGCGATACCTTCTCTCCCCTCTGCTCCTTCGTTAGTAATTGTCAGCAGGGGGGGGCGGTAATAAAGAAAGAAGATGATGATGATGATGATGATGATGATGATGATGATGGATGGTGATATGGCGTTGCTATTGCTCAGCCCTCCGTTGAATGTATTTTTTTTGGCGTTGACTACTGCCTGCTTTTAGCGTTGTACCTTCTTCTCTTTTGCCTACTTCCTTGCTTCTTCCGCTTGTACCTTCTTCTTATTCCATTTCTAGAATTTCAAGTTTTACACTTCAGACTTTCAAATTCAAATTCAAATTCAAATTAATTAAAAATCTAAATGGCTTTGGGGATTTACGGTGGCCCCCTCGCATGATATGGCCCCTTTCTTTCTTTTTTTTTTTTAATAATTTTAACCTTATTAACCAAATTATAAAAAAAATTTATTAGACCGTGTGATTGAAACCCGAGGGGCCAAACTAAAAAAACATGTAGGGAATTAGTAACTTTAAAAAATTTTGATAGAATATTTATTGTAATTCGATATATTTTCAAATTATTGTCATTGGATTCTAAAGTCTGAGATTAAAATTAATTTTTTTAAAATTAAAAAAATTAATTTTAAACTCAGACTTTATTTTTTTTAATTTTTGATTCTTAGTATAAGAGAGATGAGAAAAAATCACTGGAAACCAATATTAAAAATAAAAAATTTCTATTTACACTAATTATGAACACTAAAAAAGTTAAAATTGGTATTAAATTGATTTTTTTGATGAGGAGAGGTCACATTATAGGATTTGTTTACCTTGATATTACCAAGAAAACATATTTGATTTTGGTAAGATTCTTGCTTTCGGGTTGATTTTGAGTTTTAAGACGATTTCTTGAGTTTTTTAGTCATAAATAGGTTTATCGAGATGCCTATAATGTTTTCTAGATATTATGGGTAAAAAATGGGTTGTAAATTTAATTTTTTGGTCTAAAAAACCATTAGCCTATTTTTTTAGGCACTAAAGTGACTGAAAATTAGACAAAACCGTGTGTAATTTTATTTTTCAAAAATATTGAAGCGGATTACATGTCATCCCCCAAACACAAAGAAGGAAATGACCCAATTGCACAAGCCTTAACAAAATAGGTTAGGTGGGCTGGCATGACTTGCGAGGCCAACAACGCATGATTTTTTTAAAAAAAATATTTTTTTTCTATTTTAAAAAAATTAATATTTTTTATATGTGTTTTTCAAAAATATTTTTTTATTTATATTTAAATTAATGTTCATTCTCTCTTTTATTATGTTTAGAAAATCTTTTCTAAATGCTGATTATTTTTTTAATTATGCATTTAATTTTTAAAGAGCTTTTATATATATTGCATCTTTTGTATAGATAAACTTTATTTTGGAAACTAAATAATTTAAGATAATACTTATAATATGTGTAACCTTATATGATATTTTTTCCTTTTATTTTATTCAATCAATTTAATATGTGTGTCTATTTCTATTATTGTTTGGTTGATTAATAAAATTATTTTTATTTTCAAATAATATTTCTAACATGTGCAGTCTTGCATGATATTTTTTTTTTAAGTTTTATTTTTTTCAATCAATTTAATAAGTGTGTTTATTTTTATTATCTTTTGGTTGATTAATAAAATTATTTTTATTTTCAGATAATATTTCTAACATGTGCAGCCTTGCATGATATTTTTTAAAGTTTTTTTTCAATCAATTTAATAAGTGTGTTTATTTTTATTGTCGTTTGAATGAATAAAAAAATTATTTTAATAAATAAATTTAACAAACATAACCAGGTAAATTTCTTATCTTTCAAAATTAAATATATTAATTTATACATGTCTCTTGATTTTTTTATTTTTATTTTTAGTTATTGTTTGTGACTTTTTTTTCATTTATTCACACATAATTCTTGATTTATTTGATTATATGTATGCATAAAAATTTTTATTTTCACTTATAATTCTTTTAATTACAAGAATATGTTGAAAAAACTTGTGTATACAAATTGTTTTGTTAGAAAAAAAATATTTAACTTGCAGCGAAGTACAAGTAAAGTATCTAGTTATTATACATTGTATGATTTTTTCACTATGCTAGCATTCTTTAATAAACAATGAATTTTTTTTAATGTCATATTTTTTGTCTTTGAGGTTCGTAATAATTTATGTATCGATGAAAAATAACTCTTTTTTTGTCATTTTTATTATAATTTTTTTATACTACAAATTTAAATATTGTTTTATTACATTGGATTCTTGTTGAAATTAAATATTTTTTATACTACAAATCCTAATTTTTATCAAACATCTTGAATTTTAAAAATGAAAAATTACCTTAATCGTCCTATAATTTATTTGTTTTTATACTTACCCTTCGTGTTTTTAAATATTATAGTTTACATCCTAAACATTATTGCACACATAATAATTTACATCATAAATTTTTATATAGTTTAATTTATTTTAAACTTATTAAAGATGTTCATTATAATTTTTCAAAACACAAAAAATAAGTATAAAAACAACTAAACTATAAAATGATCAGGCTAAAATTATTTTTAGAATTCAAGATGTTTGATAAAAATCAGAATTGAACTAGAGGCCGATTTAATAAAAATAATATTTAAATTTTTAGTATAAAAACAATTAAAATAAAAATGACCAGAATAAAAAAAAGATTTTTTTTTAAAATTTGAGCAAAAGAAGTTTGCTTTCATTTACTCATTTTTTTGTTCCTTTAGTTTTAGGATTTTATGTACGTGTCTTAAAATTCATTTTTTACAATTCAACCCCCAAGTTTTGAAAAAGAATGAGAAAGTCATGAGAAAATAAAGAAGACGAAAGAAAATGGTTGATTGATCACGTTTCAGTAATAGAAACACTGATGTCATTGTATTTTTCTTGATAAAAGGAGTTTTATTTAGGTCTTTCTAGATTTTTATTTATTCGATTTAATTATAGGTTTTTCTACAAATTCAAAGGTGTTTTGAGGATGAAAATGGATTTATTTAGATACTTAGATTGTTTATTTGGTATTTGTTTTTGAAAAACGGTTCAAAAATGAGTCTTTTTATCTAAAAATTTTGACCTTAACTTTTTATTTACCAAAATATTTATTAGTAGACAACACATTTATCATTAAGGATGTTGCCATGTTTGTTTGGTGTTTTTTTTTTGAAAAAAATGGATGACATATGTCTGCCTTGTTAAACCAAAAATAAAATAAAAAAAAGAGACTGGGTTTAGACCCAAGCACTTGACCCCTTTCTATAGTTTTTTTTTCTTGGATTTCCATTCAAATGAACTATAAAAAAATAATTAAAATGATATTTAAACTACTATTTATTTTTTTATTGGTTTTGAATGATATTGTCAGTTTTGTATTGTAGTGCTAACAACTTTTTTTTAATTATATTATTGGTATAACAAGCAACAAAATAATTCAAAGAGCTACTCATCAATATTCAATGAAAATAAATTCTTTTTTTTTATTTTTAATAATTTTTTTATATGATTTAACCACATCAATTATTTTTTTTTCCATCAATCACAAACAAAATATCAAGATATTATTTTATCAAAACTTGCTTATAAGATCATGTTAAGTTTTTATTTTAAAAGTAGAGATTCTGAATAAAAAATATGTTTTTTGTTAAAATAATTAAAAAATGCATTAATAAAGAAATAAAATTTAGATTGAAGAGGTATATTTTCATTACTCATTCCAAATGATTGAAAATTTTTCAATTTTTTTTTATTTTAATTTCCATTACCTTTTATTAAAAAAGTATTGTGCTAATAAAAAAAATATATTTTATATAAAAACATACAAGTATAATTCGTGTAATAATATATTTTTTTCTTCATAATTTAAATCCTTATCTTCCATATAAATATTTATTTTAATTGTAAGAATTTAAAAAAACATTGCGAGAAAATAACAAGGATAAAAAAAATTACGAGAATATCATATTTAATGTACATGATTGTTCATTTGTGGAAATTCAAATGAACGGAATTGTTTTATGGACATTTCATTTTTAATTTTTAATTTATTTTGATCTTTAAATTTCATTCCTTTCCATCATTGCATCCATGTTATGTTTGGTGATATTTTATCTATTGATAATTTCTTTTCTTTGTATATTCTTATAAATTCAAGATTGATAAATTTTTAAATTTTAATTAGTAGTCAATCTGATTTAACTAAATTTAAATTTACGGTATAAAAAACACTTAAAAAAAAACTAGATTAAGAACCAAATAAAACAACAAGTCCTTTTTATTTTCTTGAAAAAAAATTATTTCTCATCTAAAAAGTCTACATTTATGATTTCTTTACCCCATTGGTTTTATTATTTATGATGAGGTTTTTAAATTTAATTTTTTTTACATTTTAGTCCCTTAATTTAAAAATAAATAAAGAAAGACACTAAAAAAAAGGGAGTTGGGAGGAAAAAAAATAGTTAATCACATTCTAACCACAACAAAATTTAATCCTAGTATCGATAGGTACATATTACAAAAGAGGAGTAGATTTTTTTTTTGAATTTTACCCTGTCAAAAGAATAAATAAATTGGGATGCATAAATTTTTTTAGTTGATTTTATTTATTTGGTTTTTTTCAAAAAACTTTTTAAAGGGTGTTTTAAGACTAGAAATGATTTTTATATTGGATGTTCTAATATAACTTTTTATTTAATCTTTTTTTCTTTTAAAAAACTTGTAGGACATGGCACCATTCATGTGCGTTAACAAAAGCAAAATATTCCTAGTTAATATATATTTTTTAAAATTAAAAGGTATTCTCACCCTTTCTTCTCCACCAATCCATTTTCTCCTTACCCCTTGCTAGAACTATGCCCATATCCTTTGAGACTATTTAACTGGTTCCATAATTTTCTATAGAAATATGACCAATAATTAAAATTAAATAAAAACATCTATTTAGCAATTAAATTATACATAATTTTGATTTTTTTTAATTAATGTGGGAGTCCGGACCAGCTTGGATTTGAGGTATGGTTTAGGATTTAGGGTTTTGTTTGGGGTTTCGGGTTTAAGATTTTAGGTTTAGGGTTTAGAGTTTGGGGTTTGGAGTTTGGGGTTCGGGGATAAAACACCTTACTTCCCATATAAAATCATGCTGAAATCTAAGCCTCATGTTCACAAACCTCAACCGTCTGACGCTCAAAACTCATGGGCTGACAGAGTTAGAGTCTTTGACTCTAGTACTAGATTCACCCTAGAGCCCCTTCCCCGACAACCAATCGGTCACAACCTTAAAGTCACAAAAGAAATCCTTTTGGAAAATTCTGACCAATGGAATCGTTGCATGATAGGCTTTTTCCCAGGATTCCGAATGCCATTCCATGCTGTTAATTCAATTGCCTCTAAGGCGTGGCGTCAATATAGACTAGAGAATGTTATGACAACTGCTAATGGATTTATGATATTCTATTTCAACACTGAAGAAAAGATGCAAGCTGTTATTGAAAAGGGGCCATGGATGTTTTGACGTAAAAATATCATCCTCCAACAATGGCACCCACGGTTTTAGTTTGATAAAAACAAGATTGCCACCCTTCTAGTATGGGTTAGACTTCATGGGTTGCCCTTCCCTTTTTGGTCCAAGCAGGGACTCAGTTTGGCAGCAAGCATGGTTGGCCGACCACTATCCTGTGATGAACTTACCTACAATTGTACTCGGCCAGAGTATGCCAGACTGTGTGTTGAAGTTGACGCTGCTTTGCCTTTCATCCACAATTTTGAGATTGAGAGTCCCCTCTTCACTGCACCAATTACTGTTACTGTGGAGTATGAATGGAAGCCTCCAAGCTGTGACAAATGTAAGGTATTCGGTCATTCTTGCTCTAAACTACCACCCATTGCATCGGACAAAGGCAAAGATTCAGTTGTACCTCCTCAAATGCAACCAGTGGCCCCGCACAAAGCGATTGTTCCCATTGCAGCAGACAAAGATAAAGCATATATAGAGATGCCTACACACTTGTAACCAGCTGCCCAGCATAAAGCCATTTCTCCTACCGATCCTTCAACAAGTACTCAAGTTGTATCTCAATCACTAGCGGTGCAAGCACAACCTTTAACCATCCCACATGATAAGCCGTTCACTTCTCTACCTCCACCTATCACAGAGCTAGAAGGAGTTGCACCCTCAAGAGCTATTGAATCCAGCTTGCATCAATGTTTGCCAGAAGAACAAGTCATGCAGCCCCCTCTACTATCAATACAAAGTGGTAGAAGTATTGTACCTTCCCAAAAGCAAACTCAGCCGCAAGTTAGCACATCTCTACGCCAAGGACCTGCACTAGAGTTTATACCTGAGGAGGTGGATGGTGGTTCAGACCAAGACTCCGCACGTGATCCTCTTTTTGTAGAGGAAAGTTAGCACCTCATCACTGGATTTGCTAATTGTGTGGAGAGCAAAATGGCATCTATAGAAAGTGGCAGTGAGTCCTCCACCTCTGCCACTGGCACCCTCCTCGATATTTCATCTCTCCATCAAGGTATTCCACTCCCATCCTCACCAAAAGCTAAGAAAAAAAAGGGGAAGAAGCTGCGAAAGGCCTTAGGGCCCTTTATGTTATATAACTATGCTTTGGTTCTTTATTTCATTTATTTATGTATAAAGTAGGTTGTTGGAATCTATGGGGTCTTAACAGCCCTCAAAAATAAAAAAATTATACAAGAATGGACAATACATCATAGGCTGGGTATCATTGGTCTGTTGGAAACTAAGTTTGTATCAGCCAACATGGAGGCTGTTATCACAAAGTTACATCTGCCTGCTTGGAATTTCCTTTCAAATGTTAATTCCTCTACTAGCTGTCGGGTGATGGTGGGTTGGGATCCTGCTATTTTTCGCATTTCTTGTCTACACAACTCAGCTCAATGGGTGACATGTGATGTAACCACACTTGCCACAAATACTGCTTTCAGGGTTACTTTTGTATATGGTCTTAATACTGCTGCTGGCCGAGAATTGCTGTGGACTTATATGAAACATCAAGCACCTCTGTTTTCCTCTTCCCCATGGATCATTTTGGGAGACTTCAATGCTATCCTCAGGTCTAGTAATAGGATAGGGGGTGATACTTGCTGATATGGTCACCAAGATGCGTTTGGTAACTACATCCAAGATTCGGAGTTGGTTCAGATACCCTACACAGGAATGAATTTTACATGGCACAATGGTCAACAAGGAGACAATGCCATCATGAAGAAACTTGATTGGATATTCAGTAACCAATATTTTCTCTCCACTTGGCCAACAACTCACTCAATTTTCCTTTCAATGGATTATTCAGACCACAGTTTAATGAACCTGGAATTTAGCACTCCTGAGCCACGTCCCCCCTCTCCCTTCAAGTTCTTAAATTTCTAGGCAGATAGAAGTGAGTTTCTAGACCTTGTCAGGAATGCTTGACAAACTCAGATAACAGGTAACCCTATGTTTAGGCTTACCTCTAAGCTCTAGATTGTTAAGCACTCATTAAGGTCAATGCACAAAAGGGAATCTAGTCATATTTCCAGCAGGGTAGCAATGATTAAAGCTTAATGACAATCAGCCCAATTAGAATTAGATGGTTCCCCTGGCTCCACGGAGTTATTGGCTGCAGAAAGGATCCTGGCTAGAAAATACAATCAGCTTTGCAAAGATGAGGAAGCATTTTATAAGCAAAGATCTCGAATCCAATGGCTTCATCTGGGGGACAGAAACACTAAGGTCTTTCACCAATCCTTGGTTTACAGGACCTCTAGAAATAGAATCTATATGCTAATTGATGAGGAAGGCAACAAAGTTTACAAACAGGCGGACCTTGGGCAGCTGGCAATTAAGCACTTCCAAAACATGTTCGCAACCATACCTTTAACTGAAGATAATGTTGATAGGTTCTATTCATCACCTATCCCTCCTAGTATAAGTGCAGGTTTGGTACAACCAGTCTCTGTAGAAGAAATCAAGCAAACTTTATTCTCCATTTCGGACAGCAAAGCCCCTGGCCCAGATGGTTTCACATCAATTTTCTTCAAATGCAGTTGGGAGATAATAGGAACCGATTTCACAGAAGCCATCAAGTTCTTCTTTGATAAAAACTTCCTTCCTCGCTGTATAAATGCAACCAGGATTGCATTGGTGCTGAAAGTTGAAAACCCCTCTTGCATGGATGATTTTAGGTTTATCTCTTGCTGCAATGTCATTTATAAATGCATTTCAAAAGTCTTAGCAGCTAGGCTAAAAACTATACTTCCGGACGTGATCAACCACTCCCAATCTACTTTTGTTCTAGGTAGACAGATTTCAGATAATATTCTTCTCACCCAAGAAATAATGCACAACTATCATCTGGACAATGGACCACCCAAATGTG
>CM027575.2:0-50000 GCA_015852605.2 Populus deltoides
TAAACTAGTGTTAAATAGAAAAATCTCCCATTGAAAAATAATAAATCGAGAGGGAAATTTTTATTATTAGAGATGAAATATGAAAATAATAGGGTAGGCTTGAGGTTGGTATTGAAAAGTTGATTGTGATCATCCAAAAAGGTTAGGAAATGGCTTTGGAAGCTAATTATATGGTTTTATAGATTTGATATTTCAGGGAGGTCTTTTTTCAAAGGGTAACTCTACTGAAATTATATTGATTCTGTAATGAATAATGTATGCTTGTTTGTATATGTATAAATGTTTTGTCTTTGAAGCAGGTTTATGCTGCTTTTAGGGTAGTATAACATGATTAGGATATATGTATCAACGATTGGATCATTATGTGAATTTTAAATTGGCCGCAACAGTAAGCCTAATATGCTAAATGATAATCTAACCATTATGATGAAAGTTTTTATGTTTTGATATATAGGTTGCATATATTTAAACGAATTAATGATTGTAAATAATGTAGAATGCGAACTATAACTATGGGAACAGAATAACAAAAATATAATAAAAATAAAACACAAGATGCAATTATGCAATTATAGAAACGAATAAAACAATTTTGTTGATGAAATTTCAAGAAATGAAAAGGAACAATATATGTATAATTGGCATAAAGTATAAGCTGTAAATACTCAAATAAGGTGATGAATATATTGGATTTAGAGTATGAGTCTGGAGTACAAAAATGAATAGAAATGAATAAAAAAGATTGATTAGAACATTTACTAAGAGTATGAGCTAGTGAATAAATAGGATAAATAAATCCACAAAATTGATCAAATTATCAAGTAAATCCATAAAATTAAAAATCTATATATGTAAATAAAACACGACTTGTGAACATTGATTTGGATTAATGGATTCAATCATAAAAGTTTATTAAATCATGAAGAATAAGTAAAAGGTACTGGATTGATGACTTTAATTCTTGAGTATGAGATATGATTATCAAAAGAAATAAATGAATATTATAGTTTTAAATAACCTTGTTATGACTATTAAAGCAGGTCCATGGTATATATAAAGATTGATAATAGTGGATAATGAAAAATAAAATTGTTTATGCATTAAAAAGTATGGATTAGATTGATTGGTAACCCTGAAATTATAATGAAAAGGAAATGAATATGGTATTATATGTCTTGCATAGTAAAATAAATGTTAAAGATACATAGTTATAAATTGAAAGTAAGAGGAAATTATTGTTGATGTAGGTGATCAATAAGACCTATAAAATTCTGTTCATCTTACAAATTGGGTGGCCACCAACCATGCACACCGTTTGAGGCATATAAATGAATATGATCTAGATATTACGAATATAAGTGAATCTCATCAATCAGGATATCGAGATCGATTTTGATTGAAGGTGAAATCGATCATAGGTGTGTGTGTGTGTGTGTGTGTGTGTGTATTTCCATAGTAAGCAATTATTAGATTTTCTCGATATTTATCTTCTACGCACGTAAGACACTTCTAAGCTCTAACGCACTCTGCCATAACCATTCTACTAACACTGCAGCACAGAAGTTTTCAATTGTCACTGTTATTAAAATGAAACGGACGGTGCTTCTGTGGATTCTATACTCAGCAAACATTATCCAACTCTTAGTGGCTTGACAGGTCACCAATTGTTGCTTTTGCCAATCAAGAACGACAATCCATATCATTCATGCATCAGCTGCCAAATCAAATCCCACATAAATGTTTCGTCAGACAATTTTCTTTTTTATAGAATTAGGTCATCATACCTCTTTCACGAAGCATCCTTGACTGCTGACGTATGTCTTTTATGCTTTTTACTTTTCGTTACATAAGGGTTTGCTCATAATTGCGTCATTAAAGCTAAAGTTTGACATTGTTTAATGAGTTCATCGTTATCAAAGTTTCTTTTTCTTTTCTGACGACGTATCCGAGATCCTTATATAAACCACATGCAGTTCAGTTCTCATTATTCATTAAGCTTGTCTCGACTCTCAATCTATATACATTACATCGTAATTCTCTGAAAATCAAAACCATGGTGAGTATGTGTAAGAAACATCTCTTTCTCGGGACAAAAGCCATCTTCCTTTCGTTCCTTATCCTTGCTGCCAGTGCAACTGATCTTGTAGTTGCAGCTAGGGCTTCTAATCTCATGGAGCCAAAAACTGGATCAAATGACACGGATTTTTCAAAATATAACCGTCCAATTGAACCATCTGGGCCTAATCCTTGTAGTTACATCAGAGGACCAGGGCATTGCCAACCTCCAAAGTGATACGTCATGGTCCATAGTATTCCATAAAGCATGCGGTACGTTATTTTTTTTTTTAAAAAAGAATCTAGCTTGTTTATAAATAGATATTTGAGTTTTTTTTTTATAATTAATTGGTTTCTTTTAATTTCTGATATTTTTTTTTTTATCTCTCACTGGAATTTTTTTCCTTTAATTTGCATACAAATTGCAGGGATCATGTTGATGATGGAAGTGGAAATTAAGAGCACATGTGGGAAATAGAGAGTGTGGCAGGGAGAGTTGATATAATTAATGAGTCCTTCTGCATGCAAATTAATGATCATTAACAAATATTTGTTTCCCTAATTCGTGCTGGTTTGTTAATTTTGAATGTTAACGATGCAAATATGATGTTGAGTGTTGAATTAACTAGGTCGACGTTTATTGAAATATTGGATCCTCACATACGCTGAAGGAATTTTTAATCTATAAATTAAAAATGAATGGCTATGATTTTACCATATACTATACATTGTTTACATAAAACCAAAATGATTTTCTATAACTTTATTAGGAGTAATTTTCTATATAGAAAGAGTTAGAGATGTTTCTATATATCATCTTTGATTAATTCCCTTAATTACTTAAAAGTACTCTTTAATTCTTCTCTTTAATAAAAACACCCGTCATTAATTCTAGTACTTTCTGCCGATTAGCTAGACCTTCAAAAGCTAATAATTTCATATTCATCAATGAAAAAGTATTTTTAGTAGAGATTCTACGTGTATATATATACGATATTGAAGATATTCTAAAATTCTAATCTTCTTTGTCACCACTCTTTTATATCAGCACTTTAAACCTAAAAGTATTAAGTATTTCAGTAATGTGGCCGCGACGTCGCCACTCTTTTATATACATGAAAAATTACTATACGAATTTTATCCATCACTTAATATAATGTACGGATCAAATCGATAATATAAATAATTAATATTATTAGTTTGGTATGCGAAGGATTCAGTTCTTGTAATAATTTCTTTATATCAGTGATTGTTATTTAAGATGCTATTGACGGTGGAAATATGCGATTAATTGTCTGCTACCGATATATATCTGGGTAGTGATTTGATAATAATGTTGAGATAGGATATGGTAGCGCAGGCAGGCAGGGCTGGTAGTATTTGATATGGTAGGTTAAAATTAATATAATAAAATGTATTATTAAAAAGCCTATTTATTTAAAATAAAAAATATTATACTATTTCATATTTAAATACTGAATAATAAAAAATTTAAAATGTTTTGTAAACACCCGGATCTCTATTTGCCTCTCCCTAGTGCCGCCCTTACATGCAGTCACCCACAAGGACTAGCAAGCATAATAAGATAATCCATGTACAAGACAATCTTCTCTACTCAAGCGAAAGAAGAAAATTAATAATAGTTAGGATAAATTACAATTAGCTTGCCAAAGTTACGTTATTTTTAATGGGGAAAAAAAGAAATATTCTTCAATGAATTAAGAACAAAATCTGGCTTGATCATGGCAGCCACCCACCAATCCAATGGAGACCACAGACCATGTAATTCTTCATGTTTTAACTCATGACTCGGAAGCTTTTTGTATACAAAATTAATATCATTCTATTCAGAGATAATAGGCATAATAATGAGAGAGAAATTAAAGAGAAAACACATCTCCTAAGAACTTAAAGAAAACGCTGACAAAGTTGAGGGGTAACACGAGGGTGCATGGGATACAAAACTAGCATATAGTTGTTGTTAGACTCGATTTGTAATCGAAGCACTTATAGTAATGGATCCAAATTTATATTTTTATTCAAAATAATATTATTTTATTTTATTTATTTTAATTTGATTAAGTTTAAATTAAATTTAACTAAATTAACTAGATTGATGTCGATCTCGAAGTTACTTGAATCCTTGCACCTTTTCAAGATTCATTAACTGGCTTTCATGTAAAAATATAAATTGAAATAAAACCCCATCTAAATCATTGGAAATTGGATCTATCCATCAAACAAGAAAGGATTTAAAGTGTGTTTGAAAATGTGGTAATGATTATGGTTTAAAATATTTTTTACTCAAAAATACATTAAATAAAAAAAATATTTTTAATATTAGCACTAAAAACAATATAAAAACATAAAAAACAATTTATTTTAAAAAAATTAATTTTTTAAGAAATACGATTGAAACAAGTTTCCAGACACTGCCTTAATAAATATAAAAACTAGGATTCAAAACTGGTGACAAAAAAAAAAAGTTTAAAAAAATTACAGAGGGCCAATGTCGAGAAAGAAAAGGAGCAAATTTAAAATTAATAAAGCTAAAATAAATTTTATAAAGAAAACTTAAGAGGAAAATTGGCCCCAAAACCAATAAAATTATATAGTGGCAGTCTATTAGAAAGATTAGAGTCCTGTTTGCAGTGACTAACAAAGAAATATCCTCTTTTCGCAAGATTTAAGTCATGGGCTGCCAAAAAAGCAGGTGTCAACTGCTGTATATAATTTTAAATTTTTAAATAATTTTTATGATGAATTCTATATTTATATAAAGGTCTCCTTTTCTTTTCTGTCATACCTTTCTTTTAAAAAAATTAATTTTTTTTATTGCTTTTACATTAAAAAAACAAAATTGATATTTTTAAATTGTTAATAAATTTTAAAAAATTAAAAATATATATATTTTAATGTATTTTAGTACAAAAAACTTTAAAAAAATATATTTATCTTAATATTTTTAAGAATTTTCTCAGCAAGGCAGCAACAATATGAAGTACGAACACTGAATAATCTCTTCTTTTCCTTTTTTAACTTTTATCCGACAATGATGGGCTAAGCCCCTGAAGCCCGGAAAATTAATTCAAACTTTAAACAATAAATGTAGCCCAGCAATCACCGTTAATCATAAGGCCCAAGTTTAGTGTCGAAGTTGAGGACCATTTATAAATTCGTTCATATAAATTAAATCAATCAAATTACTTCTATACTAAAAAAAATTTGGAAATCATTCAATTGAGCACCCTATTATTTTTTAGAAAATTACATCCTTGGAATTTATTTAATAGTTATCCGGGTTATTTTGGATTCACAAAATCAACAAAATCATGTTAAGTCAATTTTCACACAATTTTATTTTAAATTCAAGCTAAGAAAAAAATTGGGTTGAGAGTTTTTTTACTGTTAATTTTATTTATTTATTTTTCAATTTTATCTTTAAATTTCCTGTACCAATTGATTAGGATGTTTTTATATCAGTCAAGTCGATTGTGTCACATTAAAATAATTCTCGCTTAATTTAATTTTAAATAAAAATAGACAATGAACCGATCATGAAATTTCAAGATTGACCTCGCTAGATCACATTTAATAAAAAATATCAAATAATTTTTTATACTTCTAAATATTTTTTTGTTATGTTTGATAAAATGATTTGATCCACAAGTAAACTAGTTAATTATCCGATTTGTTTGTACTAACCAGTTATTATAATGTAACTCACATCACCAAATCAGATTAATTACATATCTGTTTTATTTATATTTTTTTATGAAATAGAAGATACATTACGAGCACCCAAGGGAAAAGGCGCAGCCAATTGTGAAAAAGTTACAAAACTCCGATGATTAACTTATGGCTATCGAAATCTCCTTCTCATGCTTTAGGCCACAGCTATCAACTCTGCCTAATTAGAATCCATTACACCTGCATTAGGATTAAGGTCAATTGTTTAGTACTCGTAGAGTATTTATTAGTGAAAGAAGTTAGTTTTTACCATGAATATTTTTTTTCAACTGTACATTAGATTGTATTAAAACTTAATTAACATATTCTACAAGTCCAATTATATGATATCCAGTTAGCTATAATCAACTGAGATCAAGAACAAGAACGTGTTTAAATTAACCTATGAGATATTATTCATAATTTTTATTTTATTTTTCTAGTTATAGTTTAAAATTTTAATTTAATCAGTTTTATCGATTGTCTTAATATTTCTACAGCTTATTTTTCACAACAATAAAAATTAATTACAAAGTTTTCTTTATAAATTAGAGCTATAATCTTAAAATTTGAAAAAGAAAAAGAAAAACTTTATTCTTTCTTTCAATCTACACCGACATCATATCCAACCCATCACAAATCTGAGCCGACTGAGCTTTAAGAAATTTGAAAAACCATTAAAAAAAATTGGTGTTCGCGGTGCATTGCCCCCGCCATCCTACCAATTACAAGGCAGACCGCCGTATACAACTTCAACAGCTATGAGAATAAAACCCACGTGATTAAAGTCCCGCAGATTTCGTACCCAGAAAAAAATTTCGAACTTCAATGGCTCATGATATATATATATAGGTCAACAAGTGCTGCGTATAACTGCCCAGAACAGCAATTCTTATCATTTATAGCGTTATTCATCAGCCGCCAAAGCAACCTTTTTGCTTTTTTATAGAATCATGTCATCCCTTTCGACAAAAAGAGAGATTCTTTTGGCACCTGTTTGTTGTCAATTTGTTCATGATGTTCTGATACTAGCTAGCTAGCATTGCATGCGACATCAAAACATGATATTGCAGGCTTTCTTTAATGATTTCAATCGACGCTATCAATATCATCATCAATTAATTGTTACCTGAAAATATTTGTTTTATTATTGTATAGAAATCTACGCATGTCGTCATCGAACGTTCTCTGAAAATGATTGAGTGTAGGCTCTTTAGCTCTTCAAGAATCTTTATATAAACCACAGTACACTTCTCAGTTTATTGCACTTGTCTCGATATATCTAAATCATTGCATCGTTCTCTAAAGGTTAATCAAAACCATGGTGAGTAGTGGGTGCAAGAGATCTCTCTCTCTTAGGGCAAAGGCCATCTTCCTTTTGTTCCTGATCCTTGTTGCCAGAGCTGCTCTTGTAGTTGCAGCTAGGCCATCTAATACCATGACCAAGAAGCCAAGATTTGGAGCGAGCAGCACCCATTTTCCACAGTCTAACCGTCCAGTTCAACCATCGGCTCCTAATCCCTGCAGTTACATACCTGGAAAAGGCCAATGCAAACCTCCCAAGTGATGCTTCAGTATCGTCCATCCCCGTCAAGCATGTAGTTATATACATGATCTGTTTCAAATTAAAGATTTAATTAGCTCTTATTTATATATCCACGGATATTTTCTAGGTTTTTTTTATATATATTCTTCTTCTTTCTAGTCTTTTAAATTAAAAATCTAGCTCTTTATTTATATATAAATTTTAGTGATAGTGTAATGCATGATGGAGGTGTGAAGAAGACAAGTGGAGAGATCGTCTGCATGCATGGAGAGTTGGTCCAATTATGAATCCTTTATTTGTATGCAAATTAATGATATTTAATAATAATTTATTTCCCAAATTTGCTGGATCTGAGAATGTAGGTTTAATTAATGTTGTGGTTACCAATGCTAGCTTGAATTAATTTATTCTGCCAAGTGTTGAAGAGGATGGTTAATTGGATTGTATCCTGATTAGTACATATGTTTCAAGAAACATGCATGAACTATCATATATATATAATGTTAGAAGAAAGGTAAGTGTTGTAGGTGTTTAATTATGGACAACAAAAAGCAAAATAACAAAACTAAAAAAGATCAAAATATTTGAGAGAAAAGATATATTTTATTAAATATTTTCTGAAAGATACACCCTATAGTTGTTCTCTGTTGCTTTCTCTCTTGATCTATTAATTATTATATTATTTATAGGTATAAAATTTTAAACAATTAAAAATTTAAATAAAAAATATTATGTCAACTGGATTGACCGATTTATTTAATAAAAATATTTAAGAATTTGTTGGATCCCAAATTCTTAAATTTTTTCTTTAATTATATTGCAGGCCACACATCCCCAAATTCACAGGACCTTGAGTGTTCCACAATCATAAATAAATAGATAATGTAGCCGGAACATGTGATTTATTATAAGTTAAAACATTTAAAAATCAAGAATGTTATAACTGTGAAGAGATATCTAGAATATTTAATTTTTATTTATTAAATTTTTTTATCAAAATGTTATTACAAGTTTAAATTTTTTTATATAGAAAAAATTAGAAAGTTCTAATAATATTGAATAGAAAAAAAAACTATTTCCTTTAAATTAAAAAAATAGAAAAACTTAATAATACTTAATAGAAAAATAAAAATAATAAAACTATATAATAATATTGAGTAGAAAAAAAAATAGAAAATATTTTTAAAAAGGATGGAAACTATTTTTAAAAATACAAAAACTAAGACAAAACAATATTATTGGACAAGAAGAAACAAAAATAAATAAATAAATAAATATTTTCACTTAAAGCCTATACTACTATCTTGGTATGACTGATAATTTAAAAACAGAAAACAAGAGACGGCAATTATTTAATTGTGTGGTATTGTTTTAGTAATAAAAATAATATTTGTTTTATTTTGAAAACAAAAAAGATATGACTTTTTTAGAAAAAGAATCGTGTTGGTTTTAAACAAAAACACAACTTCTTATTGTGGAATCTGTTTGTTTTATAAAAATAAAAAATCAATATTTTTTAAATTATATAAACCAATATTTTATGGACGTAACTCAATTTCAAAATTTATTTTTTTTAATCATTGATTTTATTGAAATATATATATATATATATATATATATATATATATATATATATATATATATATAGTCGACACACACCACGAAAGACAAGGAGCTGAGCTCAGAACTACTGTGGCTTCGGGTGATCCATGTAACATCAAAATCAACTGGCTAGCACATCAAAGCTTTTGGGATTAAAATATGAAAGGATCAAGAGGAGTATACATTATCAAAGCAATTGTTGGCCATTTTCTCTTTCAGCTATATCTCCCATTAATTTATCTACAATCAACACTTGTAGTTACATGTTCATGTAAGGGAACTAGTATTCCATTTACATTTGCGGGATTTTGCAAGGGCACAGGCTAATCAGTGGTTCACCTCAGCCATCCTTGCTCTGTTTTTCAAGCCCAGTTGAACTGTTTTTCTTTTAAACATATTATAATTTATATTTTGGAAGACTCATGCTTTTTGTTTAGATTTATAGAACTTTGCTTTGTTTAAATTTATTATTTATTTATTTATTTATAATTTTCTGCTACACGTGTAGTGTATACATTCTGCGATTTTGAACGGCAAAGGGAAACGTGAAAAGAATCCCAAATGTAATGCCACCATGTCCATAATGAGGATGGACCTTCTCTAGGTTTCAGCTAAAATAATTGGTGTTTACCATTTCAGGCAAGCCCTTAAACCCACTAAAATGACCCATTTGATTTTTATAATTAAAAGGGAACAGAAAGCAGAAAGACAGATAGATAGAAGACTCATCAATAATAAGGATGGGCCTTTTCTAGGCTTCAACTATCATTTTCTTTTTTTTTTAAGCTCAAGAAAACAGATAGACAGATAGATGGAGGTTTCATAGAAATCTTAGCCTGGTATTTATCGAGAGATTATATAGGGTTTTGGTGGAAATTATATTATGTGGAGGTCATTGTCAAGAATAAATAAACAAAATGACAAACTATATATGTTAACACCCCAATATCACAATAGAAACAAACTTTCGAGAAAAGAAATACAAATCTGTGTTTCATTCACCACATTGACCAGTTGCAACTTGCAAGCCATTAACCACGTCAGTTTACAAGATTCTCCAGGCGTTAATGGCTTGCAAGTTGCAACAGGTCAACAATTGCTGCCTTGTTGTGAAGAACAACAATTCTTCTCATTTATCTCTCTGTCAAAGCAAACTTAGAAGAAGATTCTGAACCTTTTTTGATTCCCTAAACGATACAGCTTTCGATGATAAGATTTAAGGACTCCCATTGTAGTCGTGAATCTCTTTATAAGCCATTGCTCTCGGTTCACCAAACTTGTCTCCACTCTCAGTATATCTCACATCCTTCTCTGAAAATTAATCAAACCATGATAAGCATGTGCAAGAAACCTCTCTTTCTGGGGGCGAAAGCCACCATACTTGTGTTGCTGATCCTGGCTGCCAGTGTCACTCTTGTGATTGCAACCAGGCCTTCTAGCCTCATGACCAAGAAGCCAAAGTTCGGAGCAAGCAGCATGTATTTTCCACAAAGTAACCGTCCAACTCAACCATCAGGTCCTAATCCTTGCAGTTACATATCTGGACCAGGGCAATGCAAACCTCCTAAGTGATGCATGCTTCATATCGTCCACCAATACGGTGAGTTTTTTGAGGGGGGAAAAAGAAGATATGTTTTTAGCTTTTTATAAACTTTTTGATAATTTCTTCTTTCAGATCTTGTGCAATCTATCGTTGAAATTAGATTGATCAATTTTTTTTTCTTTTATATATAAATTTCAGGATTATATTGATGATACATTCATGGGAGTGTCAAGGAGAGTCGATCCGATGGGTCCTTTTGTATGCAAATTATGTATCATTAATAATTTATTTCCCAAATTCGTGTGGTTTTGATAGGTTTAGCTGTTAATTACTAAAGCTTTAATATCTTGATGAGTGTTGAAGGATTGTTATTGGGTCAATGTTCACATATGTTACAAGGAGCGTGACCTCTCATATTATTTTAAATTAAAATAAATGGCTATGATTTTAGCACATAGTTTTTCTTTATTGAGTAACTATAAACTATATAGAAAGAGCGATGTTTCTTTAATCTTTTATTCTCTCTTTCATAAAAATATCCTCCCTTCTATCACTTCTATCAATTAGAATTCAACGAAGCTAACGAGTATCAAAAAAAAAATCTTCTCGCAAATAATATATCTTTCTTTTTTTTTTTTTTTGATTTACGTGGAGTGTCCGGGCCAGCTTACGCGCACCACGACTATTCCCCACGGCCCACTGGACATCCTGCAAGCCCAGGATCAACTTAAGGTGTGTTTGTTTTGTGGTTCAATCTAATTTTTAAAATATTTTTTAAATTGTTTATCACATGAAAAAACATCAAATTAATATTTTTAGATGATTTTTAATGGTTTTGATATGTTGGCATCAAATAAAAAAAATTATAAAAATAAAATTTTGATATATTTTCAATTAAAATGCATCTTTACAAAAATATCTTGCATTCCATCACCAAATAAACATTTATAAGACTGGGCATTTTCAAGAAGCTAAAAGGTTCTTTCATGTTAATTGTATTTGAAATTAATGAATAACGATATAAAATTATTTCGAAAACACTATTTAATAATAATTTTATATTAAAATATTTTTTTAATAAAGTATTAGAATCTTGATGAGCATGTAATTATGAGTTTAAATCTCATTATTTTTGTTTATCTAATTAAATAAAAAAAAATTAACATAAATAATGGTTAATGGGTCATGTAATAGCTTAAACTATTGATGGTCTAATTATACTATCGATGGTCTAATTATAATATTTCTGACTTTGACATTAATGAATAAACCATTAAAATTGAAATTGAAAACAAAGCATGCATATTTTTTTTATAAAAAAGGTTTGTATAGCATAGTAAAAATCTACAAATCAAATTAAACATACAATGAAATCATAGGGAAAAAAACGCAAGGGACCCACAAATAAATTCAAAAAATCCACAATTTTTTTGGAATTTTATGATATCACAAAGAGCTCGTTTGACTAAATATCAAAACAAATGAGAATAAAATAAAGAAGATTAAGATGAGAATGTATTTTGCCAAACACACCCTTGACCCAAAACAAATTAACCCTGATATTTATTTTGTTTTTTAAACCTGATCTAGTTGAGTCCATACAGTTTGGGCTAAACCCAGCCAACCTTACCGGATCACTAGCCCAAGTCAGTGAAAGGGCGGGCTTTTTACCCGCAGGCGTGCGTGAATTGTTATGAATGGGAAAGGGAAGAAGTTTACCCGTGCTGGAGATGAAGCTAATGGATATGGTGCTCTCTGGACAATGCTTTTTGTTCTTCCTTTTGTTTTCTTTTTCTCTGATTCTTTCTATTCTGTTGCTTTCTTTTTTTGTTCTGTTTTTTTCTCTCTGGCTCTATTTGTCCTCTCTCTCTCTCTACTGGTTTCGGTCCTCTGTTTTTTTTTTCTTCTTCGTCTGTGTTTGTTCGCTTGTGTTTCTTTTCTAATCTGTTGTTTAAAGAGGGAGAGCCAAGGGCGCTGGTATACTTGGAGGCAAAAATGGTGCTCGTCCATTGGCTGGCCAGTGCTTTCCTCTCTCTGTTTCTGTTTTTCCTTCGCCTACTCTTTGATCTTCCTTCCCTAGGTATTATTTTGTTCTGTCGTTTTGTTCTCCTGTGTTTGCTCGCTCTCCCTTTCGCCTTCTGTGTGTATCGTTCACTCCCTATATTCTATGTGTCCACTTTGTGTTTGTCCCCTGTACTTGTTTTTGTTCGTCCTCTGGTTTTCGTCTGTTTATCCCTGGGGTCCTTTCTGTTTTCTTTCCCTTTGTTTCGTTCTTCTCGTTACCTCCCCCCGTTTATCGTGGCCTTTCTCTGGCTTTTAGAAAGCCAGAGAATTCCATGCGTAAATGCCTCGATAATGGCATGCATCGTAGGGGCGAGAAGGATGTTACCATGATCTGCTGTCGTTTTCACTGAATCGGGTGACGAAGATGAACAGTTTTCCTTGAAACGACGCCGTTTTGAGCTGGGGCACTCATTCTTCAATTTGGCCACTGGAATTATAATATCTTGCAATCAGGCCCTTATTCATGGAAAATTCTTTTTGTTTTTAATTTGGCCCCTGGATCAATTGCAAATAGACCCTTATATTGTAGAAACATTTATAACACAGTCTATGGTTCTGAATTATTCAATGCAGTCCTTAATTGACTCATTAACGTTTAATTCTTTCAAAATATTCCTAGTAATATCAATTAAACACCCTATAGAACCCCCGTCATTTCATTTTTGTCCTTAAACTTTAATTTCATGCAATTATGACCCAAATCAGCCCCAAACTTTGGTATTTTTTTAATTACGCCTCTGATTTCATTAATTAAACTAATTTCAAGTTCAATTAAGTCCCCAAACTTATTAATTCTTCTAATATTTGAGCAATTTGACTCTCACATTTATAATTTCATACTTATTAGTCCTTAAACTTTTAATTTGTATTGTCTTGACCCAAATCTCAAATTATTTTTTATTATTATTTATTTATTTATTTATATTTATTTTATTAAAAAATTAGGACATCTCTATTTATCAATCTCTTTTATTTTAAGATATTAACTAAATACAGTCTATTTTTTTAATCATATTTCGCGTGTGTTTTTTTTTTCATGTGAAAATCTAATTTTTATTATTAACTATAACGACGTAAATAAAGTTTCAAATTAAAATTCATCGTTGCTTATGCCAATCGTGCTTCTCTAACCATCAGTAATTTTGAATCATATTTAAAAATACTATTATGTTGAATGATAGCTAACGTATTCTATTTTGTTTTCTAGTGAATTTTCTCAAGAAAAACCCACTCTATTATGCACGTCTTTGATATGCTAAACAATCAAGCTATTGTGCAAGAGCCTTTGTATAATAATCAACTTTCATGACATATACACCACCAGATTTAATAGTTTCATTCATGAAAATTTATGTTAGTATTTATATTAATATTTTTTTATGATTATTTTGTTGATAGAATTACAAATAAAAAACATCCTTTAGAAAAATAGTCTTTGGTAAATTCTGATTTATTGGTAAGTTTGTCGTTAATAAATTTACCGATAATTTTATAGACGGATCATGCACGTATAAAAAATTACCCGCTTCAGTCCGTCGGTAATTCTTTTGATACTATTTATCATTTTGCCAATAGAAGAACTGTATGTAATTTCGTCGGTGAATTACAGTATTATTTACAATAATTTTTTTTTAATTCTCTGAAATATACCGATGGACTGATTTCATCGGTGAGTTAACTGCAACGTTAACATTTGTTGTAATTCTTTTCTAACTCTCTGACATATACTGTCGCACCTGACATCGCGGCGGCCTTAAAAATAATCTTGATTAGGGAAAAAAAAAAGAACAGATTTCTGACATCTTGTTCTTTTAGGAAAAAAGTCTTATTTAAGGAATCATCACCTAGTATTATGGTCACTAGGAACCCTAATTCCTCAAGAGAGATCCTATGGTACGGGACTGGTTGAGGTTATGGAAGGTATTAGCACCCCTAACGCACCCTACCTAAGATAAGCTGCATTGTTGTTTTAATCTTAAATTGCTAAAAAAAATTATTGATTTGTGTGTAAAAACGTATGATATTATTGACTCTAATTTCAATGAATAAACCTACGAAATAAATTTAAATCAATGCATGTGTATTTTTTTTAAATGATGGTTTAATCATAATATTCCTGACTCTGGCGTTAATGAATATTTGATCTTGAATATTTCCAACTCTGGCATCGATAAATATTCCACCATAAATAATTCCAATTAAAAATTCCACCACGAATAATTCCAACTTTGGCGTTGGTAAATATTCCAACACAAATAAATCCAATTAAAAATTCCAACACGAATAATTCTAACTTTGGCGTTGGTAAATATTCCACCAAAAATAATCTCAATTAAAAATTCCACTATGAATAATTCCAACTTTGGCGTTGGTAAATATTCCACCACAAATAATTCCAATTAAAAAATTTCACCACGAATAATTCCAACTCTGGTGTTGATAAAAATTCATAGCCTGAAAAATATATATTTTTTATTCCTAATCCTGATATCAGTGAATAATAATAAAAAAAAATTTAAAGAACATGCGAAATTTTTATTTCTACACCAGTACATTGATAAAAAAAATTCTAAGACATGCAAAATTTTTATTTATGCATTTTTTATTTTGTTTTTTTTTTTTTGGCCGGTCCAAATTTCATTCAAAGCCCAACTCCCCACGCCCGCCCAAGCCGTGGCCTTGGCCGAAGTTAATTAAAGTGCACGCGTGAAGCAATTTCACGCGTGCATCAACTGTGTGAAGGTAATTAAATTACCTTCGCACAGTTTTCACAATTGCACAATTTCAAACAAGAATGAAGAGAAGATGAGAACGGCCTACCTGCTTCTGGAGATTGTGAGGAGGCTTGCAGCACAGTGATTTTGCTCTCGTCTGTGTATGACCTTTCCCTTTCTGTTTTCCTTTTGTTTCGGTGATGATGAAGGTCACGGCTTGCTGCTTGGGTTCTTCCTTTTTCTGGTTTGCAGGGGGTGATTGAGAAGACGGTGATATTAATGTTGTTTTTCTGGGTTTACTGCTTGTATTGGTCTCTATTTTTTTTGTACTTTTTTTTATCTCTGTTTTATGGGCTTCTTTCCTCTGTCTCCCTCGGTGTTTTTTATTTCCTTTTCGCGATGTCGCCTTTGCTCAGCCTTTATAGATCTAGCGGCAGCCTCGGTGGTGGTAACGGCTGGCCTCCTAAATGCTTCGTAACCGACGCCTTCAATGAAGAAAACGTCTGTGTTGGCTGCCAATGGACGAAACGTCACTGCCTTTAATGGCCGAGCCGTTGCAGAGTAAAGAGATGGTGAACAGTCGTTGCAAAACAACCCCGTTTCCTGGTTCTAAAGGCTACGAATTTGGTCCTTGTAATTCTTATAATTTTGCAATCAAACCCCTGGTTAAAATGTAATTGGATCCTTGCATTTTCGCGCCATTTTTAAGCTGATCCTTGGATTTTAATTTTTGCAATTTGGACCTCAATTAAACCTCAAACTTTGATATTTCTTCAATTAAATCCCTGATTGGATTAATTAAATTAATTCCAAACTTAATTAAGTCTCAAAACTTATCAATTGTCCAATTAAAACCTTGATTGGATTAATTAAATTAATTTCAAGCTCAATTAAGTCTCAAAAGTTATCAATTGTCCAATTAAACCCTTGATTGGATTAATTAAATTAATTTCGAGCTCAATTAAGTCTTAAAACTTATCAATTCTCCAATTAAACCCTTGACTTGGTTAATTAAACAAGTCAAAAATTTAATTAAATCTTTAAACTTCCAATCATGTTGCCCTTAACCCAAATTTTAATTCATTCTTCATTTATTTTTTTCACTTGTTTTTCATCATCATTTTTTTCATATTTTTATCATTTTTCAGTAAAAAATAATTAAAATAAAATGGTCAAAAATTGGGTTATGACATATACCAACAGAATAAGTTCGTCGGTAACCTCGTGAGTAATAATTTAAATATTTCTATTAAAAATATAAAAAAATTAAATTAATATAAAATTTAAATATTTAAAAATCAATTATTTTAATATAAAAATTGTAAAGCCATTTGATTAGTTGGCATAATTGATGGGATTTTAGTGGGAGATGAGTTGTAATTGGTGAGTGGAGGATGAGTTGTTAGGCATATATTCCTCCTAAATTTATGACCATTATACCCTCACTCTTGCCTATAAATAGGCAATGCATTCAAGCCTATAAACACACCACAAGAGAGAAACTTGAGAGCAAGTAGAGAGAAAGAAGAGAGAGTAATCCCACAAAGTTGTGAGGTATTTGTGAGAGAGTAAGTGAGGTGTTTTCTCCTAGTAATAGAGAGATTTTAGTTGTTCTCCTATTATTTGAGAGAGGTTGTAATTCCCACATTACTTAGTAAAATCCTTCTATACTTGCCCGTGGACGTAGCCAAATTGGGTGAACCACGTAAATTCTTGTGTGTCTCATTTCTCATTTTATCATATCCATTGCCTTTTATCTTGTCGGGTTTGCATGCCAGTATCCTAACAGTGGTATTTTCAATCTGGACTACTGTAGTCTCCTTTAGAATGCTATTATGTTCTTCCATTTGCATTTTACCTTCTGCAAATATGACATCTCTGCTGATGACTACTTTGTGGGCAGTGGGATCCCACAAGCGATACCCCTTCACTCCATCAGCATATCCCAAGAATATACATTTTCTGGATTTTGAATCCAGCTTACTGACTTCTTGAGTATTGTACATCACGTACACAGGACTTCCAAATATATGCAATTGAGAATAATCAGCTGGCTTTCCAGTCCACATCTCCATCGGTGTCTTCAGCTCAATTGCAGTTGATGGAGATCGATTTATCACATAACAGGCGGTATTGACTGCTTCTGCCCAGAATGACTTTCCTAGACCTGCAGCCTTCAACATTGCTCTCGTTCTTTCTAATAGAGTTCTGTTCATCCGCTCTGCCACTCCATTTTGTCGGAGTGTATGCCGTTAGATGGCGCCTTTTGATACCTTCATGTTGACAGAAGTTATCAAATTCATCACTGGTATATTCTCCTCCATTGTCAGTCCTCAAACACTTGATCTTCTTTTCAGATTCAAGTTCCACCCGCGCTTTGAAAGTTTTAAAGACTGCGAACACATCTGCCTTCCTTCTAATTGGATACACCCAACATCTCTTGGAGAAGTCATCTATGAATGATACAAAGTATCTTGCTCCTCCCAAGGATACAACCGGTGCTTGCCAAACATCAGAGTGAATCAGGTCTAAGATGCATTTGCTCTTAGTTGTTGATGTGCCAGTCACTGCCGTGGTTTCTGCCATTCGAAGGGTATAAAGTCTCCGCTTTAGGAAAATCTTATTGTGCAAAGACTTGGACTCATATAGCTTTGTTAGAGTCTCCCATATCTCCTTAGCTGTTTTCTTCTCCGCCACACTTGATAATACTTCATCGGCTAATGCTAAATGTATGTTAGCAATAGCATTGCCATCCATCTCATTCCATTTTGCATTATCAGTGATCTCCGCGGGCCGATCCCCAATTGCTGCCAAGCAATTGTCTTTCCTTAAGATTGCCTTGATTCTCATTTTCCACGTTGAGAAATTGCTCCCATTGAACCTCTCAATCTCGTGATTTTTTGCCATTTTATTCACCGTGATCTATTCAGCTATCACCGCTTTCACGGATCTCGGAACGTATATAGAAATAGTATCGTGTGAATAATACTTCACTAAGTAAGTTCCCAGGAAAGATTGGAGGGGTCACAAACGGTCCTGCTTAAAACCCAATCTCCTTAGACAGAACTTCCTAGACTGTATTTAATCACCGCACTGACTTTCTATATACGCCAACAGTAACGTATGTGAACAGTACCGTATGGATGAATAGTGCCGTATAGGTGAATAGTAACCGTATACACGAATAACTTTTGTGTATTAACAACGCCAACCAGAAGGTTTTGCTGAAACAGGCAAGGAGAACTTGGTTTGCAAGTTGAACAAATCTCTATACGGTCTCAAACAGGCGCCGAGGTGTTGGTACAAGAGATTTGATTCCTTCATAATTAGCCTTGGGTACAACAGACTCAGTTCAGACCATTGTACGTATTACAAGAGGTTTGAAGAAGATGATGTTTTCATCATTTTGTTGTTGTACATGGATTACATGTTGGTAATAGGCCCCAACAAAGATCGAGTCCAAGAATTGAAGGCACAATTGGCTAGGGAGTTTGATATGAAGGACTTGGGACCAGCAAACAAGATTCTAGGGATGCAAATTTACCGAGACGTAAGTAAGAGGAAGATTTGGCTTTCTCAGAAGAATTATCTGAAGAAGATCTTGCGTCGCTTCAACATGCAAGATTGTAAGCCAATTTCCACCCCACTTCCTGTTAACTTCAAATTATCCTCAAGTATGTCTCCTAGCAATGAAGCAGAGAGGATGGAGATGTCTCGAGTACCGTATGCATCGGGAAGGGGAAGTTTATTGTTTGCCATGATATGTACAAGACCGGACATTGCACAAGCAAGTGGGAGCAGCTAGTCGATACATGGCAAATCCTCGGTAGAGAGCATTGGAATACTATTAAGAGGATCTTGAGATACATCAAGGGTACCTCGATGTTTGCATTATGTTATGGAGGATCGAATTTCTTGTCGAGGTTATGTTGATTCAGATTTTCTTGGCGACCTTGAGAAAAGAAAATCCACGACGAAGTTATGTGTTCATAATTGCGGAGGAGCCGTGAGTCGGGTCTCTAAACTTCGATCATTGTAGCTTTATCCACAAGGAAGTGAGTACATGGCGCTACACAAGCTTGTAAAGAAGCAATATGGATGAAGAAACTTATGGAGGAGCTCGGACACAAACAAGAGAAGATTCTTTTGTATTGTGATAGTCGAGTGCTTTGCATATTGCAAGGAATCCAAAGCATTTCATTCAAGAACAAAACACATAGATGTTCAGGTATCACTTTGTTCGCGAAGTGGTGGAAGATGGAAGTGTAGATTTTCAAAAGGTTCACACAAAGGAAAACCCGCCAGATGCTCGACCAAACCAATCAACACCGACAAGTACATATGGTGCGATCCTCTTATGGCCTAGCGAACCGTAAAGCGCATGAAGATGGCAAGTATAGAAAGGATAGAAGAATCACAAATGATTAAGTGTGAAGACTTGATTAAATCATCAAAGTCTTCAAGTGAGAGAATGTAAAGCCATTTGATTAGTTGGCATAATTGATGGGATTTTAGTGGGAGATGAGTTGTAATTGGTGAGTGGAGGATGAGTTGTTAGGCATATATTCCTCCTAAATTTATGACCATTATACCCTCACTCTTGCCTATAAATAGGCAATGCATTCAAGCCTATAAACACACCACAAGAGAGAAACTTGAGAGCAAGTAGAGAGAAAGAAGAGAGAGTAATCCCACAAAGTTGTGAGGTATTTGTGAGAGAGTAAGTGAGGTGTTTTCTCCTAATAATAGAGAGATTTTAGTTGTTCTCCTATTATTTGAGAGAGGTTGTAAATCCCACATTACTTAGTAAAATCCTTCTATACTTGCCCGTGGACGTAGCCAAATTGGATGAACCACGTAAATTCTTGTGTGTCTCATTTCTCATTTTATCATATCCATTGCCTTTTATCTTGTCGGGTTTGCATGCCAGTATCCTAGCAAAAATCAAATTTTTATTACAACTTTATATGTTAATTTAAAATAAAACTAGAATAAAAAGAGAAGACTGGTCGCTCCGGGATCGACAATTGTTCTCATTCATCTGTCACCGTCTAAGCAAACCTAGGCAAAAGGTTTTGTACTATACCTTTCTGAAAAAATCTGACATTTGTTTTCTTTTTTAAAAGTTTTGGTTTTCGATATTAGATTTTTTGCTGTCATGAATATCTTTATAAACCACAGCTACCATTTTACCAAACTTTGTCTGCCCTCTCTCAATATATTCCATATCCATCTTTGAAAAACACTTCGACATGACCAAATCATTTTTTGAATTTTGCTTTGTCTATCAGATTCGAAACTAAATCCACTCCCCACGTCAGTACTCTACAAGATTCTCCAGGCGTTAATGGCTTGCAATTTGCAACAGGTCAACAATGGCTGCCTTGTTGCGAAGAACAATAATAATTCTTCTCATTTATCTCTGATCTGTCAAAGCGAACTTAGAAGAAGATTCTGAACTTTTTTTAATTCCCGAAACGATAATGTTTTCGATGATAAGATTTAAGGACTCCCATTGTAGTCGTGAATCTCTTTATAAGCCATTGCTCTCGGTTCACTAAACTTGTCTCCGCTCTCACTATATCTCACATCCTTCTCTGAAAATTAATCAAACCATGATAAGTATGTGCAAGAAACCTCTCTTTCTGGGGGCGAAAGCCACCATACTTGTGTTGCTGATCCTGGCTGCCAGTGTTACTCTTGTTATTGCAACCAGGCCTTCTAGCCTCATGACCAAGAAGCCAAAGTTTGGAGCAAGCAGCATGTATTTTCCACAAAGTAACCGTCCAACTCAACCATCAGGTCCTAATCCTTGCAGTTACATATCTGGACCAGGGCAATGCAAACCTCCTAAGTGATGCATGCTTCATATCGTCCACCAATACGGTGTGTTTTTTGAGGTGGGAAAAAGAAGATATTTTTTTAGCTTTTTATAAACTTTTTGATAATTTCTTCTTTCAGATCTTGTGCAATCTATCGTTGAAATTAGATTGATCAAATTTTTTTTCTTTTATATATAAATTTCAGGATCATATTGATGATACATTCATGGAAGTGGAAAAGAACACAAGAGACTAGGGAGTGTCCAGGAGAGTCGGTCCGATGGGTCCTTTTGTATTCAAATTATGCATCGTTAATAATTTCTTTCCCAAATTCGTGTGGTTTTGATAGGTTTAGCTGTTAATTACTAAAGCTTTAATATCTTGTTGAGTGTTGAAGGATTGTTATTTGAAATAACTTATGTTACAAGGAGCATGACCTCTCATATTATTTTAAATTAAAATAAATGGCTATGATTTTAGCACATAGATTTTTCTTTATCGAGTAACTATAGACTATATAGAAAGAGATATGTTTCTTTCATCTTTTATTCTCTCTTTCATAAAAATATCCTCCCTTCTATCACCTTCTATCAATTAGAATTCAAAGAAGCTAACAAGCATCCCAAAAAAAAAACTTCTCGCAAATAATATATCTCTTGATTTGCATACATGTTAATTCTACGTCGATGAACTTAATTGAGTTGTGTTTGTTTTGTGCTTCAATTTAATTTTTAAAATATTTTTTAAATTATTTATCACTTGAAAAAATATCAAATTAATATTTTTTAATGATTTTTAATATGTTAATATCAAATAAAAAAATCTAAAAAAATAGCGTTTTGATATATTTTCGATTAAAATGCATCTTTACTAAAATATCTTCCATTGCATCACCAAATACACACTTATAAGATTGGGCATTTTCAAGAAGCTAAAAGGTTATTTCATGTTAATTGTACTTGAAATTAATGAATAATGATATAAAATACTTTATTTAATAATTAAATTTTTTAGATTAAAATGGTTTTTTAATAAAATATTAGAATCTTGATGACCATGGTAGTTATGAGTTTGAATCTCATTATTTTTGTTTAACTAATTAAATTAAAAAAATAAACATAACATAATGGTTAATGAGTCTTGTAATAGCTTAAACTATTAAAATGTTTGAAAATGAAGCTTTTAGATTCACCGCAACTTCAAAAATTATTTAATCTTTATTGTTTAAATTTATTATTCATCTTAAATTGCAGTACAAATTTAGGTTTAAAAAAATTTATTCTTTTTTAAACTACAACCATTAAAGCTACATTAATATCTAAGTATCAAACAAGTTATATTATAAACCAAGAACACAAAACATGCAAGAAAAAACGAAGACAAGCTCGAGCAATCACAGCCGAAAGATGTAATTCCACTACATAGGTTACATAATGGGTTAAATTTTAAAATGTACGGTGTGGCTCGATGGATTATAATGAATTGGGTAAAAAAATTGAATATATGTTTTTTTTAATACAGATTTTCAAATATAGAAAATAAAAAATAATGATAGAAGAATGAATATTTTTTTAATAAAGTATTATAATTTTAATGATCATGCAATTATGATTTTAAATCTTATTATTTTTGTTTATCTAATTAAATTAAAAAAATAAACATAGCATAATAGTCAGTGTCATGTAATAGCTTAAACTTAAAAAAAAAAATGAAGCTTTTAGATTAGCCACAACTTCAAAAATTATTTGATTTTTATTGTTTAAATTTATTATTAATCTTAAATTGCAGTAAAAATTTAGGTTTAAAACAAAGTACAACTTATAGTTTTTTAAGATTTATTCTTTTTCAAACTGCAATTATTAATATCAAATAAGTTATTATAAACAACACAAAACAAGTAGGAAAAAATAAAGACAAGCTCAAGCAATCAGAGTCCAAAGATGTGATTCTGATGGATTACATGATGGGTTAAATTTTAAAATGTACGGCGTGGCCAATAGAATATAATGAATTGGGAAAAAAAATCAAATATATGTTTTTTTTCAATACAAATTTTTAAATATAAAAATAAAAAATAATGATAGAAGAACTAACCAAGTGAAGATATCTAAAAAGAGGATAAAACTTAGAATGACTAACGATTTAAAAACTAAAAACAACTATTATTTATTTGTTTTGGTATTGTTATACTTTTAAAACATAAATACTTTTAGTATAAGAAATAGTATTTAATTAATATTTATTTTACTTTAAAACCAAAACATGTGTAACTTGAAAAAAAAAATGTTTTTCTTTTAAACTAAAACACAACTACTTATTATAGAATTAATTTTTTAATTAAATTAAAAAAATTTCTCTAATTTTTTTTTAATTTTTAAATGACATGTGCTAAATATGATAGTGTTTTACGAAACTCAATTTTAATTTTTTTTTATGTAATTGACTTTATTATAATTATATGTGTGTCTATGTATATATTATCCTATTTAATCTTTTTGTTTATTATTTTTAAAATTCAAGTAATACTCACATAAAATACATGGTTTAATGTTAGATAATACTATAAATTATATCTTGAGACCTTACCTAATAGCTTATGTTATTGGGTTGATATGATTTTTTGACATGGTATTAGAGTTTTGATGACTAAACAATCACGAGTTTGAATTTTATCATCCTTATTTATTTGATAAAAATTAAGTACAAGACAATATGGACTTGTACAAGTTTTAAGCTCAAAAAGATTTCACGTGAAAGGTGTGTTAAAAAATAATATAAATTATATCATGAGAGCTTACCTAACAGCTTAACCATTGGGTTGAATTGATTCTTTGACATTTAACAAGTTATAAATTATTTAATATAAGTAAAATATGTTTGTTAAAATGTTCTTAATATATTAAATGTTATTGGTTATTTTATACATCAAAATTAAAACAATATTATTTAACAAAATACTATTTAACTATTTAAAAACAAATATTCATTGTAGAAAATCCACTCGAACTGATTGTAACTAAAACCTTGATTAGTACAACTACTTACTATGTGAACACATGTATACACTTCCTAAAAGAATCTACTAACATAAAATAGACAATGAAAAATTATATTAGGGTGAAAAAAACTAGTGTAATCACACAAGATCACTCAAGTTTCCATCAAGCAAAGTCTCTTTAACATCACTAGTCTCTAACTATAACATCTAAAAGGAGCATCAAAAGTCACATTCATACTTGCCTTATATTTTCCATGTAAACCCCTATTTTAAAATTGTAAACCAATGTTAAATAGAAAAATCTCCGATTAAAAAATAATAAATTGTGAGGGAAATGTTTTTTATTAGGGATGAAATATAGAAATAATAGGGTAGGCTTGAGGCTTTCGATGGTATTACAAGTTGATTGTGGTCATCTAAAAAGGTTAGGGAATGGATTGCTTTGGAACCTAATTATATGATCTTATAGATTTGATATTTTAGGGAGGTCTTTTTTTGAAAGGGAGTCTTATAGATTTGATATTTTAGGGAGGTCTTTTTTTGAAAGGGAGACTCTGCTGAAATTCTATTGATCTTGTAATGAATAATGTATGATTATTTGTATATGTATAAATGTTATGTCTTTGAAGCAAGTTCTTATAAGAGTTGTTCTTTCAAGGCAGGATAACATGATTAAGATATATGTATCAATGATTGGATCATTACGTGAATTTTAAATTGGCCGCAATGGCAAGCCTAATATACTAAATGATAATCTAACCATGATGAAAGTTCTTATGTTTTGACATTTAGATTACATATATTTAAATGAATTAATGATTGTGAATAATGTAGAACGAGATGACATACTCGCGCGCTGCCGCGGACTTATAAAACAAATGTATTTGATAGTGTTATAATTGTGAACCAGCATTAGATAAATAATAGAAAATAAAGGTACGATGGAGTAAATATTTCATGACGGGAAAAAAAGTTGTGTTGGTGATCAAAAACTTAGATACTAAACAAAATGATTTGTAGCAATCTACAGTGTTTTGTGAGGAAAGATACAGTGTTTTCGCCACATGATTTCGCTTTTCTATTAATAAAAAACAAAAAAAAATTACAAAGCTAAACTTTCTACCAACTTAATATTAAAAAAAAACCAACAAAGATAATTTTAGAAGGAAAAAAACCTATGAGAAAAAACGTTGCAACAATTGATAATATTTTGTGAGGAAAAACATTGCAGCAATTGACCGAGTATTGATTAGTGAAAGAAGTTAGTTTTTACCATGAATATTTTTTTTCAACTGTACATTAGATTGTATTAAAACTTAATTAACATATTCTACAAGTCCAATTATATGATATCCGGTTAGCTATAATCAACTGAGATCAAGAACAAGAACGTGTTTAAATTAACCTATGAGATATTATTCATAATTTTTATTTTATTTTTCTAGTTATAGTTTAAAATTTTAATTTAATTAGTTTTATCGATTGTCTTAATATTTCTACAGCTTATTTTTCACAACAATAAAAATTAATTACAAAGTTTTCTTTATAAATTAGAGCTATAATCTTAAAATTTGAAAAAGAAAAAGAAAAACTTTATTCTTTCTTTCAATCTACACCGACATCATATCCAACCCATCACAAATCTGAGCCGACTGAGCTTTAAGAAATTTGAAAAACCATTAAAAAAAATTGGTGTTCGCGGTGCATTGCCCCCGCCATCCTACCAATTACAAGGCAGACCGCCGTATACAACTTCAACAGCTATGAGAATAAAACCCACGTGATTAAAGTCCTGCAGATTTCGTACCCAGAAAAAAATTTCGAACTTCAATGGCTCATGATATATATATAGGTCAACAAGTGCTGCGTATAACTGCCCAGAACAGCAATTCTTATCATTTATAGCGTTATTCATCAGCCGCCAAAGCAACCTTTTTGCTTTTTTATAGAATCATGTCATCCCTTTCGACAAAAAGAGAGATTCTTTTTGGCACCTGTTTGTTGTCAATTTGTTCATGATGTTCTGATACTAGCTAGCTAGCATTGCATGCGACATCAAAACATGATATTGCAGGCTTTTCTCTTTAATGATTTCAATCGACGCTATCAATATCATCATCAATTAATTGTTACCTGAAAATATTTGTTTTATTATTGTATAGAAATCTACGCATGTCGTCATCGAACGTTCTCTGAAAATGATTGAGTGTAGGCTCTTTAGCTCTTCAAGAATCTTTATATAAACCACAGTACACTTCTCAGTTTATTGCACTTGTCTCGATATATCTATATCATTGTATCGTTCTCTAAAGGTTAACCAAAACCATGGTGAGTAGGGGGTGCAAGAGATCTCTCTCTCTTTGGGCAAAGGCCATCTTCCTTTTGTTCCTGATCCTTGTTGCCAGAGCTGCTCTTGTAGTTGCAGCTAGGCCATCTAATACCATGACCAAGAAGCCAAGATTTGGAGCGAGCAGCACCCATTTTCCACAGTCTAACCGTCCAGTTCAACCATCGGCTCCTAATCCCTGCAGTTACATACCTGGAAAAGGCCAATGCAAACCTCCCAAGTGATGCTTCAGTATCGTCCATCCCCGTCAAGCATGTAGTTATATACATGGTCTGTTCTGTTTCAAATTAAAGATTTAGCTCTTATTTATATATCGATGGATATTTTCAAGGTTTTTTTATATATATTTTTCTTCTTTCTAGTCTTTTAAATTAAAAATCTAGCTCTTTATTTATATATAAATTTTAGTGATAGTGTAATGCATGATGGAGGTGTGAAGAAGACAAGTGGAGAGATCGTCTGCATGCATGGAGAGTTGGTCCAATTATGAATCCTTTATTTGTATGCAAATTAATGATATTTAATAATAATTGATTTCCCAAATTTGCTGGATCTGAGAATGTAGGTTTAATTAATGTAGTTGTTACCAATGCTAGCTTGAATTAATTTATTCTGCCAAGTGTTGAAGAGGATATATATATATATATATATATATATATATAAAGAAAGGTAGGTGTTTAATTATGGACAACAAAGCAAAATAACAAAACTAAAAAAGACCAAAATATTTGAGAGAAAAGATATATTTTATTAAATATTTTCTGAAAGATACACACTATAAGTTCTTCTTTATTGCTTTATGTCTTATTCTATTAATTATGATGTTATTTATAGGTATAAAATCCTAAATAATTAAGAAATTAAATAAATAAATAAATTTAAATTGATAATAAAAAAATATTATGCTGACTGAACTCATCGATTTATTTAATAAAAATATTTAAGTTAAATTTTTTTTCATTAATATATTGCAGGCTTTAAACCCACACATCCCCAAATACACAGGCCCTTGTGTTTTTCATGATCATAAATAAATAGATAATACAGCCAGAGCATGTGGTTTATTATAAGTTAAAACATTTAAGAATCAAGAATGTCATAACTTCAAAGAGATATCTAGAATATTTAATTTTTATTCATTAAATTTCCTGTCAAAATGCTATTACAAGTTTAAAAATTTTTATATAGAAAAAATTAGAAAGTTCTAATAATATTGAATAGAAAAAAAAAGGTATTTCCTTTAAATTAAAAAAATAGAAAAACCTAATAATACTTAGTAGAAAAATAAAAATAAGAAAACCATATAATAATATTGAATAAAAAAATAAAAATAGAAAAAACATTTCTAAAAAGGATGGAAACTATTTTTAAAAATAAAAAAACTAAGACAAAACACTATTATTGGACAAGAAGAAACAAAAATAAATAAATATTTTCACTTAAAGCCTACTATCTCGGTATGACTGATAATTTAAAAACAGAAAACAAGAGACGGCAATTATTTAATTGTGTGGTATTGTTTTAGTAATAAAAATAGTATTTGTTTTATTTTGAAAACAAAAAAGATATGACTTTTTTAGAAAAAGAATCGTGTTGGTTTTAAACAAAAACACAACTTCTTATTGTGGAATCTGTTTGTTTTATAAAAATTAAAAAACAAATCTAGCTCTTTATTTATATATAAATTTCAGTGATAGTGTAATGCATGATGGAGGTGTGAAGAAGACAAGTGGAGAGATCGTCTGCATGGAGAGTTGGTCCAATTATGAATCCTTTATTTGTATGCAAATTAATGATATTTAATAATAATTTATTTCCCAAATTTGTTGTACCTGAGAATTTAAGTTTTATGTAGTTGTTAACAATGCTAGCTTGAATGAATGTCCTTTTAACATTTTAATAGATTAAACCACGTTGCTGGCAATATAAATTTTGACATTTTACGTCTTTGATTTTAGAATAAAATAAATATATTTCTGTAATAAATGAATTTATGTTTTTTTAAAAAAAACATGGGACATGTCCCACTAGTCTTTACCATCTCCATTCTCTTCATCATTAAATATTGCAATATCAATTTCCAAGCTTTGGAAGCAACATATTTTGTTACTGCTGCACGCTTGCTTTCATTTGTGGCTTCGAGCTTGATCTTCAGCAGTGAGTGGCCCAATAGCATTAAGCCCAATTAGTAGATAATGGGTACCCATCTTAATGTAAAAGCCCAAATACTTCACAGAGCAACCCATAACCACCAAGAAACCCACGTATAAAAAGCCCTAATACCAACGCTCTAGGGTTAGGGTTTCTCCCTCAGACATCAGTAACAAGACCAATCAGCAGCAGAAGAAAGCGAAAATGGCAACCCTCTTTGTGTCTATATCCATCATGTCTTGATGGGTCTGAAATTTGAAACTCAAATTTTATATTTGTATACTTTGACCTTTTGCAATTGTCTCCAATATCGCTCCTGTATTTCTCACTTCTGCATCGGGTAATCAATCCTTTTTATATTTAGTGCATGTTTAATAATAATGTGCCGCATGTTTTTATAAAAATATTTTTTAATTAAAAATATTTTTAAAGAATATTTCTATTTTTTTTTAATATTAACATATTAAATTATTAAAAAACAGGTTGACTACATTATCAAATAAAATATTAGATTAATGTAGAGACGACAATAAAAAATAAAATAAAAGATACTTGTAGAACAACCAAAAATAGCCTAGGGAAATTTAGTTGGTTATTTACATTTATTTCCTTTCCTTTAAAAGCAAAAATTGAACGATTGCATAAGTAATTTTCATTCTATTGTCTTATATAAACAAAGTATTTAGTCAAATTAATCTAATTATTCTAATTTTATATCTCGTGTTACGAGGTAATTTCTTTCAATGTTTTTTTAAATAATTTATGTCATTTTCATTTTTCATCATTAACTTTACTTGAGAAATAACTTTCATTATTTTATTCTACTTTATTGGTTCCACTTATCCACGAATTCTTAAATAAATAAATAAATAAGCCCCCTTCTCTCTCTCACTTTCAACTTGGCAGGGCAAGCTCAATAAACCACGGGGAAGGTTCATCGAAGGTCCAGGGCATTACCTAACTCAACATAAAAAGGGTAGCATAGTGACGAAAAGAGGCGTCGATCGATTACTATATATTATAAGATAATGCCAAATAATTAAAGAATGATCCACCCAGCTGACAACAATTGATATTTTCTTGAACTGCAACGAGTAGCTCGTTCCCAGTATTAGAATATTTGCGAATGGGCATTGGACTGATTGGACGTTCCTGAGTTGACGTGAAAAGTATAATATTTTATAGACGACTGGGGGAAATACTCATACAATGGTGTTTGACAGTGCAGTTGTGGTTATTTTTTAAATAATTTTTTATGCTAAATGTATGTCAATAATATTTTTTTATTTTTTAAAAATTATTTTTGACATCAGCACATTAAAATGATCCAAAAAATATAAACCGCATTCAATTTTAATAAAAAAAAATAATAATAATTTGAAATTCAATCAAAATCACGTAACCTGTTAATGTCAACTTTTCCAGGCTCGGAAGTTAATGGGATTAACTTCTATTAAAAATAATCTCTCTTTTTCGTATAAGTTTTGATTATCGATTCATTGTATAGGATAGGGAGAGCGATTCATTGTATATTTTAAACAGTATTTTATCATTTTAATTTTAATTTTAATTTAATGTAATTTCATGTATAAATGCTGTTGGTAAAATTGCAGCAGCTAGTGGTTCTTTAGATGACCAGTGGCATATTGTCATGTGGGGAGACTAGGGATATATTGGCCATTAAGTATTCTACAAGTGAACATGTTGATTCTTGCAATTTTTTGGTTATTAAACAATTAAATCTGATTTATTAAAGATTAATTGGATTAATGATTTCATGGCATTATTTAATTTTTATTCTAATAATACTAATGCTTTGAAACAAGATTTTATTATGTTATATTTCTATTGATTTCTTTGCTTTCCGAGAATTGTATTATTTTTACGGTGGTCTGCTTGACATGGTGGGCGGGAATAAATTCTTTTAACAATCCTTGTCTTTGCATGCCCAAACTTAAAAAAACTGCACTCAAATTCTTTGTCATTCATCGTGTGAAACTCGTATAAAAAGAAACCCTGCTCTCAGTTTATTCACATCCTTTCTGCAGGAACTAATAAAAAAAAGAGATGAGTATCTTCAAGAGACCTCTCTTTCTTGGGTCAAAATCCACCATACTTTTGTTTCTGATCATCCTTGCTGCCGGTGTTACTCTTGTGATGGCAACCAATCAATCAAAATTCCGACCAAGCAGCATGTATTCAAAACAAAGTAACCGTCACGTTCAGCCATCAGGCCCTAATCCTTGTAGTTACCTGCGTGGAGCAGGCCACTGCAAACCTCATAAGTGATGCATGTTTCATATATATCATCCATCAGCACACACATGGTATGTATGTTTCTGATAAAAAAAAAAAAATACTGTTTGTCTTTTTTTCTTACTTTTTGATAATCTTCTTCTTTCAAATCATGCGGTTAATTTGTCATTAGATGGTGTTTAAATGATGTTAAATGGTTGTGTTCTTACCACATTAATATTTTTCTTTATAGAAAAAGTACAAACCACATAGAAATAGAGGTGTTTATTTCTTCTTTTCTTCGCTTTTTAATAGAAATCGCCTCCCTTACTTCTTCTTTTACCTTTATTCTATCAATTACAAAATACTTGAGTTTTGTTTTATAATTATTATTATTATTATTATTATTTTTACTATCTTGTGATCTCTCGCTAGGTTTGGATTTAACTAGTACTGTTTGTTTTTATTCAATTTGCTTGTTAAACTGTTTTTCATCTAAAAAAATATTAAACTAATATATTTTTTGTATGGTTTAATATGCACGTGGATATTAAAAACTAAAAATAATCTAAAAATTATTATTTTAATATATTTTTAATTAAAAAACACTGTGCATCACCATTATCAAACAAACATCGACTAACCATGTTTTTGTTACTTTAATTTGTATATAAATTTCAGGGATCATAATGATCATATGGAAGTGGAAATTAACAACACAAGTGGGTGATAAAGAGTGTGCCAACGAGAGTCGATTTAATGAGTCCTTTTTTATGCAAATTAGTGGTCCTTAATGAATATTTATTTTCCTAATTTGTGTTGGTCTGGTAGTTTTGGATGTTGCCGATGCTTAAATATATGTTGATTATTGAATTATGATATGTGATACTTTTTAAAATTATTTTATAATTGAAAATATATATAAAAAATTTTATTTTTTATAATGGTATATCAAAACCATTAAAAAATATTAAAAATATAATTTAATATTTTTTCAAGTCAAAACATACTTTTAAAATATATTCAATCACAATTCCAAGTACAAAAAACAAGCATGATCTAAATATAACAACTATAATGGTTATTTGAATTTTGAAATATTGGATCTCGTACGTTGAAGGAATTCTTAAATTTTAAATTAAGAATGAACTGCTATGATTTTATCATGCACTATATATTGTTTATACTTAAAACCAAAATTAATATAAAAATATTATCTATTTTTTAGGAGAGATTGTATACAATATTGAAGGTTCTTAAATTCTAATCTTCTTTGTGGAGTCACATCCAGCTAGATTGGGACTGTAGCTTTGTTGTTGACCAACGACTACTTAATAATTACTACCTACGGGTGTCATTAATCTTCATTAAATTAATGAAATAGTCAATATACATTATTATTTATTTAATGTTGTGTACTTTGTAACATGGATCGTGTTAAGATTGAGCAGATCCTTTTAATTAATGGCCATTCTCTTCTTCTTTGTTGCTTTTCTGTATTATATTTTAGATTTTTTTTGGATTCAAAAGTACATGTACACTAATTTTTTTTAATTATGATATAAGGTGTTTTTTTAAAGTATTTTTATTTAAAAATATATTAAAATAATTTTTTTATTTTTAATATCAACATATTAATTAAAATAATCACAAAATACTAAAAACATATTAATTTAAAAATTTCTCAAGTAAAATAGATTTTTAAAACACATGGGAACATAATTACAAACACAAAAAAACAAACTTTCTTTTATCAAATCTAATTTCTAGAACACGGTGTTTCTGATGAATTTACATTGAAAAACTGTTTTTTTATTGAGCTTGATATTTTCGGGTAAATGAATTTCATTATGAAAGGATTCTTCACTGGACATGACAGTATATTTATATCGCATATGCCTGTTTTTAATCGATATTTAATAATTCATGATAGTTAGAAGCAATGATAGAAAAAACTATTTCAATCATTTTCATGAAAAACTTTACTTTAAAATTAACTTTCATTATTTTATTCTACTTTTTTGGTTCCACTTATCCACGAGTTCTACCAAAAATAAAAAGCCTCTCTCTCTCTCTCTCTCTCTCTCTCTCTCTCTCTCTCTCTCTCTCTCTCTCTCTCTCTCAACTTGGCAGGGCAAGCTCAATAAACCATGGGGAAGGCTCCTTGAAGGTCCCGGGCATTACCTAACTCAAATAAAAAAAGAAAGGGGTGGAGTAGTGATGAAAAGACGCGTCGATCGATTACTATATGTTATAATGTCAAATGATTCAAGACTTTTCAAATACATTTTTTAAAAAATATATTAATATTCTTTTATAAATATTAAAAATATATTAATTTATCAAATAAAATAGACTTTTAAAACATACACAGACATGGATACAATCACAAAAACAAATTTCTTTTTATCAAATCTGATTTCTGGAACACAGTTTCTGATGATCTTGAAACAATTAATTAATATAGATATGGTGTATGGGTTTGTTATTTCAGCATTTATTAAAGGGGTAATGGTGATAGCATATTTTTTTAATTGAGGGCAACCTATATATATATATATAGTCACCAAAAAAGGCGTTCAGATCCCATGGTTCTAAACCAATCCCTTGGAGGATCACTTATATTTATAAATCCTGATCCAGACCATTTGAGAGATGAGAGTCGATTAGGTCTCAGGCCACCGGATTAATTATTGCGTATTATCCACTATATATGTAGCCTCGTTAATTATTGAATCAACCCATAAATCCTATTAATTTATATAAATACATATAATTTGAGTAGATATGTCTGCAAATTGACAGTTTTATACGGAAGGAAGTTATACTATATAGTAATCAAACATTATCTTATTATACATTCTAAAACTAATTTGATAATACTCACTATAAAACCACATAATCAACTGATCACTAAGGGTTGGTGTGTTTTTTGCGTAAAATATTTTTTAAAATTTTTCTAAATTTATTTTCAAAAAATATTTTCACATATTATTTTTCATAAAATATTTTATAAAAAATTGATCAATGAAAAATATTTCATTATCAATCTTCAAGTTTAATTCATTTGTTTGAAAAATATTTTTTAGCTCATGAAGTTCCGTGAAATATTCTACAAATAATAATTCACTTACAATATCATCCAGTTATTTCAGCTATCTTCTCCTCTACTATGTTTTCTTTCACCATCATCACAATCACCTTACGACTATTTTTTTTATCACCATCATCATCTCACTGTTACTGTCATCTCATCATTAACTTTAGTATTATACCACAACCACAACTTCTTTCATTATTATAATTAGAAAATATTTGATGAGAAAATATTTTTCAAGCCAAATATTATACAACATTTTACACAACCTAAATATTGCAATATCAATTCCAATGGCTTGCTTGCTTGCAACTTATTTTGGTACTCTTGCACGCTTGCTTTCATCTAAGGCTTCGAGCTTGATCTTAAGAGGTGAGTGGGCTAATTCCATTGAGCCCAATATCTAGAGTTTGGGCACCCAACTTAATATAACAGCCCAAAACATTAAAGCCCCAAAAATTAAAAACTTCACATCTGGGCAATCCATAATCGTCAAGAAACCCATGTATAGAAGCCCTTGTATCAACACTCTAGGGTAAGGGTTTTTCATCAGTAACCAGACCAAGTAGCAGCAGAAGCCGATCAGAAGCAAGCGAAAATGGTAACCCTCGTTCTGCCTAGATCCATCCTGTCCTGATGGGTTTTAAATCTGAAGCTCAAATTTTGATTTTTGATGTTTGTTGGTATATGTAGCCGTCACACAAGACATTTAGGATCAAGAAGAAACTAGCAAAGAAGATGAGGCAAAACAGGCCTATCCCTCATTGGATTCGCATGAGAACCGATAACACTATCAGGTCTTTTTCTTGTTTACTTTTTGTTGCTTGTCTTATAGAAAAGAAAAAAAAAATTTAAAGCTAATGAATGTGGCCATGTGGGTTTTTTTGGTTTTTTAGGTACAACGCCAAGCGCAGGCACTGGAGAAGAACAAAGCTTGGATTCTAAGGTGTTTTGGGTGTCAACATATTCTCCTGTCTTGAACTTTTGAATATCAATAATTAGAGGTCTCTATCTGTATAGATAGTTTGGTTACGTTGTTGTTGAATTTCTTAACATTATTAATTATTTTTGTTTCATCTTCAATGGGTTTAATCAAGATCATGGAATTTTATGGATTGGATGTGTTTTCACACCCCTACTAAAACACCAGGATAATGATTAATCATGAAGGAAGAAGACATTCAAAATTACTCTTTCTTCTATTTGCAACAGTCACGAGCATAGTAACAATTTTCATTTATTTTCATCTCCTTATCAAAATTACTCTTATAATAAGTTATGTTGTTTTAAAAGTGTTTTTAAAAAAATTTAATTTTTTTTACTTTAAATTAATATTTTTTTGATATTTTTATATCATTTTGATGCGCTAATTTTAAAAATAATTTTTAAAAAAATTTCAAAAATATTATTTTAATATAGTTCTAAATAAAAAATACTTTAAAAAACAACTACAACCACATTCTCAAACAGTTCCTAACTTAGAGGTGATAAAAAAAATTAAAAAAATAATTCATCTTTAATTTTTTTAAAAACGCTGAGACAACCCTAAACTGTGTAATAGAATAATTTATAAAACTCTAAAAAAAAATTATTATTGTTTAATGCTACAAATGTCCAGGTAATTAACAATGATAAAAAAATGAAAGACAGATTGTTTGCAAGTGCCTGAAATTATTGAAATCAAGCACATGATGTGGGTGTGGTAATGGAGAAGAAACGATTGATGACCGGATTTTTGTAGATAACAATTATATAATATTGTTAGTGTAAACAATTAATGATGTTTAATACTAATTAATAATTTGCAATGATGGATTATGAATCTATTAAATTATTTATTAAACAACAACTTAGTACCCATCATCATGTATGTTGCCTTCGTAAAGCTATGTCAACAATACAAAGCATTATTGGTCTATAAACCTTTATACCAATATTCTGCTCGTGGGATTTATGGGCCTTAGTTTGGTTACGTTGTTGTTGAATTTCTTAACATTATTAATTATTTTTGTTTCATCTTCAATGGGTTTAATCAAGATCATGGAATTTTATGGATTGGATGTGTTTGTTTTCAAACCCAAGTCTGCTTGCAAATATGGTTGGAGTTGCTTTTTAAAGTGTTTTTTAATTAAAAATATATTAAAATAATATTTTTTTTATTTTTTAAAAATTACTTTTTATACTAATACATTAAAATGATCTAAAAACATCAAAAAATATTAATTTAAAATATAAAAATATTTTATAAAAAATATAAAAATAACCATCCATGCAATGCCTCATAATGACTCATCATGAAGCAAGAAGACAATCAAAATTACTCTTTGTTATATTTGCAACAGTCACGAGCATAGCAACAATTTTCATTTATTTTAATCTCCTTCACGGCTCGTAAATTATAACAATCTAGAGCTAATAATTTTTTTAAAAAAAATAATTCATTTTCAATATTTTTAAAACGCTAAGACAACCCTAAACTGTGTAATGTAGAATTTATAAAACTCACAAAAAAATAATTATTGTTTAATGCTACAAATGTCCAGGTAATTAACTAACAATAATGAAAAATGAAAGACAGATTGTTTGCAAGTGCTTGAAATTATTGAAATCAAGCACATGATGTGGGTGTGGTAATGGAGAAGAAACGATTGATGACAGGATTTTTGTAGATAAGAATTATATAATATTGTTAGTGTAAACAATTAATGGTGTTTAATACTAATTAATAATTTGCAATGATGGGTTATGAATCTATTAAATTATTTATTAAACTTAGTACCCATCATCATGTATAATACAAAGCATTATTGGTCTATAAACCTTTATACCAATATTCTGCTCGTGGGATTTATGGGTCTTATTTGTTTTTTTTATTATAATCGTGATTTATTTATTTATTTTACCAAACACGAGCCCTAATTGGTCGAGTCCTGGCATTGTTTGCTTTCATGTTCCTAGCATCTACACCTACACAAATATTCATGGAAATTTAGGGTATTTTATGATGAGCAAGGAGTTATTAATTTTAATATATATTAGTCGGGTTGTAACATTTAGTGGTGAGTTGCAACTCTTGTGGCAATAAATAAAAAAAGGAAAATTATAAAATCAAGGGAAAAGTATTTTTCAGTACCTTGTCCTCATTAATTGTTCAATTTCATCTTGTGCAAAACAATTTATTAAAATATTTTCCAAGACCCGCATGGAAAACTTGTACTTAATCGATTGTATAGTTATTCATCCACCAGAATTTTTCAATTTAATAAAGTTGAAAAAAATATAAACAGAGCGTGATTAATTAAATTTAATAATTTATTTATTAATAAGATATAATAAAATAAAAATTATTAAACTCGACCGGTTTGACAAGTCAATAAATTTAAGAAAAAATATGGTGATTTAAGAAAGAACCAAATCCTAGTTGAAACAATTCTTGTCGTGATTAAAAGAAATTATATATAAAAAAAAAAGAACATAGAGTTGTAACTGGATTTGGTGGGTACCCATTGTGTCCTCTGTTTAGACTTGTAAACATGGCGGCGCAGAGCTAAAGGCTTGATCGAGTCCATAGACGCAGAGACCCAGATGGCTCCACCGTGTTGACTTCTCTTCCTTCCTTTCTCTTGAAATTGAAAATTTGTGTTCACGCTTCACACCGACAAGAGTCCTTCACGATATCCCTTCATTTAATGGAGGAGTCAGATCTGCAAAATGAAAAGTTATCGAGTTTTCCGCTCGAGCTTGGCAGATTTCTCGCGTCTGTCGTTCGATATCGCACGACAACGCCAGAAAATTTTATATTATTATTTCTTACCCTTAAAAACGTTGGGGTCACGCTTTCGAATTCAAAATCTAACCACAAAAACTGCTAAGTGCTGACTACCATGAGCCCCCATGCACTCCCTCGCATAACACTCCACCTACCCCTTTTCCCTTTCTCGGGGGTTTTAATTTTGAAAAAAAAAAAAAGTCTCCTGTATTTGTTGTTATGCATGTAGTTTTCATGCATGACAAATTTTCATTAAACAAATAGATTAGAATTACTTTTATTTTTTGCTTTACGTGATTTTAGTAACACAAAAGGTATTTTAGGCTTAAAGAAAAAAGAAATTCACCAACAATAAATTATTTTCATGTATGTCACTATGAGAGAGGCGCTTGAATTAAAAAAATAGCTCTTATATTTGCATTGATATGTACTCTTGATGGAATATTGAAGGGAAAACAAGATCAAAGAAAAAAAAACACACATTTGAGATCTGAGCCAAATGCTTCACAAAGTCACTTGCATCCTGAGCCACATGCTTCACTTGCTCTCCAGATAATTTTTTTATTATGAAGCTCCTATCTGATCGATGCCTAAATGGCATGACATGATGTGGCAAGGGAACTAAATGTGGGGTTTTTTTTTAATAAATTAATAAATTATCACCTTAATTAAAAGATTTTTATATAATAATATTATTTAAAAATGCTTAGTAAATACAATATATAAATATTATTTTTAAAAATAACTATAAAAATTTAATTGATACCATCACAGACTTTGAATCGACATCAATAAAATTAAACATTTGGCCTGGCGACCGAATATATTTAGGCTTGTTGATGAGTTTTTTTTATTTTATTTTTTTTAATTTTTATTTAGGTAAAACATAATTTTATTAAAAAAATTATAAGATCCAATTGAGCTATTGACATGAATAATTGATTTAATGATCCGTGATATAACATGTAATTTAGTTAAAATATTTTATTTGTGATTTTATGATTTTAGTTAAAATATTTTACTTGTGATTTTATAATTTTATAATTCGAGTTTATATTATATGTTTCGTGTCGTGTTAAAAAAATATTTTTGACAATCTTGACGTGGTATCCTGTGGATTGAACGTGATAATAGTAGTAATTGTTTGTTTTTGTATTTTAAAAGAAATTAAATTTTTTTATTTATTTTTGTTTTTGTTTAAGGCTTCCATCGCGTGGTCAAGTTTTTTTTTGTTTGGTGGTGCTTCTTACTTGACTAGAATATAAAAATCCACCGCCCTTCCACCAGAGGTCCAGAACACTCCTAAAAACTTATTTATATGAGGATTGCCTTCTTACCTTTTCGCCAGTAGCAGCAAACCTCCTTTTCTTTCCTCTCCCTTTTTCGCCCCTCTCTTCTCTTCCTCCTCCTCCTTTTCGCCAGTAGCAGCAAACCTCCTTTTCTTTCCTCTCCCTTTTTCGCCCCTCTCTTCTCTTCCTCCTCCTCCTTTTCTTTATCTTCAGCTAATTAATTAATGATCAAAACCATGATCAGTATCTTCAAGAAACCTCTCTTTCCTATCTCTAAATTCACCCTACTTTTATTTATAATCCTTGCAGCTAGTGCTACTCTTGTGAATTCAACCAAACAACCAAGATTTCGAGGCAGCAGCATGTATTCTCCACAAAGAAACCGTCCCGTTCAGCCATCAGCTCCTAATCCTTGCAGTTTCATACCGGGACCAGGCCACTGCAAACCTTCTAAGTGATGCACGCTTCATATAGTCCATCAACACATGGTAAGGTTTTTTTTCAATTTCTAATAATTTTCTTCTTTCAGATCTTGCAATCTGTTGTTAGATCATATTAAATGGTTATGTTTTTACCGCATTAATATTTTTCTTTATAGAGAAACTATAGACTATAAATATAGAAAGAGAGATTTTTCTTTCATCTTATCTTCTCTCTTTAATAGAAAGCACCTCCCTTCCTTCTCGCACCCTCTATCAATATAGACTATATTTGAGTTTTGTTTTATAATAAATATTTCTTCTTATAATTTCTGACGATCCTTGTGATCTCTCTCTTTATTTAGACTGACCGTGTTTTTTTTCTTTAATTTATATATAAATTTCAGGGATCATGTTGATTGTGGAAGTGGAAATTAAGAGCACGTATGGGTGCTGGAGAGTGTGCCAAGGAGAGTTGAGTTACTTTGTCCTTTCGTATGCAAAATAATGACCATTTCCCTAATATCTTGTTGGTTTTGGGATTAGTTTGGACTGTTATTTGAATTTTGAAATGTTGGATCCTCACTACTTACGTTGAAGGAATTATTAATTTTTAAATTAAAAATGGCTATGATTTAATTTACCATATACTATATATTGTTTACTTGAAGCCAGAATAATTTTCTAAAACTTTATTAGGTGTAGTTTTCTTCACTTAGACTCTGTATCCTATAAGGAAATTAAGAGCTGGAGATGTTTCTTTCTTTCATCTTTGATTCTCTCACTGAATTCACCCTTTCTTTTCTTCGATAAAATGCCCGTTTCATTGTGTCTATTTTATATTCATGCATAAAGATTTCATTATAATTAAGATTAAAATAGCTAAGAATTCAAATTTCATTGCCTAACTAAGTTTTTTTTAAAAAAACAAAAATTAAACCCAGAATCAAGCTTTCAAGATTTCTGAAGGGGATAAACCAGCATTACCCCATGGCTTACAATAGTCTAAGATATTTTGGCAACTTGTCTTTATCGCTTTAATAGGGAAAAAATGGAGGGATCGACATCACAATGATTTGTTCCCTTTCTTACTGCGAAAGTTGAAACACATGCAGACACCTTTAACACAACCACGTACTCTGCCGTATACAACTTTTTTTTTTTTTTTTTTGACTTTAACTTTACGTGTGGCTGCCATGGACAAAAATTCTTGTCATTTATAGTATTATATATCATCAGCCACCAACCTATTAAATTAATGACATCCCTACCTGACCTATTAAATTTTCTATCAGGTCACATCCCTGTGAAACCTGTAACATTCCTATCAAATCTATTAATTTTTCCTTGTCAAACCTAATTTTTTAAAACAAAATTAATATTGGGGGTTGGATTACATAGCACGTGGAAATAAATTCTTTTAACAATCCTTGGTCTTCGCATGCCAAAACGTGAACGAATTAATGCACCGTCAAATTCTTTGCCATTCATCGTGTGAAACTAACTTGTATAAAAGAAACCCTGCTCTCGGTTCATTCACATCCTTTCTGCAGGAACTAATAAAAAAGAGATGAGTATCTTCAAGAAACCCCTCTTTCTTGGGTCAAAATTCGCCATCCTTTTGTTTCTGCTCATCCTTGCTGCCAGTACTGTTGCTCTTGTGATTGCAACCAAGCAATCAAACTTCCGAGCAAGCAGCGTGTATTCTCCTCAAAGTTACCGTTACGTTCAGCCATCAGCCCCTAATCCTTGCAGTTACCTGCCTGGATCAGGCCAATGCCATCAGCATGTTTTTGTTTCTTTAATTTATATATAAATTTCAGGGATCATATTGATGATGGAAGTGGAAATTAATAACACAAGTGGGCGATAAAGAGTGTGCCAACGAGAGTCGATTTAATGAGTCCTTGTCCTTTTGTATGCAAATTAATTATTATTAACGAGTATTTATTTTTAAATTAAGAATGAACTGCTATGATTTTACCACATACTATATATTGTTTACTTAAAACCAAAATTAATATAAAAATGTTATCTATTTTTTTAGGAGAGATTGTATACAATATTGAAGGTTCTTAAATTTTGAACTTCTTTGTGGAGTCACATCCAGCTAGATTGGGACTGTAGCTTAATTTATTGATGACCAACAACTACTTAATAATTACTACCTACGGGTGTCATTAATCTTCATTAAATTAATGAAATAGTCAATATACATTATTATTTATTTAATGTTGTGTACTTTGTAACAAGGATCGTGTTAAGATTGAGGTTCTACATGTACATTAAATGTTTGTTATTATGTTATAAGGTTTTTTTTAAAAAATATTTTTACCTGAAAATAAATTAAAATATATTTTTTATTTTTAACATCAATTAAAATAATCAAAAAAATACTAAAAAACATTAATTTAAAATTTTTTTCAAGTAAAATAGATTTTTAAAATATACAGACACAATTACAAATTAACCCGAAAAACAAACTTTTTTTTTATCAAATCTGAATTCTAAAACACAGTTTCTCTCTGATGAACTAGAAAAACAATAATATAGATAAGCGTTAAAGACACCACCTTGAATGCCTAACAAGCCCGCACATGACTCACATGGTGCAATTAATATCAACCAGTACCATGACCTCCTAAGAACAGTACAAGAAGTTTCACAACTCTTCATCTTTAAAATCATCGACCAACTAACTAGCTATAGTAGTAAATGATACATGAAAAACCATCATCAGCGCCAGTACAATATCCTTCTGGCACATCAGAAGAGAAAACAAGCATCACACCTTCAAATGAAGAAACAGAGCTCTGACTGTAACCTAGTTCCAGCTGGTACTCATGCGAGGACAGAAGAATGACATTGTTGATTTTATATTAAAAAAACATTAATTTAAAGATTTCTCAAGTAAAATAGATTTTTAAAACATGTACAGACACAATTACAAACACAATTAATACCATCTCGCCATCATTTTTTTTCTTTATTATTTTCTTCACATCTAACAACGACCTTTTCTTTTATTATCATAATTAAAAAATATTTTATGTATAAAATATTTGATAAGAAAATATTTTTCAAGTCAAATATTTTTAAAAATATTTAAAATTACACGTGATAATATTTTATTTACGCAATCTAAATATTACAATATCAATTCCTATGGCTTGCTTGCAAAATATTTTGGTACTCTTGCACGCTTGCTTTCATCTATGGCTTCGAGCTAGATCTTTAGTGGTTAGTGGGTCATTTCTATTGAGCCCAGGTTCTAGAGTTTGGGTACCCAACTTAATATAACTGCCCAAAACATTAAAGGCCCAAAATTAAAAATTTCACATCCGGGCAACCCGTAATCGCCAAGAAACCCATGTATAGAAGCCCTTATATCAACACTCTAGGGTAAGGGTTTTTCATCAGTAACCAGACCGAGTAGCAGCAGAAGCCGATCAGAAGCAAGCGAAAATGGTAACCCTCGTTATGCCTAGATCCATCCTGTCCTGATGGGTTTGAAATCTGAAGCTCAAATTTTGATTTTTGATGTATGTTGGTATTTGTAGCCGTCACACAAGACATTTAGGATCAAGAAGAAACTAGCAAAGAAGATGAGGCAAAACAGGCCTATCCCTCATTGGATTCGCATGAGAACCGATAACACTATCAGGTCTTTTTCTTGTATACGTTTTGTTGCTTGCCTTATAGAAAAGACAAAAAAGTTTTAAAGCTACTGAATGTGGGTTTTTTTGGTTTTTTAGGTACAACGCCAAGCGTAGGCACTGGAGAAGAACTAAGCTTGGATTCTAAGGTGTTTTGGGTGTTTGGCATATTGGGATTTGTTAATTTAATTGGGTTTTAATTCGTTGGAGATTTGATTAAGAAAAGAATAGGATTTGATGTTGTTTTCTACGGAACTCATGGGAGTCCCACTTGATAAATCTTGCTATGTTTGAAGTATTGATTTGCTGAAGTAATTTTCAATTTTGATGAAACTTGCAAGTTTTCGAATGTTAGTGTTCTTTTATCGGCTGGGAATGCTGAATTGATTTTGTTCGTTGGTATGCATTTTGAATGTGTTTCTCTTACTGTTTTATTAGGTTTCAGGTGTTATTAGGGTGGAATCCTTGCTGTTTCTCAGATTTATTAGCTTAGGTAATGGAAGTTAAGTGTCTCTAGTTTTCTTCTAAATACCAACTATTGCCCAAGCTAGGTCTAGTGGATCGACTTGTTTAATTGCTTTGATGCATTACATTAGTTAGTCCAATAGCTGTCCTTAGGTTGATTTGCAATCTATGGTTCAGTTGTGATTCAACTTTACATGTTCAAAGGAGGTTCTGTGTTCTTTTGTATAATGTTTACATGTCTTATTTTCAGCTTGATTATCTTTTCTAGAATCGTAGTCTTCTTTTCATTTGATTTTTGAACAAAATTTCTTGTCCGAGGGTATATTTTCTGCTTCTGACCATAGCTTGTGGTCTAGTTTCTAAATGCAAGCTGCCTTATCATGTAGTCTTGAAGACAGTTCAAGTCTTCCATAGCTTGTATTTTCATGATCATGAATTTAATTTTCCAATTGTAATTTGGGGATTGCTTATGGTGCTTGGTTTCTTACCTCTTAATAAACGTGTTGCCAATCTCCAAATTCAGTGGGTTCTTATTTCATCTAATTATGTACTCTTAGATGGCATAAACCATCTGACCTTGCATGGCCAGGTACCATTTAATGATCTGGTGGTAATTTGTACTGCAATTTGATGCAGTTTTCTGAAGATTCGATTGTGCATTCAACGTTCGTTATTCCTTGGTATCGAAATCCACACCAGGGGAATCTCATTTGCAGAGGATTTCTGTGAGTGTTTCCTGGCCCTGATGAGCTATTATAATCTTTGTATTTATTTTTCCCCTTCTACTGATAAAATATCAGTTAATAGTGGAAAGCGAAAACCTAACGAGTTGCCTATGGGACACATTAATAAAGAAAGTGTTCAAAAAGAATGCCAAAAGCCACTGACTAACCAATTGATCACTTTATTATTCTCAAGTGAGTTAAAAAGGCAAACATGTCCATCGTTGACCTATAAGATCTTCAATCAAAATTTGGTCCCATCTCCATAGGTAAAGCTTAGGAAAATCTGTTCAGGACAGATAAAACCATTTTGGGTAAAGAATTATCCATGGCATAACGAGTGGGTGTGTTCTCTTAATGGGCCGAGAAGTAAGATTCTCTTTACTCATTGAAGACTTTGAGTTTTGGAACACGGAGATAGACCATGAAAAACTTTTTGCTTGGATATTAAACCTTACCTAACCTAACAAATTAATTTGAGAAACTCACATTTTTATGAGATGGTTATGAATTTTATTTATATTTAATTTATATTTAATTTTTGTTTGAAAATAATATAAATTATATTTTAAGATCTCATATAACAACTAAGCTTTTGGGTAAGATGATTCTTTGACAAGGTATAAGAGTTTTATTAACCAAGTGGTCACGAATTTGAATCTTATCATTCATATTTTATTTGATAAAAAAATTAAACACAAGGTGGTGTGGTCTATGCAAGTTTCAAGTTCAAAAAACTCATTTGAGAGGGGTGTTAAAGAATAATATAACTTATAACACCTTTGTTTCACTTCTAAAAAGCTTAATTTTTTATTTCAATCAACTCTATTAAGATAGTATATTATAGAAAGTGAAAGCGACATTCTAAACATTTGGAAAAGTCTTTTAAAGATAAAATTATGAGTGATTTAATATTTGTCCTTCAACAAGTATTGATGGAAAGTTTTCTAGTCTTTAACCCCAAAAAAAATTAGAGATAACAGTTTGATCCTAAACCCCTAAAAAGATTAGGAATTACAGTTTAATCCTAAACCTGTAAAAGGATTTGGTTTAATTTTACACCCGTAAAAAGATCATGTAACGGTTTGGTTCACTCACTAAGAAGACTGGTGTGTGATCATTGTAAATCAATCAAATAGCAGAAACTAATTGCAATTATTTCTTAAAGGTATATTACTCAATTTGATAGAGGGTTACAACTCATTGAAAATACATTTCTCATTTGTATTTTTAAGCTTTTATTTATTCAAGTGTTGTTCATGATATTTTTGAATTAATTCGACCATGTTTTTAGTTGTTTTTGCATATATGTTCAAGTTGCTTTGAATACAAGTTGTAATTTGATTGTTCGTTCTTATTCTTAATCTAGTATTTTATGATGTCTAACAAATGATTAATGATATGCTTATAATTTTTTAATACTTATTCTTAAATTTCAAACAGTTTAAACTTTTTAATGAAATGGTTCGGTATTGTTTTCTTCAAAATAGATCTCTTATAAAATAACTAATATAACACTACTAGTTACTCTCAGAACTTTATAATTTTTTTATATTTATTTAGACATTTACATTTTCAGGGGAAATCTAGTTGGACATTTACATTTATTTGCCTTCCTTTAAAAGGAAAAATTGAACAATTTCACAAGTAATTTTCAATCTATTATCATATATAAAGCAAAATATTTAGTCAAATTAATCTAATTATTGTAATTTTATGTCCTAAGTTACAAGTTAATCAAATTAATCTAATTTAAATAGGATTTCTTTCAATATTTTTTAAAATAATAATTTGTCAGTCTCATTTTTCATCATTAACTTTACTTGATCAAGCGAATTCTAGTAGAAAAAAAAATTACTCTCACTTTCAACTTGGCAGGTAAAGAGGCGTCCATCGATTATTATATTAGTGTGTTTGTCACTGTAGTTGAAAAGTGATTTTTAAAAATTTTAATTTTCTTTAATTAATATATTTTTGATGTTGTTAGATTATTTTAATGTGTTAATATTAAAAATAATTTTTAAAAATAAAAAAAGATTATTTTAATATATTTTAAAATAAAAATCATATTAAAAACAACCCTGCTGTACTAAAAAAAAAAAATCTCTATATTAAGATAATGTCACATGATTAAAGAATGATCCACCCAGGTGACAACTACAGGGGATATTTTCTTGAACTGAAACGAGTATCTCGTTAGTATTAGAATACTTGCGAATGGTCTTTGGGACTGATTGGACGTTCCTGAGTTGACGTTAAAAGTGTAAGATCTAATAAATGACTCGTGAGAACACTCTCAATCACGCAACTTTCCTAGTAGAGATTCGCATGGGATTAACTTCTATTAAAAAATAATCTCTCTTTTTTGTATTAGGTTTGATTAGCGATTCATTGTATAGGATGGATAGCGAAAGCGCGTCTACTTTAAGCAGTACTTTATCATTTTAGTTTTAATTTTAATTTTAATTTAATGTAATTTCATGGATAAATGCTGTTAGTAAATTGCAGCAGCTAGTGCTTCTTTAGATGACCAGTGGCATATTGCCATGTGGAGAGTAAGGTGAGTAGAAGCCAGAATTCTCTATTTTAATTTTGTTTTTTTTAGAGGTAGAGCACAAAATTCCTTGGCAGTCTTCGAAACTCCATATATATAAACCCTTCCTCTCTCAATACATTTCGTATCCTTATCTGAAAGCTACTCAAAACCATATATGATGAGTATCTTCAAGAGACCTCTCTTTCTTGTGTCAAAATTCACCATCCTTTTGTTTCTGATCCTTGCTGCCAGTGCTACTGATCTTGTGATTGCAACCAGGCAACCTAAATCTCGAGCAAGCAGCATGTATTCTACACAAAGTAACCGTCCCGTTCAGCCTTCAGGACCTAATCCTTGCAGTTTCCTGCCTGGATCAGGCCACTGCAAGCCTCCCAAGTGATGCCTGTTTCATGTATATTGTCCACGTACGGTACTTTTTTAAGGAAAAGAAGACATTTTTTTTCTTACTTTTTGATAATTCTCTTCTTTCAAATCTTGCGATTTGTCGTTAAATCATGTTAAATCATAAATGGCTATGTCTTTACTACATTAATATTTTTCTTTATAGAGAAACTGTAGAATATACAGAAAGAGATATGTTTCTTTCATAGAAATACTCTCCCTTCCTTCTTGTACCTCTTATCAATATAAGACTATATTTGAGTTTTGTTTTATAAGTATTTTTTTTCTTTTAATTTCTGACGATCTTGTGATCTCTCTGGATTTAGACTGACCATGTTCTTTCTCTTTTGTTTACATACATATTTCAGGGGTCATGTTGACGATGGAAGTGGAATATATTAAGAGCTAGAGAGTGTGGCAAGGAGAGTTGATATAATGAATCCATTTGTATGCAAATTAATGATCATTAATAAATATTTTTTTCCCTAATTGGTGTTGGTTTGTTGATTTTGGATGTTAATGATGCAAGTATCATTTTGTTTATTGAAATATTGGATCCTCACAAATGCTGGAGGAATTTTTAAATTTTAAATTAAAAATGAATGGCTATGATTTTACCATATACTATACATTGTTTACATAAAACCAAAATAATTTTCTATAACTTTATTAGATCTCTTGAGTATTTTATCTTGGATTGTGACATCCCTTAGCGGTTTTTTCTTTTTCTTTTTTTGGTTTTTTCTTTTACATCATTTTTTTCTATATGAAGATTAAGTCTAAATTTCTTTCTTTTATTAGATCGATGTATTCATAAGATTTATTTTCTTAAGAAATAGAATTTTAAGAAAAATAAAAAAGAACTATTTACCACCTCTGATTAAGCTTGTAGAGCATTTTAGTGCCTCATCTTAAGATTGTGTTTTTAACTTCATCTGGTTGATTAAATGAATCAAAGGGCAATAAAATAACCATTAAAATACATAATTTTACTCTAATAAAATTTCAAGGAGTCATTATTTTATAATATTAAAAAAGATAAAATATTAGATTCACTCGAAGTTTTATAATTTAATTTGTCAAACTTATAAATTAAATTATTAATTTTATTAGATTTAACGATTTTATTCTTAACTATTTTATATTTAATAATATAATATTAAAAATAAATATTTTTAAAATTAAATAGTAGTTAAATATTAAAATATTTATTTAAAATTAGAATAGGATAATAGAAAGCAAATCAATCCAACGTCGATCCCTTTATTATTCTCGGGAAGTTAAAAGGGCAAACCTGTCCATCGTTTGACCTCTAAGATCTTCAATCAAAATTCGTTCACGTCTCTGTAGTCAAAGCTTAGGAAAATCTGTTCACGACAGATCGAACCATTTTGGGGAAAGAATTATCCATGACATCATGAGTGCGTGTGTTCTCTCCTGCGCCGACAAGTAAGATTCTCTTTAGTCATTGAAGACGTAAGACGTGGGGTTTTGGAGCGTGAAAAATTGACCATGGAAACTTTATTAACTTAAAAAAATGCAAAATACCTTGAATTTATAAATATTAAACAGACCCAACAAATTATTTTTTTTTTTTAAATCACAACTTTACGAGATAGTTATAAATTTTATATTCTCTATTCTTTATTTATATATATATTCTCATCTAATAACTTAAACTTTAAATTTAAATAGTTCTTTAACAAGATATAAAATCTTTATTGACTAAGCGGTCATGAGTTTGAATTTTATCACTCACATTCTATTTTATAAAAATTAAGAACAAGATAATATGAGTTTGTGCAAGTTTCAAATTCGAAAAATTTTCACTTAGAAGAGGTGTCAAAAAATAATAAAAATCATATATATTGAGACCTCAACTAACAATTTAAACTTTTGGGTACTGAAATAATTCTTTAACATCTTTTATATTCATTACAATTACAATTAAAATTTTATATTCATGGATAAAGATTTCATTACAATTAAAATTAAAATAGCTAAGAATTTAAATTTCATTGTGTCTATTTTACCTAACTAATTTTTTTTAAAAAAACAATTAAACTCAGAATCAGACTTTCAGGATTTTTGAAAGGGATAAACCAGCATTACCCCCATGGCTTACAACAGTACATCATGTAAATTTACATGATATTTTTAAGAGATATTTTTTAATTAAATTTATATTAAAAAAATTTTCTCAAACACTCCGTTATAATCAGTTGCAAAAAAATCTATTTTATAGCGCGTTTCAATATAACAGAGAAAAAAACAAGAAAGGAAGAGTGAGTTGTGATAGGCTCATAGCCACACCATTACCATATCCAACCATAATCAAAGAAAGCTGCCATAGGAGGTGGGAGGTGCTGCCATCGGAGTTGAGAGTAAGTCACACGCTACTCAAAAGCGACGGACTTGGTCCGCTAGCTAGCTGGCACTTACATATTATTATAGGCGCCGACCAATTTCTTTCCCCCTCCACTTCGTTCCTTAATCTTTCAATAATTATCTAATCCACTTTCAGTCCTACACGGCTGGATTGTCTTTATTCAAATTAGGGAAGGAAAAAAAAATATATATATATATATATATATATTAAAAATAAACTAAAACTGCTAAATGTTTCATTATTCAAGTTCACAGAAAAATGCTGAACAACTGTTTTTTCTTCTTTTTTTTACATTTTTTTTAAAAAGCTGTTTTGTTTTTTTCTTGATTTTTTTAATGATTTTTTTGTTAATGTTAAATTTTTTTCTATTTAATTATCAAACTTTCATGACACAGGTTTCGGGTTTGACGGGTTAGCCCAGATTTTTTTTCTGGTTTACTTTTTAATTAA
>CM027575.2:55000-85000 GCA_015852605.2 Populus deltoides
TCCTGTATCTTGAACATTCATTTTCAATCCGACCCCTAGTTTGGGTCTGAATTTTACAAAAAATTAAAATGATTTTTTTTAATATTAAAAAGGAGATTTATTGGATGGATTTAAATTTTGTGGTTTAACTTGTTATTAAACCACAACTTGAACCATTGACTCCACTACGTTTTAAATACTATAATTTTTTAAAAATATTCTTTATTTAATTAATGATATAATAATAAAAATACAAAATATAAACAAATAATCTTTTTGAACATGGTGTGGCTCGGAAAAAACTTCATGTTGAAGGCCAGCATGAGGGAGCTCGGCGTAATATTTTGTGTGCAAAGTTGGTACTCGCACTCTGTTTGGCCATCTCATTAAGTGACTCTTAATTTCTCAATGGAAACAATTTCCTTCTTGTCCTTTGGCTTAATTGACCTTCCTTCAGTGTACAGAATTTGAAAGCAGGTGAAAACCTCGTCCTGGAATATGCGCTTCGTGTTCAAAAAATCACGTAGAAAGAACTTAAGGTTGCAGGACGGGAAAGTAAAGGGTGTTGGATCGGGTATTAAGAATTATTTATTTGAGATTTGGTGATATTATAACGTAAAATCGAACCTTAATTTGGTTGGGTTATAGGGCTAGCTGCTTTGGTTGGGTCACACTGCCTGTTGTAGACAACTATCACGCTGCCTGTTGTGGGTGGAGTCGGTGTGAGGGGAATCGTAAAAGAGCTTTCTTCCAACCTTTAAGGTCTTCCAGTGCAACTAGCTGCGCGGGCATTTCTTCCTTTAGCCATGAGAGTACAAGGTTCGGTCACGCGAAAGCTGTCTTAATTAGATTTCCGAATCTTTGACTATATATGAGAACATTCGGTGCACAAAGGAAGAGCGTCTTTTTATCAGTAACCGCCTCTTTGTTTTTTGTTTTTTTAGAGGGAGAGCACAAAATTCCTTGGCAGTCTTCGAAAATCCATATATATAAACCCTTCCTCTCTCAATACATTTCGTATCCTTATCTGAAAGCTACTCAAAACCATATATGATGAGTATCTTCAAGAGACCTCTCTTTCTTGTGTCAAAATTCACCATCCTTTTGTTTCTGATCCTTGCTGCCAGTGCTACTGATCTTGTGATTGCAACCAGGCAACCTAAATTCCGAGCAAGAAGCATGTATTCTTCACAAAGTAACCGTCCCGTTCAGCCATCAGGACCTAATCCGTGCAGTTACCTGCCTGGATCAGGCCAATGCAAACCTCCTAAGTGATGTATGTTTCATGTATATCGTCCACGGTATGTTTCTTAAGGAAAAGAAGACTTTTTTTTTTTACTTTTTCCTAATTCTCTTCTTTCAAATCTTGCGGTTTGTCGTTAGATCATGTTAAATGGTTCAGTTTTTACCGCATTAATATTTTTCTTTACAGAGAAACTGTAGAATATACAGAAAGAGATATGTTTCTTTCATCTTATCTTCTCTCTTTAATAGAAATACCCTCCCTTCCTTCTTCTACCTCTTTTCAATATAGACTATATTTGAGTTTTGCTTTGTAATTTTATTTTCTTTTAATTTCTGACGATCTTGTGATCTCTCTGGATTTAGATTGATCATGTTTTTTTTTTTAATTTACGTACAAAATATTGCAGGGATCATGTTGATGGTGGAATTGTGGAAATTAAGAGCACAGGTAGGAAATAGAGAATGTGGCAAGGAGAGTGATATAATGAGTCCTTTTGTATGCAAGTTAATGATCATTGATAAATATTTCTTTCCCTAATTCGTGTTGGTTTGTTGATTTTGGATGTTAATGATGCAAATATGATGTTGAGTGTTGAATTAACTAGGTCGACGTTTATTGAAATATTTTTACCATATACTGTACATTGTTTACATAAAACCAAAATAGTTTTTTCTATTAAGAAACTATAGACTATATAGAAAGAGTTAGAGATGTTTCCATCATCTTCGATCGATTCTCTGTACCGGTACTCTTTAATTCTTCCATTTAATAAAAATGCCTAACATTCTAGTACTTTCTGTTGATATTGAAGATATTCTAATATTCTTTTTGACCACTCTTTTTATATACAAGACACTCTTCTACTCAAGCGAAAGAAGAAAATTAATAATAGTTAGGATAAATTACAATTAACTTGCCAAAGTTGCATTATTTTTAATGGGAAAAAAAGAAATATTCTTCAATGAATTAAGAACAAAATCTGGCTTGATCATGGCAGCCACCCACCAATCCAATGGAGACCATAGGCCATGTAATTCTTCATGTTTTAACTCATGACTCGGAAGAAGCTTTTTGTATATAAAATCAATATCATTCTATTCCCAGAGATAATAAAAGAGAAAAATATCTAGTAAGTTGGGGTAGCAATTATAGTTTAAAGTGTTTTTCGTTTAGAAATATATTAAGATAATATTTTTTTATTTTTTTAAAATTATTTTTTATAAGAGCGCATCAAAACAATCTAAAATAATTAAAAAACAATAATTTTAAATAAAATAAATCAGATTTTTTAATAACATGAATTGAACCGTTCCAAACATTCTCTAAGAAGAGAAAACGCTGACAAAGTTGAGGGTTAACACGAGGGTGCGTGGGAGACAAAACTAGCATATAGTTGCTAGACTCGGTTTGTAATCGAAGCACTTATAGTCATCGACTCAAATCCATATTTTTATTTAAAATGATGTATTTAATAAGAAGCAATAGCATGTATGGAAAGAGCCAGATCATCTTTGACAGTATTCTTTAATGATCATCTTTGACGAGGTGGAACTAAAAAATGAACTGACGAATCAACGAACGAGCAGGCAAGAACGAAGACAAGGTCGAGCAATTGCAGCCCAGAGCTTTGATTCCACTGCTATGGGTTAGCAATGGTCTATGATCATGAAGGCCTTTGGACCGCTTAAAAACTGATTTTTCATTTAATTTTGAATTTAAAGTGAATTTAATCGGTGTTTCAGGATACAAACAATATGTATAAAAAACAGGATTATATTTGATTGGAGAGATAAAGACACATAAAATAAATTTTTCCCTTTTGATAATTTAAATGAATTTCTCTCATTTTAAAATATAGAAAACAATAAAACATGTGATTTCTATCTTCATTATTTTTATATTTTTTATCTTTAAAACAATAACTTGATATTATGTTAAATTACAATATTAAAATATATGTTTGAAATTATGATTTCAACTTAATCTAGTTGATTTGATGAGTTCAAAAATAATCAGAATAACTATTAAAAAGGATGGCTTCACTCTAAAAACTTTTGAAGAAGTCATTGTTTTTGTAATATTGAAATAATAAAGTATTATATTAATATCTGAGTTTCGCAGCTTAACTTACCAAACTCGCGAGGCGGATCATAAACCTCATTGGATTTAACAACTTTGTTCAACTATTTTTTATCTAATGATATGATAATAGAAATAAATATTCATAAAATCAAGTAGCAATCAAACATTGAAATATTTGTTTGAAATTACGATAAACTAATAAAAAGCAATTCGGATTATGGACTCTATTGAGTTTTAAATATTTTGATAAATCAACTTAGATTTTGTGACTTAACTTGTCAAACTCGTAATTCAGATTATGGACTCTATTGAGTTTTAAATATTTTGATTAAACTATTTTTTATTTAATAATACAATAACAAAAATATATGCCTGTAAAATTAAACATTAATCAAATATTAGGATATTTGTTTGAAACAATAATATCATTATAGAAATCAAATTAAAATAAAAATTAACAAAATATGGAAAAAAATTAAAGAAAAAAAAACTAAAAAGTATTCAACAGGAAAGGAAGGAAAAAATTGAAAGATGGAATTTTGAAAAGACAAAAGGAAGTCACCTTCTTAACTGTTCTTACGATAAAAGTAAGAGTTGAAGGTGAGGAAAACTCCAACATTTTCAGCACAGTAGTTCATATATAGTCAAAAGGGAAAACCTAACGAGTTGCCTCTGGCTTTATAAAGAATTGCTTATGAGGGGACACAATAATAAAGAAAGTGTTCGAAAAGAGTGCCAAAAGCCATATGATCCCTTTATTATTCTCAGGGAGTTCAAAAGGCAAACCTGTCTTAAATCAAGTTACAATGTATTATTCTCTTGAAACAAGTTACAATGTATTTTTTCTTTTATCTTGTATTTAAATCTCTTTATTCAAGAATATAAAAATCATGTGATTTTTATACAATATTATTTGAAATCTTAATGTTTGATATGAACAATACATGTTAATTTTGTTGAACTAGATAAGAATTAGTATTATTAAACGCAATCTAGCTTAATAAATTATCCAATTATCTAGTTTAATTTGGGTGTCAAATTAATCTAGATGGAAATTGACTTAATGAAATTCATGAACTAATTAATCGGGTTAATTAATTTAAATTAAATTAATATTATTTTAATTTTTTTAAATAATTTTATTTTAAATTAATTCAAATTACCTTATTTAATTTATAACTTGAATTTTAAAACATGTTATAAATTAAATTGAATTACTGCATGAAGTTGACCCGAGAGTACTCTTGAAAATAATTTTATTATTATTGTTGTTGTTTTTTTACTAAATTGCTTAGGTCATCTTTACATATCAAAGCATGCACTGAAACCCAGAACACAATATTCCTTGATAACGAAATTACCAGAGACCAACACCTAGTATCTATCGCCAACAGCACTTCTAGTTTCTAAAGGCAACGGTTTTTTCAGGTTTCGTTTTCTTTAAATGAACCCATCATTATTTCAAGCGCCATTTACAGTTCTGTCAAATCCAGTCACACAAATACTTTTAGATCACACAAGTAGCTGTTCGATTTTATCAAAATCATTCCTTGGAAATCTAATCATTGAGCAGTGTCATTTTTTGTTATTCAGATGGCTTCAACAATGCTTTCTTTAGCTTCTACCACTCCTTCTGCTTCACTTTCTATGCAAGAAATTATCAAGGTACCGATAATTCTCTCTTTGATTGTCACTCTCTAGTGCTTTTCCATAGTGGGTCATCATTTTTTGAAGTGTTCTGTTTGGTTGTTGGGAAAATGTGGCCAATCAAGTAAATTGAAGTTATGAAAATCTGTGTTATGATTCAAAAGTTTCTGTTTTGTTGTTTTCTTAGCAACCAAATAGATGTTTGTGGTGTGGATCAGGAATTTTAACTGTGGTTTTGGGCAGGGAAAGGCGAGGCTTGGAAGTGGTAGTGTGAGTACATTGTTTAACAAGGAGAAAGGCAATCCCTTTATCAAGGCAAAGGTACATATGCCGTGTTTTTCTTAATGGGATTTTAGTTTTTTTATTCAATTATTGTTTTTATGATCCTGTGTTTTGTAATTAATGGAGGATTCTTGATTTTTGCTAAAGCAGAAACTATGTTCTTTTGCAAGTGTAAAAGATTGAGGCTTTATACATATTAGTTCAAATCATGATTTTTTACCAGTGCGTGCTTCTGGTCCTTCAAAGATTTTGATATGATTTGATTTTGACCTAACATGCGTTATTTGGTAGGATTGGAGCTTGATGTGTATTGGTTTCGCGATGTGAGTTTTTTTTTTTTTTCCCTGATTTGCAGTCATTTGGCCGGATATCTATGACTGTCGCAGTTAATGTATCTCGTTTTGAGGGTATAGCTATGGCTCCTCCTGATCCTATCCTTGGTGTTTCTGAAGCTTTTAGAGCAGACACGGATGTAAAGAAGCTCAACCTTGGAGTTGGGGCCTACCGAACTGAAGAGTTACAGCCTTACGTGCTTGATGTAGTTAAGAAGGTCAGTAAACTTTTCAGTCTACGTGGTATATGTTTTTATAATGGGAATCTAGCTTTGGATCTTTTAACTTACAAGCAGCGACAATGATTTCTATGATGGCATATATGAAATTGATTTTCATTTCTAGGCTGAGAATCTTATGCTGGAGAGGGGTGAAAACAAGGAGGTATGTCAATATTTTCAAATGTAAGAATGACAAATTTCCAATCTCCATATTTTGTTCAACTCACCTGACATCGATCATTTTTATGTAGTATCTCGCAATTGAAGGTTTGGCTGCATTCAATAAGGTGACTGCAGAGTTATTATTCGGAGCTGACAACCCTGTGATAAAACAACAAAGAGTATGTTGAAGACATAAGATCTTATTTCTTTTAAAAGGAATTCAGTTTCCTATCCCTGTCAACTACTGAGAACATAATAACATATTAATAATATACTGGATATCGATTTGTAAAAATTTTCCAGGTTGCAACTGTTCAAGGTCTTTCAGGCACTGGTTCACTTCGATTAGCTGCAGCGCTCATTGAGAGATATTTTCCTGGAGCGCAAGTTCTGATATCATCTCCAACTTGGGGTGTGTGATGTCACTCCCTTGTACATTTTATATGATTTGTCTCGTTGCTATCAACATTAATGGCCAGCAAACTAATTTTGCAGGTAATCACAAGAATATTTTCAATGATGCAAGAGTTCCATGGTCCGAGTACCGATACTATGATCCCAAAACAGTTGGCTTGGATTTTGAGGGGATGATATCAGACATAAAGGTTTGTTGTAGATCAGTTACACTCCACTCAAAAAAAAATTCGCCATTTTGTGTTGAATCATTTGATGGCCATCCTAAACTGCACGCTGCTGTATCTTTCATCTCATTTTTTGTCTTTCTCACTACTTCAATCTGCACTAGCGTACTCTCCTCTCTCTCCCCCTCCCTCCCTCTGGGGATGGGCAGTGCTCAGGCATGCGATTGAATCATACACTATTAGTGCTTGGTATGGGAATTCAGAGACAGAGGGGGTAATCTTTCTTTCAGAACTTCAGATTCAGACTGAATCATTTCTCTGAAGTGTACTATTATTTTATTGCAGGCAGCCCCTGAGGGATCATTTGTATTGCTTCATGGCTGTGCACACAACCCAACCGGTATTGATCCAACCCCTGAACAATGGGAGAAAATTGCTGGTGTCATTCAAGAAAAGAACCACATTCCATTTTTTGATGTGGCCTACCAGGTATACATTGCTTTAAATCTGATCTGAGTTACACTTGCATCATCAATTTAATTGCCCTGCTGAACCAAAGATGTGCCTTTGTGAACTACAAAATCTTTATAGTGGTTTGTTGATGTAGTAATCGTGTAAAAATTCCTTGAGAATTGGAATACTGTTCAGGGACTGATATTTAATTTCAATTGTTCAATGTACTCTTAGGGATTCGCTAGTGGAAGCCTCGATGCAGATGCATCATCAGTGAGGTTGTTTGCTGCACGTGGTATGGAGCTTTTGATTGCTCAGTCGTACAGCAAAAACTTGGGCTTGTATGCTGAAAGAATTGGGGCAATTAATGTTGTCTGCTCATCGGCAGATGCAGCAGCAAGGTGCGATTAATAGATTTGCTAAATAAAGCTTGTTCACTTGCTAGTTGAGTTTGAGATGCTGTTCCCTTAAAATACATGCTATTCTATACTGCAGCATTGTTCATTTTCTAGCCTTTGTTTTGGTTAAGATTACCTAAAAATATGTCCTCGATATGAGGCATAAAAGTATTATTAAATATTAACCAGGCAACCATCCGTTTTGTCATCACCATTTATTGGTTTGGTCTCCAAGCTGATAGGTCGTGTTTCTATTGAATGCTTGAATATCTACAGTAGAACTGTGTTAATGTTTTCTTCTCTCTTTTTTTTCCTTCCAATGAACCATAAAGGAATGGCATAGATGTGAGGACATTGATTGTATCCTAAGTCGTGTGAACAATGGAATATTACACTTTTTGCTTCTCATTATTGGGTGACCTTTTGTGAACCTTTGTTGTAATTGGGGTTCTGTCAAAGGTGTCCTGTGAACAATTTGTTTGAACCACCAATTCGATAGGGAAAACTTCTTCTCACGTCATAATACCTGTTTAAATAATGGTTTTTTTTTCTTTTAATTTTCAGGGTTAAGAGCCAGCTGAAAAGGATTGCCCGACCAATGTACTCAAATCCTCCTGTTCACGGTGCTAGGATTGTTGCTAACGTTGTTGGGGATCCAACTCTCTTTAATGAATGGAAAGAAGAGATGGAGATGCTGGCTGGAAGGATAAAAAATGTGAGGCAGAAACTATTTGACAGTCTCTCCACAAAAGATAAGAGTGGGAAAGATTGGTCTTTTATACTGAAGCAGATTGGCATGTTCTCCTTCACAGGCTTGAACAAAACTCAGGTGATTTCTCCTCAAATTTTTATCATTTCAGCGATTTTCGAGTGATTTTGTTGTGGTAGAATCATTAAAAAAAAAAACTCATCTTCTTCATATTATTCTTTTAAATGACATTTGTTATCATTTTATATTCATGGTTGAATTCTTGAATCTGTTCTTTTCCATTTCCCTCAAACCTCTCCATTGCCATCGTTAATTCATGATCTTTCTGTGTGTTCTTTTTATGTTCGATCAGAGCGAAAATATGACCAACAAGTGGCATGTCTATATGACAAAGGATGGAAGAATATCCTTGGCAGGACTGTCTTTGGCCAAATGTGAATACCTTGCTGATGCCATTATTGACTCTTACCATAATGTCAGTTGAAAGAGATAGTGAACGGGTATACCAGAACCAACAGTTAATAAATTTTGGTGACTTGGATGTTTTACTGAGTTTATATTATTTTACAGAAATTTTGTAATAATGTTCACTGGTATGACTGTCACAAATCCTTGTAAACTGAGCTTTGATTGAGGCTGTTTATTACATCCCAGCTGGTGCGAGTTATAGTTTTACTGCGACATGGTGCCAATTTTCCTTTCTACCTTCTCTTCACAAGGCATTCTCTTTACTGTGATAACCTCTAACTTTATTAGGGAAAAACCGAAAAGACTTGCAGCACAGAAGAGAGCTCGCTGCTGAATCTAGAGATCCAAAAGATTCATGAGATAAGTAAAGTGCTGTTTTACAGATTCTTTGAAGTTGCTGAAAAGATGAACTGATTGCGTACACAGCCAAGAGGTTGAAAATGAGCTTGGTGCAAATTTGGGATGCTATTTTTCTTGATCTCTAAACTTTGCTTCGATTTACAAGAGTAAAGATTCTAATGCTCTTGAAACGCATCGATATCAACCTTCTTGTCCGAAATAACCAAAGACATGAATTATCAAATGATACATCAAAATATGCACATAAGAAAGTGCAGTGGATCAATGATTCATCAAACACAAACTAAAGCCGATGCTGCAGCATCCGAAAATAGTTTCCCTGATGCTTAGCCTTGCCGATGACCTCTAGGAGTTGTAGGTTGTGCAACTCTTAGCGTCCCTCCAAGCTCAAGAGGAACCAGTGGGACAAGAGAGTGCACAACATCTGTTATGAGGGGACGGTAACTCGGCTCTGGTTGAATACACAATACAGCCACTGCAGCAACCTGCACAAATTGCTATCCATTTAGCCAACTCAAGCAAATTGAAATTCCTAATCTACCCTAACATTACCTAAGCTTGGCCTAACTCAAGGCAAACGTGCTCAACTATCATTGCCACCAGTTTGAAACTTGGCTCCTCTCGCTTTAAAAAGGAACTAAATAACCTAAAGTATGCTTCCATATGCGTCTGGTTTTGTTAAAAAACTTCAACTAACTTAACTGGCTAAAAAAATTTCTTAGTTCAACAGACCCTTTTTCTCTCCTACCTTGCCAACAACACTTGGGGCAGAATTGATCAATTCGACCTTGAACTAAAGCAAACCTGAGGCAAAATTTTGTTGTGCCCACTCACAACTACCAAACCAATCCAGATTTATTACTTTTAAGGAAAAATTTTCCAGGTTGCTTTGCATTAGTCAATCATGTGCAGAGAATACCAAAACAATCCACTCACACTTTTAGATAGTACACATCCAATCAAAGAAGTAAACTATGGTTTTTGAGGTTCACAAACCTGGAACAAGTACTTCTCGTCTACTGAATCTCTGATCACAGGATCCACAATGGTTGGAAGGACAGCTCTGTTAGTAAGCTGAGGCATGGCCTGCATTTAAAATAGCCATAGCATTAAATATAGTTATTGAAATCTTGAATGATTGCCTCTCAAAAGAAAATAATTTTTTGGATGAGTAAACATACCCATGTTACTATAGATTGGCAATGAGCTGGTGCCAGTTTTTCTACAGGCCTTCTTCCTAATAGAAGCTCCAGAAGCACAACTCCAAAAGCATAGACATCACTCTTATCTGTCAATTCACCTATAATATTTAAAAAGTTATTTCTTGAGAGGGGGGAATGGCAAAATGCAAAACAAATACAATGGGATTCCAGTCATTTGCATTTCACTGACATTTTTTTCATCTATTCTCATGTGATTTGCTCCCTTAAGGGCATCCTTAAAAAATTGTTTGGTTGATGAACCTTGAGTGTTACATCATCTCCAAAATAATGGAGTGATCACACAACATTCGAGTGTTCTAGATTGTGAAAGCTCAAAACAAGCAGTAGCATTTTACACTTTGACCCAATAAAACTTTGATAGGAAATGCGTACTTCAGAGATGCTTTGACAATGCTATCTGAGATTCATTGCTTCTAAGCTCATCAAATCATACAAAATGTATCAGTCTTCTCCCTAAATTCACCTAAACTAAACTAGTTTATATAAAAAAAGGTGGTTTCTCAACTCAACCCTGTTGTCTAGCTAACAAGTCGAAACTACTGATATCGAAATTTTAACCAGTTTAGTTTAGCATACCATCTAGCAGATACTCAGGGGCTACATAACCCACAGTGCCTGAAAGCTTGAGCTTGTTCTTGTTATGAGAACTATCAGCTACAGCAAGACCGAAATCTGACAGCTGAATCCAAACACAAGTTAAGAGAAAGAGAGAGAAGGCAAAGTGAAGTGATGGAAGAAGAAAATAATTGAGAGTTTCATTAATTTAACACAAACTAAAAAAATTTATACATTTTTACCTTGGCATTGAAGTTGGCATCCAAAAGTATATTAGATGATTTCAGATCTCTATGGATCACTGCTGGCTTGCAGAACTCGTGCAGATATTCTAATCCTCTAGAGTCAACAATTTGAAATAAGCAAATACTCAAAGAAAAACAAACAAACAAAAGAAATTTAAAAATCAACAGAAAGAAAACAGCAACTCACCTTGCTGTATCAAGAGCAATTTTCAACCTTAAATGCCAGTTTAATGAAGATCCACGAGAAGTTCCTAAAGCATCAACAAAATCCATGAAAAAAAAAAGATACATATATATTAGCACTTCTATATTTCATAATGTCTTAACTCATCTACCATGACACAATAACCCTTAAAAAAAATGGGAAAAATATTTTACCATGCAATAGATCTTCAAGGGACCCATTGGACATCAACTCATAAACAATGAACCCCATCTCCTCATGAACACTATAGCCCACAATAGAAATTATATTTGGATGCTGAAATTTGCTTAACAAACCCACCTCATTCTGCAATTCGAATTAATAACAAATCACCACCGAGAAAACAAAGCTAAAAGGAAAAAAAATGCATCAAATCTTCAAGAAAATTGATAGCACCTCAAATTCTCTCTGTGCATCATCAGTTGCACAGTCTAGTTTCTTGACTGCAATACTTGAGTCATCTTCCAATACAGCCTTATATACAAGTCCGAATCCACCCCTCCCCAACAATTTATCATCTTCAAAATTGTTTGTTCCTTTCTCTAGTATCTTATAATCGATTAATGAAACAGATCCCTTGTTACTAACCATTCTCAAGGAACTGAATTTGCCAAAAAATGGTGCCATTGAAAGCCCTTTCTCCACATCTTCACATCAAAACAAAGAATTACTAACAAAAAACACAGCAGTGAACACAAATTTTGGAGTAATATAAAGATGGGTTGCTGGTAGAAAAAGAAACCTAAGCACCTGAACACTGAGAAGCTTTCTTCTTTTGACAGGACTTCCTGTAGTAAATGAAACAAGCAAACAGAGAAAGAAAGACGATAACAACAAGAATGCTACAACAAACAATGAGTAACAAAATTATTTTCTTGTGCAACTCCTCGTGCTTTTGTTGGTCTTTGATTCCCATTTCCAATTCAACCCCTGGTCAAATTATACAAAGAAGCAAACCTTTTAGCTTATTAAGCTTCTTCAAAAAAGAAAAGAACCATAAAAACTAAATCTTGAAACTCTATCAACACTGTGTAGAGAGATGGGATCATGACCCAAAGAACTAAACTTTTTGTTACATATAGTGTGAAGCCATAAATGCACTAGATTATGTAGTCGTTACTTAAATTTGGCACAGAAAGTTAGAATTTTTGAAATCACTTAAACCACCCCAAAATCATTTCTTTTGAAAACTAAAAAGGGCCTTTAAGTACCTGGAGAGAAGGCAGCCATGGAAGTGGAAATGGGAGAAATGGGAGAGGGGGGCGGTGAAGAAACAAGTGGGTCTTCTTGTATGGCATGTACTACTACTAGACATAAGTGAAAAAACCAAATGGGAACTGTTTGAAGAGCAAGAACAAGATGAAGAAGCTTCATTGTTTGTATGTATCTAAGTTGAAAGAACACATGAAGATTGAGATATATGTTAGGATTTTGAGGTTCCTTAGCTTTGTGGGTTCAACAAAGAGAGAGGTTGCAAGTCGTGGAACACCATGGGAATTGGGAAGGGTTTGTGTGTGTAGATTGGTTAACACTTTGTTTTGGGTCTTCTTCCAGTGCTAGGAAATGTCTTTCCTTTTTTTTGAATCTTTTTATCTTCCTAGTAAACTGTTTTTCTGTGTTTAAAAAGGAAAAGAAAAGGGAACAAAAAGAGGCAGAAGAAAGCTATTTATGATTTGAGCCATTGAATTGGGGCCACCACACAACAATCATGTGGGCAGTTGTAAAAGAGATTAATAAAAGTTATATATCCAAAAAAGTTGTGAAAGCTATATTACGTGTGTGTTTTTTTTTCAAAATTTTTTATTCTTAATATTATTTTATTAATATCATTAAAATAATATCAATTTTATATTATTTTTAAAAAAATTTAAAAACATTTTGAAAGACAGAACCTCCCACAACATTAAACAAGCAAATTGATTAATATAAAGTTTGGCTGATATCTTAAAATTAAAAAAATATACATTTAATTGAAGAGACTGATATAAATATGTAAAATAAATTTATTTTTTATATAAGAAGTACAAGAAGAGAGATATCACACCTATCTCTAGTGTTTTCATATCTTTTATTTCAAAATAGTAACTAAAATTGTTTTAGTGTGTTCTAAGAAGGTAAAAATTATTAAATAGTCTAGCATGCATGAAAAACAAGTAAATATCATTTTGATTTTTTAATTTAGATTTTCTCTTTTAAAACCCATTTGCCTGCTTTGTTTAATTAAAACTCAGATCGATCGATGGAAAAACAATAAGAATTTAGAATTCTGGGAATAAATTTAAGTTTGTATGTGGAAATAAAGATGTCTTTTCTACAATTTAGAATCTTGGAACCCTTTGGAATTGGTAGCAAGAATGGCCATGTTAGGTTCTTGTCAAGTTTTCATTCTCTTTTTGAATAAACCAATCTCAAATGATAATAAAATCCCATTTCGTTTTTAATCAAAAATAGAAACAAAACAATTTGCAATGCCTTAGCAAGGTCTTGCTCGGTCTTCGCGTCACATTTAAGATTTTTTATTTAATTTAGTTTTTTTTATTAACGTGAGTGTTCAAACCAACTTACACGTATCTCGACTAATCTTACGGGCCCTGAAGTTAACGACTATATAAACTTCCAGTGATCATCATATTAGCAACCACGTGGCTCGAATCTGAGACCACAGAAAAAACAAACTTATTAGTTCCAAACTCTTATTACTACGCCACCTACTTGATTAATTTGGCTTTCAATATCTAAGAAAATGTCAACAATTTTTTGAAAAAAAAAATGTCAACAAACAATCTGTTGGAAGAACTTAATGCTTTGATCTCGTAGTCAATCGGTAGGACATTGTTTTCTAGCGCATGTAGATGCATAGATGTTGTAATATTCTTAATGCAACAAGTTTTCAACGAGGGAATAAAACCTAACAACTATATTCGAAGGCGTGGTGTAAACAAGTCCCTTATGTCCTTTTCATTTTTGTTGAGTAATGGTAACAAAAACAATTTTGTTTTGAGTACCAACCGATGCTGAAATGTTCATTCCATTGAAGTAAATATGAAGTTATCAAGTCAGTTAATAGCTGACAACATTGCTCATATCCACTTTCTCTCTGCAATATTTTATCTACAAACGTTTGTTTTTACGAGGATCCTTTGTTATAAAAATCAAACTCGTAATTCTAGGAATTGATTCATGCTTAGGTTTTATGTTAGATTAAATTTAATCGAGTTAATATGACTTGATTGGCTTATAATTTAATTCTTTAAAATTTAAGTAAAATTGGGTTTGATTTTAAAAAACATTATTTAAAAATAACAACACAAGTTAATTTACAACTTACAAATAAGTTGGTTTCATGTTTAATTAAATTAAAAATTAACCTAATCAAACTTATCTTTATCAAATAAAACGAGTTAATATAATTCAAATGGCTTGCAAATCAATTTATGACTTGATAGAACTCGTTAAAATTTAACTAAATCTTGGTTTAATTTTAAAAGAAAAAAATACTTAAAAATAAAAATATTTTGATTTTTAAAATAAAAATTAAATAATATTATTTGAAATTCATCTAAATTTACTCTAGAAACCGACCATGCTGGTATCATAACCATGCAATTAACTTCTAAACCTAATACAAAGTGACTTTTAAATGTCTGGATCTGTTTTCGATAAGGTTTTGTTGCTTAGAGAAGCAACAAATACAACAACTATCTTGTGATTAAACAGTTTATATTATTTAAAAATATTTATTTGACTAAAAATAATTTTTTCATAGATAATAATCGGGAAACAGTGAAGCAAGAACGGCTTTTTCCCTGTCCATTTCTAATTTTCCGATTTTGTCATCTCTGTCGACATTGATTAGTCCTTGTAGTTCTTTGAGTATTTGAATTTGATCCCTAAACGATATAAAACTAGCAATTTAACTTAATTACCTATAATGATTTGAAAAATATTTATTTTAAATATAAACGCAATCTAAATATATGAGAAAAAAATACCTTAACAATCAAACTAAAATGGAAAAAACAAAACTATAAGCAATGAATTATGACTATATTATGCTTAAAACCATATGAAATTTGTAGCACCGACCGCTACAATAATGGATTTGCGGAAAAACACCACTGATCCAAAAGTCTGGACTTGTCATTTTCATGATTATTTTTCAATAATTAGACTATCCAACAATAAAATAATTCCAAGATAAACTTCTCATGTGTTAGGTAAATAGTAGGCTTGAAAATAGCCGGTCCAAACAGATCATAGCTACTGGATTTCTGCCCCATGTGGGTTCCCTTTCTATTTTAATTCTGATTATTTTTTCCCTATTCTCTTTGAGAATCAATTCTAATTAAGGGTCCTTGTTCTTTAATTTGAGGATAGGATTTACATGCGTGATGATTCTGTTCATACCTAAATTACAGATTGGATAATTCAATAAAAAATAATATTATTTATTTAAAACAAAAAACCATGTCATTTTAGAAAAAACAAACAACCTAGATCGTTAGGTTTCAGGTTCTATAGCAATGGATTTCACAAGCAACTGCGGACAGCCTTGACCATCCATGCTCGAGAGTAAAAGCTCTCTCTTCATTCACGGGCCAACCAGCCTCACCTTCAATGAAAGACTACTAGAAGCCACCATAGCTGCCGATCACCAAGGTCCCATAGAGTTAATAACATGGTCAAAGATGGAGAGAGCAAGTAGAGTGTCGAAATCAAACAATTCGCTGGAGGGATTTTACATGCAATAATTGACATTTATAAGAGGACAAACTGCATGATCCTTTAATTTAAGCCTTATATTATTAGCAAGGAAGCTACACCCTCGGCGCAATTTGCTATGATTTCAGTGACTCTCTTGTTGTAATTTGGCTAAAATACATATGCTACAGTATGCAGATTGAGCAACATGCCCCCATCTTCTGCTTTATTTTGTTGAGGAAATTTACGGTGTTTACTCTATATAATATAGCCTCAAGTGCATGCGTGTATGGCTGATTATTCAAATCATTTCATAAAATATAATTTATGGGGCTAGTGAGATCTTGGCAATGCCAAAATGTAGGGTATAATTAAGATTGCTATTAAGAATTTAAATTAAATAAAAATATTAATCATATGGCTAATTAAAATGATGAATTAATTAAAGGTGATGTGGTTGGACATGTAGGGCATGTCTACAGATGCGCAGCACTTGAAAAGAAAAGGACACTTAACGTTAAATAAAGTTCCAAATGCTAAAAGTCATTGTGCTTTTAGTTAAAGACTTGGATCATTCAATTTGTAAGAATCTTTTAGGGCCATTTATCACGTAGGGTGACAATAATTACATCGATAGTTAAGAGAGGTTGAGCAACTATGGTTGATGAACATCATACCATTTTAATTATTTAACTAATAATTAAGTTATGCCTAAACTTATCTTACTTGTAAAAAATATTTCATAATCTTTTTCAATTAAAGATTTTATTCTACCATAAGAGTTTTTTATCAACTTTTTACACCTCGTTAGTGTGTATTTGATATTTGCTCTTTACTATTCTTTTTAAAATCAAATCTAATCGATTGATGGTCATGATTGAAATTTGCTCTTTATTATTCTTTTTAAAATCAGACCTTGTATTTGTTATTGTGGTGTATGATATTTTTTTTAAATATGTTTTGTTTAAAAATATATTAAAATAATTATTTTATAATTTTCTATTTTTAATATGAATACACAAAACCAAAAAAAATACTAAAAATACATTAGAAAAAACACTTTTAAAACATCTTACTAGGTGCAATTTCATGCTTTAATGCCAAACACATTCTTAGAATTAATAATTAGAAATTAAAACAACTTGTTTCTCTAGATTTTTTTTTTTTTTTTGATTTACGTGGGGTGTCCGGCTGCGAAATTGCCCCCCCCCCGGAAATCCCCGCAACCCGGGGAGCGGTAAGGCACCGGGCGGGGTGACATGTTTCTCTATATTTTATTAGACCAAACTAGGGGGTGAACTCTTGCAATGTTACGGAAAGATGATTTAATCTAGATTAATATACAAGCTAATCAGGAAATATTCTTGATCGTGCGAGAAACTCTTGTTATTTGTTATGATTAACGTTAAAAGTTGGGAACAGAACTTAGCTGGTTTTTGGTAAGAATTGAGAATTCTATTAAGAAGGGTTTTGATCATATTTAAAACAAATTGTTTTATTATAACGTTCCTTGTCTACAAGCTCTCAATTTATAGATGGTGACATGAGACTATAGAGTCCACTAGTGGTGCTAAGAAGCTTTATTGTTCCTATAAGACTCCTTGCCACGAACAACCCTCTCGTTAAATGAAGGGCCACGTAGTTTCTCAAAGTCTTGGACATGAATTCCTGCTTGTCAATTCTTTGAATTAAAATGCATGATGGGGACTGTACAAAATGAGATTTTTACTGATAAATGGGGAGTATAAATACAAACGATATTTGTAGCTAGGGTTTGTATGAAAATACATATTGAGGAAATTAAATATGAAAATAATTCATTTAATTAACAAGTAAATTAATATGGTCGGAGTCATGTCTTGAATCCCGGATTTTCCAAGATAAACTTTTGAATTTAATACCTATAATTTTTACTATTTATTTATTAACTTATGACCCATATAGTTTGGGCAATTCTAACAATACGAATATATATATATATAGTTTGTACTTATTTAAGTAATGGCTTGAAAAAAAGCTTGATTTAATAGGTAAGATTAATACGTAAGCTATTTTTATTAGAATACCATTATTTTATCTTTTTTTTGTTGATTGGGTGGGTTAATTAAGTCTCTGAAAACATGAAAAATTAATTTCTGGTCATGACAAGTTAAAAATATAGTCCGAATCAAGTTTTGAATTTGAATTTTTCAAATTAATCTTTCGAATTGAATCGAGTTTATAGCTATAATCTTTACTATTTATTTATTTATTAACTTGTCTACCATAGTGTTAACAATAAGTTAGAAAACGACTTATCAATGGCATCCTCGTTGAGGATCCATGACCAAGGACACGGAGACCCGAATTCCCTTGGTGCCACGACAATGATAGCCAATAAACATCTACCACTGTATATCTGGCATGAGCTATCACTGTATAAGAGTTTGTGTCCCGCTTTCTGTAGCAGTCAAGAGACATGAACGCATCAAGACCACAAGGGAACAAAGGGACATTGAAGAAGAGGGGACTTCTCTTCCCCGCAGGTTGCTTCATGGGCTGGCATGGCAATGAACGGTAACCCCAGTTCAGAGACTAGGCCTAGGGCTCGTGAGATTGGCAATACAATTCATAATTTGCCCAGTCTAGGACCCAGGCCTGTGCCCATTTAAAATCTATTTGGATAAGCTGTAATTGGGCCCAGGAAATAAATAATTGACACATGCTATAGTGACAATACCCTGCAGCGTGCTCCGCGCTTCTTTTCCTTGTTTCCTTTTTTATTTTATTTTTTCCTTGCACTATTTTATTGAGAATTTTTATGATTATTATTTTTTAAAGTATTTTTTATTTAAAAATATATTAAAATAATACTTTTAATTTGATTATAAGTGTGTGTATATAAGTAAATATAAATAAATAAATGATAAAATTCATAATTTATATGATTATATTTTAAACAAAGAGATCTTTTTCATATATATCTGAGCATCTATTGATTGGTATACTTCTTTTCTTTTCTTTTTACTTTGCTCTTGAATTTCTTAATAATAGATCTCTCACGGGGGCATTTATTTTTACAATAACAATGTTTAATTAAGTAAATTAATTGATTAGATAATTTTCAAAGCATGAATTCTTTAATTTTTTTTAATTTAAATAAGATTTGCGATATCTACTATCAATGAGAAATTCTTTCGCATTTAAAGGAAGAGAGGAACAAATCACGATAATAGTCTAGAAGATTCATGGAGATCAACAATAAGTGTAGAGTCCAAAATGTTAGAGCACACTTCAAGTTAAGAGTGTATGCTTTTTAGACATCGTTTAACCTTTCAAGCGCAGGAAGGGATATTGTGTTACTGAGTCGTGACTGGCTTGGTGATTTGAATTGAGAGAGGAAGTGTGTTACTGGTAATGCGTTTCATTTTTTTTTACAAATATATTATTTAATAAAAAAATATATTAAAATAATAATTTTTATAGTTTTATATTTTTTAATGGTAATATTAATACTAATATAACAAAATTACATAAAAACATTAAAACACATATATTAAAAAAAAAGGTAAAAGTAAATACACCCACGAGGATGAGAGAAGTAAAAAAACAAAGAGAGCGTCATTGACAGGATGGTATAATGGTTCTATACACCTTGGTCTCAGGTTTGAGTGCCGGATTAGTTGATAGAAATGTTGCTCGTATGTTATCACGAATGAACAATTTTAAAAATATAAATTTAAAAACACTTGTTGAGGTAAGAAAAAAGATAACAAAAAAAAATACCTTACGACAGCTGATCTGGCTCAACAAATTAAACAAATGACTTATGATATGAAATTGGAATGATTATATAAATAGGAAAGCAAAAAAAAATGCTTTAAAAAAAATTAAAATCAACCTAAACTGGTCATTCAGATTTATTAGTCATGAGACTGGGATGATTCATTTAAATGCAAACTTATAAGACAAAAAGGTAAGATTTTAATGAAAAAATATTGAAAGATGAAATTAAAAAAAAATTAAAGAAAAGACAACAAAAAACAAAAAAAAATATAGCAAATAAAAAAATCAGGATGACATAAAAATTAAATGAATTGAATGTATTGGGAAAAATCAAATGAAATTAAATATTTATTGATGGAATTGTAAGAAACAAATCCACCAAGAAAATAATTAAAAAAATATCACTTAAAAGAATTATGACCAAATTTGATATAAAATTAAATGAAAACAATGTTGAGGGGTGGAATTGAAAAAAAATAATTAAAAATAATTAAAAAAAACAAATAGAAATTAAAAGAATAAGAACCAAATTTGAAAACAAATTTAAAAAATCAAATGATTAGGGATGAAATCGAAAATAAAATCCAATTATAAATAATCAATGTAAATAAAACAATCACATATAAAAGAAAGGGGATTGAATGAAAATAAAAAATAAATTAAAGAGATGGTATGAATTTTTGCATGGCCAACATGCAGTTTAATAAAGAAATAGAAGGGAAAAAAATAAAAGAAGCACAATTTGGGGTCAAATCACCATACATGCGTTACCCTGAGAGAAAAGAAACACTAAAACGAGTCAAATGATGCGGCATAGTCACGGGTAAAACCACGGGCTACCGGACGCGTTAACAATTTTTTCTTTTCCCAGTGCATGAATCAAAAATTCATTTAGAACCAAACAATATTAACAAACAAACCACCGTGAAAATCAAAACCAAGCCTCTAAAGTTATGGCTAATAAATTCGAACCGTAAAGGTGATTTAGTAATTAAATTGTTCTACAAAACATGAAAAATACAAAAATATTATTGTGCAGAAAGCATTAAATTATTTTATTTAAGAATTATATTAGTAATTTTATAGTGCATTACAAAACATATTTACCAAAAATACCCCGCACAATCCTCAAAAAACATTTATGCCATGATAAAAATACCATCTTACACCCGAAACAAAGGCTAAACATGTAATGACTGAAGAGTAAAATAATGACTGAAGAGTAAAATAGTAATCACACTGTTAGCTCTAAGGCAAAAACAAGAGATAAAATAGATAAGGGGTAAAATAGTAATTATACTATTTACAATAATAATCTGTGTTTTGCAACACAATAATATTGCTAATAGGATTAGTTTTTTGAATAATAAATTAAGGACAAATTTATCTCATGTTATACCCTAAAAATCCGAAACAAGTTCAAAGTCAATGCAATCGAAGGTATTGTTATTAAAAAAAAGAACGAAGAAAAGACATTAAAATCGAGGTAAATTTTTATTTTTTAATGAGCACATTTTTAAAGGTTAAATTGAGATGATAAATAGAATTATTCTTATTTAGTGTATACGTACAATGATACACAAAACAAATAATAAAAAAAAACCCTGTTGTTAAAAAAATTATAGGTTGAGTTATTCTAGCATGGAAACAAAATAGCATCAAAATCCTGTAAAAAAATAATTACGACTATCCTTCTATTACTCCTTAAAGAATTGCATAAAAAATATAAATGGGGTCATGAGTTAAATTTCAAGATTATAAAATAAATCTTCTAGAACAAATATATGATTTAAATTACAACATGATAAGAAGAAGTTAAAAAAAAAAAAAGAAATATTATATAGCCCGTACAAAAAATATATTTATTTACTTATTAAAAAAAATGTATGTTTCCATGTCTTGAACGCGTCCTTGACAAGTGACAACCACCACCTGTCCATACCAAAAGCTCTCTCGTCTCCACCTGTCCCACCCAAAAAATCTTTGACCGGTTCATTTACTCTGTAATAATCCAAAGCGGTCCAACCGAACAGCCAGGGTAAAGCGCGGCTGACCCAGTCAGCCACCCACGTCTTTTTCTAACGTTACGTCACTCCATTCAACAATGGACACGTGTGATAATTTCAAGGTCCAGCTGTTTTCTCATCACCGAGGATCCAGTGCTTTCCGGTGTTACCATAAAGTAACATCCCCTTGATTTTGGTTTAAATTACAAAAACACCTATGCAAATTCACGCGCATGTTGTGATTTGCTTTTATTAATTTCCTTATCTACCAGGTTCCTTCACCAAAGATGAAGCTTCCCATACGTGTTCTTTGATCGAAAGTAAATGTCAGAGATCCCAAACCGTGTCAACCGCTTGATTCTTTTCATAGTTCTTACGAACCACCATGGTCGTGAGCAACTCGTGTGAATCAAATTCTTTCTTTGAAAACAATTTATAGTTTTGGATTTAAATTCGAATATTTTTGTAGGTTTAATTTGTGTGATAGTTAGCTTGATGTTAAAAGGAAAAAAGAAACATAATTTTCAAAATATTTTTAGTTTATAAATATATATAAAAAATATTTGTTATTTTTATAAATTTATTTTTAACATTAACATATTAAAACAATTAAAAAATAAATTGAAACTAGAAAAAATTAAAGCTTTTCAAAAATATGATTAGACCCACCACCAAACAAGCTTTAATCTGAAATTAAAAGATTTTTTTATTATTACAGCACAAATAAAAATAAAAAACATTTTTTTAAAAAACTTAAGATGCTATATCCAAACTTCAAAGATCAAAATGTACTTTACTAGTTAGACCACTAATGAATTATAAATCTCCTAATATAAGAAAAGTATTTCAGATAATCGTAATTAGCATGTTTATTTAATATATATATATTTACTTACTAGTTTTATCGTATAAATACAGCTTTCACTTTTCACCCCTGTAATCCTCTAGTTCGAAGAGGATGAAATCGATGGCGTGTAGAGATTTAATAAAAAGCCATCCCAACCTCCAACTCAATTTTAATTTTAATTTGAATGGCAAATGTGGCAAGAAGAAGTGGCTTACAAGAGAATTGGGAGTTCGTTTTCAACTGTGTTTTTAAAAAAATATTTAATTAATAAATTTTTAAATATTTTATAATTATTTAACGTGCCAATATCAGTAACAAAATAAAAAAACAAAAATTACATTATAAAAACATTACCAAATCTACTTTATTAAAGAAAATCAAGAGTCTATTTATTTTTGTGTTTTAAAAATATTTTTTTTAACTTCAAATTAATTTTTTAAATGTTTTTGATGTATTAATATTAAAAATAAATAAAAAATATTATTTCAGTAAATTTTTAAATAAAAAACAATTTAAAAGCAAAATAGCAAACGGATTACGAAGCAAAAGAAAGAAAATAGAAGATGAAAAGAATTTGGCTTTTGGCTCTTCCGCCGAATTATTAAAAGAAAAAGAAAAGGAAAAGGAATTGGTCCAACGGTAGTCTGACAACAAAGAACAGGCTACTCTACTCATTTGAATATGAAACGGTTTCGTTGACCTATGGCATTTTCGTAATTAAAAGAAACTTTAAGAGCTAAGATTTACTGTGGCCTTCCGAGCATTGAACCCCCGTCAGATACCGAGTTAATCGGCCTAGGTACTGGTGTGGTATTTCCTCTTCCACCTACCACTACACGCGCCTTTACAAGCACGTCCTTTGCCTCCACACATTTCAATTATTTCATTGCTACTGTAACTTCCAATTCACGAACAAATTTATAATTCTCTTTTTGTTTTTTAAATAAATTTAAATTTATCAAGTTATGATATTTTTTCTGTCCGTGTAAAAATATTTATTAAAAAAATTGATCGAAGATAAATTAAAATACAAGAATAAATCAAAGACTAATTCTAAAGTGTAAAAAAAATTAAATTAATATTATTGTTATGATATTATCAACAAGACATATATAATCCTTTTAAAGAATTAATATCTAATAAATACAGTTTCATCATATATCACAAAACTAAATAATTATTTTACTACATATATGTTAAAAACATTAATGCTATAATGTAGTAAAATTGTGAAGAAAAAAACTTTAGAAAAACACCGAGTATAAGATGTAATCCCAAGATAATATAAATGGGCTTAAATTAAACTTTGTGAATAAGCTTGCTTATTCATAAAAAATTTAATGAGAAATTCTATAATACTTGAGTTAATAAAAATTGCAAAAAATATAATAATGAATTGTTGAAAAATAAATAATTAAGCTTAAAAAAATTATAACTTCTTGTTTATCTAGTAATTTAAGGTATCTATATATATTGGTCATGTCAGTTTATATTGAGGGTTACATAAAAATTATTTCGTAAAAATATTACTGTTTGCTACTGATTATAATGTTTGACACTTTTATTTTTACTGTTTGTCATTGATTATAGTATTTGACACTTTTATTAGTGAAGTGGTTAATAAATATTAGTAACAAGTTTAGTAGAAATAATCTTTGATTGTTTAAGAAAAATACCTAATTTTAATGGAATATGATATGTGTTGTAAACTTGTAATGCAATTATTGGCTAAAAATATGTCGTTAACTTTGCATAAAGCTTATTCTTGCGGAGAATCTGTCAGTAAAGCATATAAATTTTCACAATCAAATACTTATCTTAAACATTGAACCCGTGTGTCTCACGCATCCCTGATGAGACTGGGAAAAACTCCCAGACCGCCATTGAGTCATTTCTCCTTCCCTATAAAAACTACCCCCCATCCCTTCTCGAAATACCATGTTAACACAAACAAAATCAAGCCTCTCTCTCTCCTCTCTCTTCCTCTCTCCAAAAGTTTACTCTTTTCCTTTCTTTGATCTTCTTGTAAAGAAATCTTGGCTTTTTGAACTGTTTGTTTCTTGAGTACATGGGGGCTCTTGTTGTCAATCCTCAGGATTGCCTGAAAAATCCCTTACAATCACAGCCCCCACGCATGAGGTTCCCACGGAACCCAAACACTAACAACCACCGCCCAAACCGGGCACAACCCAATCGTCGTAAGCGGAGTCCCAACTCATCTCCGCCTTCACGCGCCGCTGTTCCCAAGAATAACAATAGCCTTGTTACGGGACAAGTCAAGATCCTCAAACGCGGCGAAGAAGGTTTAGTCAAGCCCTCAAAGGTGGAGGCTCCAAATGGGAGTCCGATTCTGAAAGTAGTGAAAAATGGAAATCTGGGTCTGGGTTCAACAGCTAGGTTGGGTCCGGATCCTGTGTTGGTTCCATCTCGCGTCCGGCTCACTGAGCCAAACGGATTTTATGCTGGATCGGCTTTTTTCACATCGCCGCCTCCAAGCTCTCTTCCTTTACCTGGTTTTTTTAGGAAGAAAAATGATCCCGTTGCTGATGCAGGCAGTGAGCTAAGGAAGCTTCTAGGCCTTAGTCTATAGCTTGAATTAGGTTTATTTGGTGGGTTTGAAGTTATTGGATGGGATTTGATAGTTGGAGGTTATGATGATAGTGGGGTTTTGATTTTGACGTTTTGCATTCGATGTTCCCTTATTTTTTCAATGGGAGCAGTCGAATTGCTTGACTTTAAAATTATGTCTTGTATTGTGTGTTGTGTCTATGTATAGCTTTATTACCTTGTTTGTGTCAGCTTATTGTTAGAAATTAGAATCTCTAATTAGATGTTTCTGGGTAATCAAGGTTACAGTTAGGTTCATCTTGCTGTGCAAGTGAATTATGGTTTAGTTTATGAGGGGTTTTGGCCCTTATTTTAAGGTTTTCAAGTCTGTAATTGTTCTGTCAAGTAGATGACTTCTTCTGTCCTCAGTATTCAGGGGTATTTTTCATCCCTTTTTATGATGTACTTGATTAGTTATCTTAATAATAGTTTTTTAAAATATTTCTAGTGTTAATTCTTGTGGTGATATCAGACATTTGTGATTTGTGTCTAGCTTCAATTGTCAAGCTTGATTCTGGTAATTTGGATTTTGCTTTGAAACCATCCTAACAAGACCAGTTCTTGGATACATGTGGAATAATTAACCACATGATTTGGGGTTAGAATTTGTTCAAGATTAGATGTTTGTGAACAAGGTTATCTGGGCAACCCATGAATATTTGCATCCTTAATTAAATTTAGTACTCGGAACATATGAATCTGCAGATGGGATCGATAGGGTTTGTATGAATGAGGGAGTCTGGTCTTCCCTTGCTGTTGTCAGCATCTAATGTCGAAGTTTTCCAGCCAAAGTTGTAATTGTTTGTCGAGTAAGAGTCTGTTTGAAATTTCCTTCCTGGGAAAAATTGAGAATTTCATGTTTGGATTTAACATCTAATACATGTTGAAGATTGCAGCTATATTTGTGGGGCATGAAGTTGCTTATTTGCTGCGTTTGCTTAGGGGCATGTCTTCAAGAACAATTGGGGCGAGAGATGGTTGGTTTCTGCGTTACAATTTACTGGTTTCGATGGTTGCAGTGTATAGTTCTGAAGAGAACTTGCCTTCGTTTTCCCTCACATGATACACTTGATAACAGTTCGTTTCTTATAAATATTTTAAAATAATATTTTTGATTTTTTAAAATTTATTTTTAATATCACAACATTAAAATTATACTAAAATATAAAAAATATTTTCAAATTTTTACCAAATTACATTTCAAAAACTATTAAAATTATAAAATATTATTTTGATATAGTTATGAGAAAAAATACTTTGAAAAACATGAAAATTATTTTCATGGTAACAAACAATAATTGATTCAAATAATTAAATGCATAGTGTGATTTGTACATTAGATTTCTTTGACCTGGGATGTGTTATTGTGTTGTACAGTATTTTTAAAAAATAATTTTTATTTAAAATATATCAAAATAATTTTTTATTTTAATATATTATTAAAATTATAAAAAATATTAATTTAATACTTTTCATCTTTAAAACGCATCCAAACATGGATGAAATGTAATTACAAAACAAGCATGTACACATTTAAGGAACTCAAATAATTAAATGCATGGTAATCAAGACGTATCAATCTAATGATTCACCGACTCGTGATCTAATTTGGATTCGTTTTGTTTTTTAGAATTAGTTTGGATATTGATTACGTGAAGATCGGTCACAGAAATGACAGTTTTCCCTTGCAAAAACAATGGGTGGCTAGGATTCTTGGACCAGATATCCTCTCGTAGGTAATAACCAGTAGTATATTATTAATTAGTTATTTTTACAATAAGAAAAGTAAATCAAATTGAGAACCCGCAAAAATATTAAGAATAATTAGGTTAATGCAAGATTTGTTGCTGAGTATGAAAATCATTGAGGAAAATGGAAGACAGTGATATGCCTACCTTTGCTTCCAAATGTGGCAAGACTGGTAGTATATGCTTGTCTGGGCTCCATATGAACAAAGGATAGCTCAAACTTCAACAAGTTGATTAGCTTTCCTCTCATGCTGTCAAATTTCTGTCAAGTCAGGTCTCCAGTACCTCTCTTGTGAAGGAAAGACAATGCTAATATAAGTTAAATTTGTTTTGAAAAGCAGTGATGTTTAAGAATTTTTTAAAAAAAATTAAATTTTTTATTTTTTTATTTCAAACTAATATATTTTATATATTCAGATGGTAGATATTAAAAATAATTTTAAAAAAATAAAAAATATATATATTTTAAAAAACAATTACTATTATATTACCCAACTTTGTGTAAAGACAGACAACCCTTTGGAATCCTGCTTGCCTTTCTTCATTACCGCTTCAATAATTCAAGGGAGAGAAACCTTAAAGCAAGAGAAGATGCTTTACTGCTTTATTTGCCTTTTTCCAAAATCTTTGTGTAATAGCTTTGAGAAAGAAATAATTCTTCTTCTATCCTAAGTTTCTTCATAACCATTTTCCAAAAAAAAAATAAATAAATCCACCGGGTTTTCCAATAAGTTTTTTTAGAAAGTATAATTTTCTTTAAAAATACTTGTACCCGGTTTAGAAACGAATCAATGGTTTATTAGGTCAATTGTAAGTCATCGAACCAACTTTGATTGATATTTTATTCATATCAATATTATTTTAATTTTTAAAAAAATTTGACCTAATAATGTTGAAGAGATAGTTTTTGTCTTTTGAATAATTATGTTTCAAGTTTTAATTTTGTAGAAAGATAAAATGACTTATTTTCTACTAACAGAGGCTTGATTTTTATTTATTTTGCATGCAAAAATTCATCTTACAACAATTTTAATTAAAAATATATTTTTTAAATTTATTTTTAAAAATATAGTTTTTTTTAACTCACTTTTCATCTAGTTTTCGAGATAATGGAGTAGTAGTCCAACTAGGTGACTGATTCAATTTTTTATTTTGTTTTTAGATGTTTTTTAAAAATAAATTTTTGCTTGGAAAATATTAAATTAATATTTTTTTAACGTTTTAATATAATTTTAATATATTAATATAAAAAATTAAAAAATTATTTTAAAAAACAACATAGTATCTCAATCACGGTTTAATCACTCAAATCCTCCATTTTCATAATTGACGAGATCCGATCTGTACCAAATTATAGGTTTCAGGGTGCAAAACACTCATTTCTAGGCTGTGATATGGGATATGGAATAAAAAAAATTAGGGTCAAGAAATGGAGTTTAGAAGGGATAAAAAAAAGTATATACTCCGAATTTTCTTGTTAGAAAAATGCCCAATTTAGTTACTCATAATCAATTTTGTATAGACTCAAAAAAATTAAAAATATACCAAACTAAAAACTTTATTTTTTACGATCCATCCCATGGTCAAGGTCCTCAAGGATGGGCAATTATTATAAATAATTTAACAAGTACACAACATAACATCAATAGATTAATAATCTCGATTAATTAAAAAAATTTAATGATCTCGTTATGTTAATCTACAAGGGTTTATATTGAGGATTAAAAAAAATAGAAAAATTCAGAAAATCAATTCCTCTCAGGAAAAATGGGCCCAAGAATTTAGGATCCATTCCTAATTTACGGTATAGCCATGGTACTGGCAGTTCTGTCAGTGAGGGTGTGTGTGTGTGTGTGTGTGTGTGTGTGTGTGTGTGTGTGAGAGAGAGAGAGAGAGAGAGAGAGAGAGAGAGAGAGAGAGAGAGAGAGAGAGATGAGGGGTGATTGAGAGAAGATGAAGATCGATGATGGGACATGAAAGCATGACCACCTCTCGGCTCTCGCTCTTGCTGAGAGGCTATGACGCGAGTACCATGCATGGAAGCATCAGCAGATACTGGTGGAGAGATCCCTGTCATCTAAAAACTGCAATTATTTAAATTAAAACAACAAAGATATTTTTATATATTAAAAAATGATATTGTACAGAACTCCAAGGTGATTAAACCGGAACCGGTTTCCTTCGACTTTTACCTGAAATAACACACGAGGTGTTTTATTAAACTGGATGTAGATTATCTCGGTACAACTTGGTCAAATCAGTAAGTCGATTTATTATCCAATCCATCCACTCTGACAAGACAATTATAAAATTTGAGTTTAATTAATTAAATTTTAAATTTATTTTTTAAAAACTATTCAAATTTATATAATTATTAACTTCAAGACCTATAAAATTAATCAAAGTGCGTATAAACTAATTTAGATATCTACATTAATTAAAAAAAACTCTGATAAGACATGATTTTATGTTTTAAAAAAAAATCTTGAAGCAATATCGGTTTAGATTAACTCAAATCAATTCAGATTAACTTAACCGATGACCAAAACTTTAAGTCGGGTCGGAAGCTTATCCAGCTTTTATAATTATGATTTATGGGACCATTTGGCGCAACGATTTGATTATTGTTTTGTTATTTTTTTATTTTTATTTTTTTGTGTTTTGGGATTATTTTGATATGTGTTAAAAAAAATATATTTTTAATATATTTTTAAATAATTGTTTTTGTAAAAGCCTGCTTCGGCGTCGTATCATTAATGTCTTCATTGTTGTCTGTTTGGTGTGGGCTTCCCTGGCAACCTTAGACTTTTTAAATTCGAACTATGCTAAGCTAGAGGCCTTCAATCATAATTGGAAGCTGTTCTTCTTTTTTGGTGCTTCAAAGCCCAATAAGTTGTCTGTAGCTGTAGACATCTGGGTCATCGAAATCAATCAACATTAGCCTTCGCCCTTCAGTGACAACGCACCACCCCCCTTGCCACTTTATTCACATTCAAGATTAGACTGCCCAGTTGTACTTTATTGACACCCAAAAACAGAGACATAGACAACTACATTTCGTTCATGGTGGTTCTTATCTAAGTGAAAAATGACAACAAGAGAGAACCTAATTTCTTGGCTATTTCGAATTGTTCCACGTTTAGTTCGTAGTGATCTTCTCAACCTGTAATTTGAATCT